>JBCDWJ010000007.1:600000-972000 GCA_039766575.1 Serrognathus titanus
AAGCTGGGTAAAATTTCGTTGAATTCCTAACACTTAGAAAAATTTTCAGAAAAATTTCAATGTCGACATTCGAAATCGCGCTTTCTGCCACAGCTATTATAATCAAAATGATGTTCGTTTTCATAATAGTGCCGAGTATCATCGATATCAGACATTTTTAAGCTGGGTAAAATTTCGTTGAATTCTAACACTTAGAAAAATTTTCAGAAAAATTTCAATGTCGACATTCGAAATCGCGCTTTCTGCCACAGCTATTATAATCAAAATGATGTTCGTTTTCATAATAGTGCCGAGTATCATCGATATCAGACATTTTTAAGCTGGGTAAAATTTCGTTGAATTCTAACACTTAGAAAAATTTTCAGAAAAATTTCAATGTCGACATTCGAAATCGCGCTTTCTGCAACAGCTATTATAATCAAAATGATGTTCGTTTTCATAATAGTGCCGAGTATCATCGATATCAGACATTTTTAAGCTGGGTTAAAAATCTCGTTGAACGGACGACTCCGAAAATTCTCAAATATCGACATTCGAAAACGCGCTTTCTGCCACAGCTATTATAATCAAAATGATGTTTGTTTTCATAATAGTGCCGAGTATCATCGATATCAGACATTTTTAAGCTGGGTAAAATTTCGTTGAATTCTAACACTTAGAAAAATTTTCAGAAAAATTTCAATGTCGACATTCGAAATCGCGCTTTCTGCCACAGCTATTATAATCAAAATGATGTTAGTTTTCATAATAGTGCCGAGTATCATCGATATCAGACATTTTTAAGCTGGGTTAAAAATCTCGTTGAACGGACGACTCCGAAAATTCTCAAATATCGACATTCGAAAACGCGCTTTCTGCCACAGCTATTATAATCAAAATGATGTTTGTTTTCATAATAGTGCCGAGTATCATCGATATCAGACATTTTTAAGCTGGGTAAAATTTCGTTGAATTCTAACACTTAGAAAAATTTTCAGAAAAATTTCAATGTCGACATTCGAAATCGCGCTTTCTGCCACAGCTATTATAATCAAAATGATGTTTGTTTTCATAATAGTGCCGAGTATCATCGATATCAGACATTTTTAAGCTGGGTAAAATTTCGTTGAATTCTAACACTTAGAAAAATTTTCAGAAAAATTTCAATGTCGACATTCGAAATCGCGCTTTCTGCCACAGCTATTATAATCAAAATGATGTTCGTTTTCATAATAGTGCCGAGTATCATCGATATCAGACATTTTTAAGCTGGGTAAAATTTCGTTGAATTCTAACACTTAGAAAAATTTTCAGAAAAATTTCAATGTCGACATTCGAAATCGCGCTTTCTGCAACAGCTATTATAATCAAAATGATGTTCGTTTTCATAATAGTGCCGAGTATCATCGATATCAGACATTTTTAAGCTGGGTTAAAAATCTCGTTGAACGGACGACTCCGAAAATTCTCAAATATCGACATTCGAAAACGCGCTTTCTGCCACAGCTATTATAATCAAAATGATGTTTGTTTTCATAATAGTGCCGAGTATCATCGATATCAGACATTTTTAAGCTGGGTAAAATTTCGTTGAATTCTAACACTTGGAAAAATTTTCAGAAAAATTTCAATGTCGACTTCGAAATCGCGCTTTCTGCCACAGCTATTATAATCAAAATGATGTTCGTTTTCATAATAGTGCCGAGTATCATCGATATCAGACATTTTTAAGCTGGGTAAAATTTCGTTGAATTCCTAACACTTAGAAAAATTTTCAGAAAAATTTCAATGTCGACATTCGAAATCGCGCTTTCTGCCACAGCTATTATAATCAAAATGATGTTAGTTTTCATAATAGTGCCGAGTATCATCGATATCAGACATTTTTAAGCTGGGTTAAAAATCTCGTTGAACGGACGACTCCGAAAATTCTCAAATATCGACATTCGAAATCGCGCTTTCTGCCACAGCTATTATAATCAAAATGATGTTCGTTTTCATAATAGTGCCGAGTATCATCGATATCAGACATTTTTAAGCTGGGTAAAATTTCGTTGAATTCTAACACTTAGAAAAATTCTCAGAAAAATTTCAATGTCGACATTCGAAATCGCGCTTTCTGCCACAGCTATTATAATCAAAATGATGTTCGTTTTCATAATAGTGCCGAGTATCATCGATATCAGACATTTTTAAGCTGGGTAAAATTTCGTTGAATTCTAACACTTAGAAAAATTTTCAGGAAAATTTCAATGTCGACATTCGAAATCGCGCTTTCTGCCACAGCTATTATAATCAAAATGATGTTCGTTTTCATAATAGTGCCGAGTATCATCGATATCAGACATTTTTAAGCTGGGTTAAAAATCTCGTTGAACGGACGACTCCGAAAATTCTCAAATATCGACATTCGAAATCGCGCTTTCTGCCACAGCTATTATAATCAAAATGATGTTCGTTTTCATAATAGTGCCGAGTATCATCGATATCAGACATTTTTAAGCTGGGTAAAATTTCGTTGAATTCTAACACTTAGAAAAATTCTCAGAAAAATTTCAATGTCGACAT
The DNA here is from genome assembly GCA_039766575.1 of Serrognathus titanus. NCBI lineage: Eukaryota > Metazoa > Arthropoda > Insecta > Coleoptera > Lucanidae > Serrognathus > Serrognathus titanus. The sequence continues at coordinate 602,548 of JBCDWJ010000007.1, forward strand.
TCGAAATCGCGCTTTCTGCCACAGCTATTATAATCAAAATGATGTTCGTTTTCATAATAGTGCCGAGTATCATCGATATCAGACATTTTTAAGCTGGGTAAAATTTCGTTGAATTCTAACACTTAGAAAAATTCTCAGAAAAATTTCAATGTCGACATTCGAAATCGCGCTTTCTGCCACAGCTATTATAATCAAAATGATGTTCGTTTTCATAATAGTGCCGAGTATCATCGATATCAGACATTTTTAAGCTGGGTAAAATTTCGTTGAATTCTAACACTTAGAAAAATTTTCAGAAAAATTTCAATGTCGACATTCGAAATCGCGCTTTCTGCCACAGCTATTATAATCAAAATGATGTTCGTTTTCATAATAGTGCCGAGTATCATCGATATCAGACATTTTTAAGCTGGGTTAAAAATCTCGTTGAACGGACGACTCCGAAAATTCTCAAATATCGACATTCGAAAACGCGCTTTCTGCCACAGCTATTATAATCAAAATGATGTTTGTTTTCATAATAGTGCCGAGTATCATCGATATCAGACATTTTTAAGCTGGGTAAAATTTCGTTGAATTCTAACACTTAGAAAAATTTTCAGAAAAATTTCAATGTCGACATTCGAAATCGCGCTTTCTGCCACAGCTATTATAATCAAAATGATGTTCGTTTTCATAATAGTGCCGAGTATCATCGTTATCAGACATTTTTAAGCTGGGTTAAAAATCTCGTTGAACGGACGACTCCGAAAATTCTCAAATATCGACATTCGAAAACGCGCTTTCTGCCACAGCTATTATAATCAAAATGATGTTTGTTTTCATAATAGTGCCGAGTATCATCGATATCAGACATTTTTAAGCTGGGTAAAATTTCGTTGAATTCTAACACTTGGAAAAATTTTCAGAAAAATTTCAATGTCGACTTCGAAATCGCGCTTTCTGCCACAGCTATTATAATCAAAATGATGTTCGTTTTCATAATAGTGCCGAGTATCATCGATATCAGACATTTTTAAGCTGGGTAAAATTTCGTTGAATTCCTAACACTTAGAAAAATTTTCAGAAAAATTTCAATGTCGACATTCGAAATCGCGCTTTCTGCCACAGCTATTATAATCAAAATGATGTTCGTTTTCATAATAGTGCCGAGTATCATCGATATCAGACATTTTTAAGCTGGGTAAAATTTCGTTGAATTCTAACACTTAGAAAAATTTTCAGAAAAATTTCAATGTCGACATTCGAAATCGCGCTTTCTGCCACAGCTATTATAATCAAAATGATGTTCGTTTTCATAATAGTGCCGAGTATCATCGATATCAGACATTTTTAAGCTGGGTAAAATTTCGTTGAATTCTAACACTTAGAAAAATTTTCAGAAAAATTTCAATGTCGACATTCGAAATCGCGCTTTCTGCAACAGCTATTATAATCAAAATGATGTTCGTTTTCATAATAGTGCCGAGTATCATCGATATCAGACATTTTTAAGCTGGGTTAAAAATCTCGTTGAACGGACGACTCCGAAAATTCTCAAATATCGACATTCGAAAACGCGCTTTCTGCCACAGCTATTATAATCAAAATGATGTTTGTTTTCATAATAGTGCCGAGTATCATCGATATCAGACATTTTTAAGCTGGGTAAAATTTCGTTGAATTCTAACACTTAGAAAAATTTTCAGAAAAATTTCAATGTCGACATTCGAAATCGCGCTTTCTGCCACAGCTATTATAATCAAAATGATGTTAGTTTTCATAATAGTGCCGAGTATCATCGATATCAGACATTTTTAAGCTGGGTTAAAAATCTCGTTGAACGGACGACTCCGAAAATTCTCAAATATCGACATTCGAAAACGCGCTTTCTGCCACAGCTATTATAATCAAAATGATGTTTGTTTTCATAATAGTGCCGAGTATCATCGATATCAGACATTTTTAAGCTGGGTAAAATTTCGTTGAATTCTAACACTTAGAAAAATTTTCAGAAAAATTTCAATGTCGACATTCGAAATCGCGCTTTCTGCCACAGCTATTATAATCAAAATGATGTTTGTTTTCATAATAGTGCCGAGTATCATCGATATCAGACATTTTTAAGCTGGGTAAAATTTCGTTGAATTCTAACACTTAGAAAAATTTTCAGAAAAATTTCAATGTCGACATTCGAAATCGCGCTTTCTGCCACAGCTATTATAATCAAAATGATGTTCGTTTTCATAATAGTGCCGAGTATCATCGATATCAGACATTTTTAAGCTGGGTAAAATTTCGTTGAATTCTAACACTTAGAAAAATTTTCAGAAAAATTTCAATGTCGACATTCGAAATCGCGCTTTCTGCAACAGCTATTATAATCAAAATGATGTTCGTTTTCATAATAGTGCCGAGTATCATCGATATCAGACATTTTTAAGCTGGGTTAAAAATCTCGTTGAACGGACGACTCCGAAAATTCTCAAATATCGACATTCGAAAACGCGCTTTCTGCCACAGCTATTATAATCAAAATGATGTTTGTTTTCATAATAGTGCCGAGTATCATCGATATCAGACATTTTTAAGCTGGGTAAAATTTCGTTGAATTCTAACACTTGGAAAAATTTTCAGAAAAATTTCAATGTCGACTTCGAAATCGCGCTTTCTGCCACAGCTATTATAATCAAAATGATGTTCGTTTTCATAATAGTGCCGAGTATCATCGATATCAGACATTTTTAAGCTGGGTAAAATTTCGTTGAATTCCTAACACTTAGAAAAATTTTCAGAAAAATTTCAATGTCGACATTCGAAATCGCGCTTTCTGCCACAGCTATTATAATCAAAATGATGTTCGTTTTCATAATAGTGCCGAGTATCATCGATATCAGACATTTTTAAGCTGGGTAAAATTTCGTTGAATTCTAACACTTAGAAAAATTTTCAGAAAAATTTCAATGTCGACATTCGAAATCGCGCTTTCTGCCACAGCTATTATAATCAAAATGATGTTCGTTTTCATAATAGTGCCGAGTATCATCGATATCAGACATTTTTAAGCTGGGTAAAATTTCGTTGAATTCTAACACTTAGAAAAATTTTCAGAAAAATTTCAATGTCGACATTCGAAATCGCGCTTTCTGCAACAGCTATTATAATCAAAATGATGTTCGTTTTCATAATAGTGCCGAGTATCATCGATATCAGACATTTTTAAGCTGGGTTAAAAATCTCGTTGAACGGACGACTCCGAAAATTCTCAAATATTGACATTCGAAAACGCGCTTTCTGCCACAGCTATTATAATCAAAATGATGTTTGTTTTCATAATAGTGCCGAGTATCATCGATATCAGACATTTTTAAGCTGGGTAAAATTTCGTTGAATTCTAACACTTAGAAAAATTTTCAGAAAAATTTCAATGTCGACATTCGAAATCGCGCTTTCTGCCACAGCTATTATAATCAAAATGATGTTAGTTTTCATAATAGTGCCGAGTATCATCGATATCAGACATTTTTAAGCTGGGTTAAAAATCTCGTTGAACGGACGACTCCGAAAATTCTCAAATATCGACATTCGAAAACGCGCTTTCTGCCACAGCTATTATAATCAAAATGATGTTTGTTTTCATAATAGTGCCGAGTATCATCGATATCAGACATTTTTAAGCTGGGTAAAATTTCGTTGAATTCTAACACTTAGAAAAATTTTCAGAAAAATTTCAATGTCGACATTCGAAATCGCGCTTTCTGCCACAGCTATTATAATCAAAATGATGTTTGTTTTCATAATAGTGCCGAGTATCATCGATATCAGACATTTTTAAGCTGGGTAAAATTTCGTTGAATTCTAACACTTAGAAAAATTTTCAGAAAAATTTCAATGTCGACATTCGAAATCGCGCTTTCTGCCACAGCTATTATAATCAAAATGATGTTCGTTTTCATAATAGTGCCGAGTATCATCGATATCAGACATTTTTAAGCTGGGTAAAATTTCGTTGAATTCTAACACTTAGAAAAATTTTCAGAAAAATTTCAATGTCGACATTCGAAATCGCGCTTTCTGCAACAGCTATTATAATCAAAATGATGTTCGTTTTCATAATAGTGCCGAGTATCATCGATATCAGACATTTTTAAGCTGGGTTAAAAATCTCGTTGAACGGACGACTCCGAAAATTCTCAAATATCGACATTCGAAAACGCGCTTTCTGCCACAGCTATTATAATCAAAATGATGTTTGTTTTCATAATAGTGCCGAGTATCATCGATATCAGACATTTTTAAGCTGGGTAAAATTTCGTTGAATTCTAACACTTAGAAAAATTTTCAGAAAAATTTCAATGTCGACATTCGAAATCGCGCTTTCTGCCACAGCTATTATAATCAAAATGATGTTTGTTTTCATAATAGTGCCGAGTATCATCGATATCAGACATTTTTAAGCTGGGTAAAATTTCGTTGAATTCTAACACTTAGAAAAATTTTCAGAAAAATTTCAATGTCGACATTCGAAATCGCGCTTTCTGCCACAGCTATTATAATCAAAATGATGTTCGTTTTCATAATAGTGCCGAGTATCATCGATATCAGACATTTTTAAGCTGGGTTAAAAATCTCGTTGAACGGACGACTCCGAAAATTCTCAAATATCGACATTCGAAAACGCGCTTTCTGCCACAGCTATTATAATCAAAATGATGTTTGTTTTCATAATAGTGCCGAGTATCATCGATATCAGACATTTTTAAGCTGGGTAAAATTTCGTTGAATTCTAACACTTAGAAAAATTTTCAGAAAAATTTCAATGTCGACATTCGAAATCGCGCTTTCTGCCACAGCTATTATAATCAAAATGATGTTCGTTTTCATAATAGTGCCGAGTATCATCGATATCAGACATTTTTAAGCTGGGTAAAATTTCGTTGAATTCTAACACTTAGAAAAATTTTCAGAAAAATTTCAATGTCGACATTCGAAATCGCGCTTTCTGCCACAGCTATTATAATCAAAATGATGTTCGTTTTCATAATAGTGCCGAGTATCATCGATATCAGACATTTTTAAGCTGGGTTAAAAATCTCGTTGAACGGACGACTCCGAAAATTCTCAAATATCGACATTCGAAAACGCGCTTTCTGCCACAGCTATTATAATCAAAATGATGTTTGTTTTCATAATAGTGCCGAGTATCATCGATATCAGACATTTTTAAGCTGGGTTAAAAATCTCGTTGAACGGACGACTCCGAAAATTCTCAAATATCGACATTCGAAATCGCGCTTTCTGCCACAGCTATTATAATCAAAATGATGTTCGTTTTCATAATAGTGCCGAGTATCATCGATATCAGACATTTTTAAGCTGGGTAAAATTTCGTTGAATTCTAACACTTAGAAAAATTCTCAGAAAAATTTCAATGTCGACATTCGAAATCGCGCTTTCTGCCACAGCTATTATAATCAAAATGATGTTCGTTTTCATAATAGTGCCGAGTATCATCGATATCAGACATTTTTAAGCTGGGTAAAATTTCGTTGAATTCTAACACTTAGAAAAATTCTCAGAAAAATTTCAATGTCGACATTCGAAATCGCGCTTTCTGCCACAGCTATTATAATCAAAATGATGTTCGTTTTCATAATAGTGCCGAGTATCATCGATATCAGACATTTTTAAGCTGGGTAAAATTTCGTTGAATTCTAACACTTAGAAAAATTTTCAGAAAAATTTCAATGTCGACATTCGAAATCGCGCTTTCTGCCACAGCTATTATAATCAAAATGATGTTAGTTTTCATAATAGTGCCGAGTATCATCGATATCAGACATTTTTAAGCTGGGTTAAAAATCTCGTTGAACGGACGACTCCGAAAATTCTCAAATATCGACATTCGAAAACGCGCTTTCTGCCACAGCTATTATAATCAAAATGATGTTTGTTTTCATAATAGTGCCGAGTATCATCGATATCAGACATTTTTAAGCTGGGTTAAAAATCTCGTTGAACGGACGACTCCGAAAATTCTCAAATATCGACATTCGAAATCGCGCTTTCTGCCACAGCTATTATAATCAAAATGATGTTCGTTTTCATAATAGTGCCGAGTATCATCGATATCAGACATTTTTAAGCTGGGTAAAATTTCGTTGAATTCTAACACTTAGAAAAATTCTCAGAAAAATTTCAATGTCGACATTCGAAATCGCGCTTTCTGCCACAGCTATTATAATCAAAATGATGTTCGTTTTCATAATAGTGCCGAGTATCATCGATATCAGACATTTTTAAGCTGGGTAAAATTTCGTTGAATTCTAACACTTAGAAAAATTCTCAGAAAAATTTCAATGTCGACATTCGAAATCGCGCTTTCTGCCACAGCTATTATAATCAAAATGATGTTCGTTTTCATAATAGTGCCGAGTATCATCGATATCAGACATTTTTAAGCTGGGTAAAATTTCGTTGAATTCTAACACTTAGAAAAATTTTCAGAAAAATTTCAATGTCGACATTCGAAATCGCGCTTTCTGCCACAGCTATTATAATCAAAATGATGTTCGTTTTCATAATAGTGCCGAGTATCATCGATATCAGACATTTTTAAGCTGGGTAAAATTTCGTTGAATTCTAACACTTAGAAAAATTTTCAGAAAAATTTCAATGTCGACATTCGAAATCGCGCTTTCTGCAACAGCTATTATAATCAAAATGATGTTCGTTTTCATAATAGTGCCGAGTATCATCGATATCAGACATTTTTAAGCTGGGTTAAAAATCTCGTTGAACGGACGACTCCGAAAATTCTCAAATATTGACATTCGAAAACGCGCTTTCTGCCACAGCTATTATAATCAAAATGATGTTTGTTTTCATAATAGTGCCGAGTATCATCGATATCAGACATTTTTAAGCTGGGTAAAATTTCGTTGAATTCTAACACTTAGAAAAATTTTCAGAAAAATTTCAATGTCGACATTCGAAATCGCGCTTTCTGCCACAGCTATTATAATCAAAATGATGTTAGTTTTCATAATAGTGCCGAGTATCATCGATATCAGACATTTTTAAGCTGGGTTAAAAATCTCGTTGAACGGACGACTCCGAAAATTCTCAAATATCGACATTCGAAAACGCGCTTTCTGCCACAGCTATTATAATCAAAATGATGTTTGTTTTCATAATAGTGCCGAGTATCATCGATATCAGACATTTTTAAGCTGGGTAAAATTTCGTTGAATTCTAACACTTAGAAAAATTTTCAGAAAAATTTCAATGTCGACATTCGAAATCGCGCTTTCTGCCACAGCTATTATAATCAAAATGATGTTTGTTTTCATAATAGTGCCGAGTATCATCGATATCAGACATTTTTAAGCTGGGTAAAATTTCGTTGAATTCTAACACTTAGAAAAATTTTCAGAAAAATTTCAATGTCGACATTCGAAATCGCGCTTTCTGCCACAGCTATTATAATCAAAATGATGTTCGTTTTCATAATAGTGCCGAGTATCATCGATATCAGACATTTTTAAGCTGGGTAAAATTTCGTTGAATTCTAACACTTAGAAAAATTTTCAGAAAAATTTCAATGTCGACATTCGAAATCGCGCTTTCTGCAACAGCTATTATAATCAAAATGATGTTCGTTTTCATAATAGTGCCGAGTATCATCGATATCAGACATTTTTAAGCTGGGTTAAAAATCTCGTTGAACGGACGACTCCGAAAATTCTCAAATATCGACATTCGAAAACGCGCTTTCTGCCACAGCTATTATAATCAAAATGATGTTTGTTTTCATAATAGTGCCGAGTATCATCGATATCAGACATTTTTAAGCTGGGTAAAATTTCGTTGAATTCTAACACTTAGAAAAATTTTCAGAAAAATTTCAATGTCGACATTCGAAATCGCGCTTTCTGCCACAGCTATTATAATCAAAATGATGTTTGTTTTCATAATAGTGCCGAGTATCATCGATATCAGACATTTTTAAGCTGGGTAAAATTTCGTTGAATTCTAACACTTAGAAAAATTTTCAGAAAAATTTCAATGTCGACATTCGAAATCGCGCTTTCTGCCACAGCTATTATAATCAAAATGATGTTCGTTTTCATAATAGTGCCGAGTATCATCGATATCAGACATTTTTAAGCTGGGTTAAAAATCTCGTTGAACGGACGACTCCGAAAATTCTCAAATATCGACATTCGAAAACGCGCTTTCTGCCACAGCTATTATAATCAAAATGATGTTTGTTTTCATAATAGTGCCGAGTATCATCGATATCAGACATTTTTAAGCTGGGTAAAATTTCGTTGAATTCTAACACTTAGAAAAATTTTCAGAAAAATTTCAATGTCGACATTCGAAATCGCGCTTTCTGCCACAGCTATTATAATCAAAATGATGTTCGTTTTCATAATAGTGCCGAGTATCATCGATATCAGACATTTTTAAGCTGGGTTAAAAATCTCGTTGAACGGACGACTCCGAAAATTCTCAAATATCGACATTCGAAAACGCGCTTTCTGCCACAGCTATTATAATCAAAATGATGTTTGTTTTCATAATAGTGCCGAGTATCATCGATATCAGACATTTTTAAGCTGGGTAAAATTTCGTTGAATTCTAACACTTAGAAAAATTTTCAGAAAAATTTCAATGTCGACATTCGAAATCGCGCTTTCTGCCACAGCTATTATAATCAAAATGATGTTCGTTTTCATAATAGTGCCGAGTATCATCGATATCAGACATTTTTAAGCTGGGTAAAATTTCGTTGAATTCTAACACTTAGAAAAATTCTCAGAAAAATTTCAATGTCGACATTCGAAATCGCGCTTTCTGCCACAGCTATTATAATCAAAATGATGTTCGTTTTCATAATAGTGCCGAGTATCATCGATATCAGACATTTTTAATCTGGGTAAAATTTCGTTGAATTCTAACACTTAGAAAAATTTTCAGAAAAATTTCAATGTCGACATTCGAAATCGCGCTTTCTGCCACAGCTATTATAATCAAAATGATGTTAGTTTTCATAATAGTGCCGAGTATCATCGATATCAGACATTTTTAAGCTGGGTTAAAAATCTCGTTGAACGGACGACTCCGAAAATTCTCAAATATCGACATTCGAAAACGCGCTTTCTGCCACAGCTATTATAATCAAAATGATGTTTGTTTTCATAATAGTGCCGAGTATCATCGATATCAGACATTTTTAAGCTGGGTTAAAAATCTCGTTGAACGGACGACTCCGAAAATTCTCAAATATCGACATTCGAAATCGCGCTTTCTGCCACAGCTATTATAATCAAAATGATGTTCGTTTTCATAATAGTGCCGAGTATCATCGATATCAGACATTTTTAAGCTGGGTAAAATTTCGTTGAATTCTAACACTTAGAAAAATTCTCAGAAAAATTTCAATGTCGACATTCGAAATCGCGCTTTCTGCCACAGCTATTATAATCAAAATGATGTTCGTTTTCATAATAGTGCCGAGTATCATCGATATCAGACATTTTTAAGCTGGGTAAAATTTCGTTGAATTCTAACACTTAGAAAAATTCTCAGAAAAATTTCAATGTCGACATTCGAAATCGCGCTTTCTGCCACAGCTATTATAATCAAAATGATGTTCGTTTTCATAATAGTGCCGAGTATCATCGATATCAGACATTTTTAAGCTGGGTAAAATTTCGTTGAATTCTAACACTTAGAAAAATTCTCAGAAAAATTTCAATGTCGACATTCGAAATCGCGCTTTCTGCCACAGCTATTATAATCAAAATGATGTTCGTTTTCATAATAGTGCCGAGTATCATCGATATCAGACATTTTTAAGCTGGGTTAAAAATCTCGTTGAACGGACGACTCCGAAAATTCTCAAATATCGACATTCGAAAACGCGCTTTCTGCCACAGCTATTATAATCAAAATGATGTTTGTTTTCATAATAGTGCCGAGTATCATCGATATCAGACATTTTTAAGCTGGGTAAAATTTCGTTGAATTCTAACACTTAGAAAAATTTTCAGAAAAATTTCAATGTCGACATTCGAAATCGCGCTTTCTGCCACAGCTATTATAATCAAAATGATGTTAGTTTTCATAATAGTGCCGAGTATCATCGATATCAGACATTTTTAAGCTGGGTTAAAAATCTCGTTGAACGGACGACTCCGAAAATTCTCAAATATCGACATTCGAAAACGCGCTTTCTGCCACAGCTATTATAATCAAAATGATGTTTGTTTTCATAATAGTGCCGAGTATCATCGATATCAGACATTTTTAAGCTGGGTAAAATTTCGTTGAATTCTAACACTTAGAAAAATTTTCAGAAAAATTTCAATGTCGACATTCGAAATCGCGCTTTCTGCCACAGCTATTATAATCAAAATGATGTTTGTTTTCATAATAGTGCCGAGTATCATCGATATCAGACATTTTTAAGCTGGGTAAAATTTCGTTGAATTCTAACACTTAGAAAAATTTTCAGAAAAATTTCAATGTCGACATTCGAAATCGCGCTTTCTGCCACAGCTATTATAATCAAAATGATGTTCGTTTTCATAATAGTGCCGAGTATCATCGATATCAGACATTTTTAAGCTGGGTTAAAAATCTCGTTGAACGGACGACTCCGAAAATTCTCAAATATCGACATTCGAAAACGCGCTTTCTGCCACAGCTATTATAATCAAAATGATGTTTGTTTTCATAATAGTGCCGAGTATCATCGATATCAGACATTTTTAAGCTGGGTAAAATTTCGTTGAATTCTAACACTTAGAAAAATTCTCAGAAAAATTTCAATGTCGACATTCGAAATCGCGCTTTCTGCCACAGCTATTATAATCAAAATGATGTTCGTTTTCATAATAGTGCCGAGTATCATCGATATCAGACATTTTTAAGCTGGGTAAAATTTCGTTGAATTCTAACACTTAGAAAAATTTTCAGAAAAATTTCAATGTCGACATTCGAAATCGCGCTTTCTGCCACAGCTATTATAATCAAAATGATGTTCGTTTTCATAATAGTGCCGAGTATCATCGATATCAGACATTTTTAAGCTGGGTTAAAAATCTCGTTGAACGGACGACTCCGAAAATTCTCAAATATCGACATTCGAAAACGCGCTTTCTGCCACAGCTATTATAATCAAAATGATGTTTGTTTTCATAATAGTGCCGAGTATCATCGATATCAGACATTTTTAAGCTGGGTAAAATTTCGTTGAATTCTAACACTTAGAAAAATTTTCAGAAAAATTTCAATGTCGACATTCGAAATCGCGCTTTCTGCCACAGCTATTATAATCAAAATGATGTTCGTTTTCATAATAGTGCCGAGTATCATCGATATCAGACATTTTTAAGCTGGGTTAAAAATCTCGTTGAACGGACGACTCCGAAAATTCTCAAATATCGACATTCGAAAACGCGCTTTCTGCCACAGCTATTATAATCAAAATGATGTTTGTTTTCATAATAGTGCCGAGTATCATCGATATCAGACATTTTTAAGCTGGGTAAAATTTCGTTGAATTCTAACACTTAGAAAAATTTTCAGAAAAATTTCAATGTCGACATTCGAAATCGCGCTTTCTGCCACAGCTATTATAATCAAAATGATATTCGTTTTCATAATAGTGCCGAGTATCATCGATATCAGACATTTTTAAGCTGGGTTAAAAATCTCGTTGAACGGACGACTCCGAAAATTCTCAAATATCGACATTCGAAAACGCGCTTTCTGCCACAGCTATTATAATCAAAATGATGTTTGTTTTCATAATAGTGCCGAGTATCATCGATATCAGACATTTTTAAGCTGGGTTAAAAATCTCGTTGAACGGACGACTCCGAAAATTCTCAAATATCGACATTCGAAATCGCGCTTTCTGCCACAGCTATTATAATCAAAATGATGTTCGTTTTCATAATAGTGCCGAGTATCATCGATATCAGACATTTTTAAGCTGGGTAAAATTTCGTTGAATTCTAACACTTAGAAAAATTCTCAGAAAAATTTCAATGTCGACATTCGAAATCGCGCTTTCTGCCACAGCTATTATAATCAAAATGATGTTCGTTTTCATAATAGTGCCGAGTATCATCGATATCAGACATTTTTAAGCTGGGTAAAATTTCGTTGAATTCTAACACTTAGAAAAATTTTCAGAAAAATTTCAATGTCGACATTCGAAATCGCGCTTTCTGCCACAGCTATTATAATCAAAATGATGTTCGTTTTCATAATAGTGCCGAGTATCATATAGCCACAGCTATTATAATCAAAATGATGTTCGTTTTCATAATAGTGCCGAGTATCATCGATATCAGACATTTTTAAGCTGGGTTAAAAATCTCGTTGAACGGACGACTCCGAAAATTCTCAAATATCGACATTCGAAAACGCGCTTTCTGCCACAGCTATTATAATCAAAATGATGTTTGTTTTCATAATAGTGCCGAGTATCATCGATATCAGACATTTTTAAGCTGGGTTAAAAATCTCGTTGAACGGACGACTCCGAAAATTCTCAAATATCGACATTCGAAATCGCGCTTTCTGCCACAGCTATTATAATCAAAATGATGTTCGTTTTCATAATAGTGCCGAGTATCATCGATATCAGACATTTTTAAGCTGGGTAAAATTTCGTTGAATTCTAACACTTAGAAAAATTCTCAGAAAAATTTCAATGTCGACATTCGAAATCGCGCTTTCTGCCACAGCTATTATAATCAAAATGATGTTCGTTTTCATAATAGTGCCGAGTATCATCGATATCAGACATTTTTAAGCTGGGTAAAATTTCGTTGAATTCTAACACTTAGAAAAATTCTCAGAAAAATTTCAATGTCGACATTCGAAATCGCGCTTTCTGCCACAGCTATTATAATCAAAATGATGTTCGTTTTCATAATAGTGCCGAGTATCATCGATATCAGACATTTTTAAGCTGGGTAAAATTTCGTTGAATTCTAACACTTAGAAAAATTTTCAGAAAAATTTCAATGTCGACATTCGAAATCGCGCTTTCTGCCACAGCTATTATAATCAAAATGATGTTAGTTTTCATAATAGTGCCGAGTATCATCGATATCAGACATTTTTAAGCTGGGTTAAAAATCTCGTTGAACGGACGACTCCGAAAATTCTCAAATATCGACATTCGAAAACGCGCTTTCTGCCACAGCTATTATAATCAAAATGATGTTTGTTTTCATAATAGTGCCGAGTATCATCGATATCAGACATTTTTAAGCTGGGTTAAAAATCTCGTTGAACGGACGACTCCGAAAATTCTCAAATATCGACATTCGAAATCGCGCTTTCTGCCACAGCTATTATAATCAAAATGATGTTCGTTTTCATAATAGTGCCGAGTATCATCGATATCAGACATTTTTAAGCTGGGTAAAATTTCGTTGAATTCTAACACTTAGAAAAATTCTCAGAAAAATTTCAATGTCGACATTCGAAATCGCGCTTTCTGCCACAGCTATTATAATCAAAATGATGTTCGTTTTCATAATAGTGCCGAGTATCATCGATATCAGACATTTTTAAGCTGGGTAAAATTTCGTTGAATTCTAACACTTAGAAAAATTCTCAGAAAAATTTCAATGTCGACATTCGAAATCGCGCTTTCTGCCACAGCTATTATAATCAAAATGATGTTCGTTTTCATAATAGTGCCGAGTATCATCGATATCAGACATTTTTAAGCTGGGTAAAATTTCGTTGAATTCTAACACTTAGAAAAATTTTCAGAAAAATTTCAATGTCGACATTCGAAATCGCGCTTTCTGCCACAGCTATTATAATCAAAATGATGTTCGTTTTCATAATAGTGCCGAGTATCATCGATATCAGACATTTTTAAGCTGGGTTAAAAATCTCGTTGAACGGACGACTCCGAAAATTCTCAAATATCGACATTCGAAAACGCGCTTTCTGCCACAGCTATTATAATCAAAATGATGTTTGTTTTCATAATAGTGCCGAGTATCATCGATATCAGACATTTTTAAGCTGGGTAAAATTTCGTTGAATTCTAACACTTAGAAAAATTTTCAGAAAAATTTCAATGTCGACATTCGAAATCGCGCTTTCTGCCACAGCTATTATAATCAAAATGATGTTAGTTTTCATAATAGTGCCGAGTATCATCGATATCAGACATTTTTAAGCTGGGTTAAAAATCTCGTTGAACGGACGACTCCGAAAATTCTCAAATATCGACATTCGAAAACGCGCTTTCTGCCACAGCTATTATAATCAAAATGATGTTTGTTTTCATAATAGTGCCGAGTATCATCGATATCAGACATTTTTAAGCTGGGTAAAATTTCGTTGAATTCTAACACTTAGAAAAATTTTCAGAAAAATTTCAATGTCGACATTCGAAATCGCGCTTTCTGCCACAGCTATTATAATCAAAATGATGTTTGTTTTCATAATAGTGCCGAGTATCATCGATATCAGACATTTTTAAGCTGGGTAAAATTTCGTTGAATTCTAACACTTAGAAAAATTTTCAGAAAAATTTCAATGTCGACATTCGAAATCGCGCTTTCTGCCACAGCTATTATAATCAAAATGATGTTCGTTTTCATAATAGTGCCGAGTATCATCGATATCAGACATTTTTAAGCTGGGTTAAAAATCTCGTTGAACGGACGACTCCGAAAATTCTCAAATATCGACATTCGAAAACGCGCTTTCTGCCACAGCTATTATAATCAAAATGATGTTTGTTTTCATAATAGTGCCGAGTATCATCGATATCAGACATTTTTAAGCTGGGTAAAATTTCGTTGAATTCTAACACTTAGAAAAATTCTCAGAAAAATTTCAATGTCGACATTCGAAATCGCGCTTTCTGCCACAGCTATTATAATCAAAATGATGTTCGTTTTCATAATAGTGCCGAGTATCATCGATATCAGACATTTTTAAGCTGGGTTAAAAATCTCGTTGAACGGACGACTCCGAAAATTCTCAAATATCGACATTCGAAAACGCGCTTTCTGCCACAGCTATTATAATCAAAATGATGTTTGTTTTCATAATAGTGCCGAGTATCATCGATATCAGACATTTTTAAGCTGGGTAAAATTTCGTTGAATTCTAACACTTAGAAAAATTTTCAGAAAAATTTCAATGTCGACATTCGAAATCGCGCTTTCTGCCACAGCTATTATAATCAAAATGATGTTAGTTTTCATAATAGTGCCGAGTATCATCGATATCAGACATTTTTAAGCTGGGTTAAAAATCTCGTTGAACGGACGACTCCGAAAATTCTCAAATATCGACATTCGAAAACGCGCTTTCTGCCACAGCTATTATAATCAAAATGATGTTTGTTTTCATAATAGTGCCGAGTATCATCGATATCAGACATTTTTAAGCTGGGTAAAATTTCGTTGAATTCTAACACTTAGAAAAATTTTCAGAAAAATTTCAATGTCGACATTCGAAATCGCGCTTTCTGCCACAGCTATTATAATCAAAATGATGTTTGTTTTCATAATAGTG
The DNA here is from genome assembly GCA_039766575.1 of Serrognathus titanus. Taxonomy (NCBI): domain Eukaryota; kingdom Metazoa; phylum Arthropoda; class Insecta; order Coleoptera; family Lucanidae; genus Serrognathus; species Serrognathus titanus. Next base: position 618,109 of record JBCDWJ010000007.1, read on the forward strand.
CCGAGTATCATCGATATCAGACATTTTTAAGCTGGGTAAAATTTCGTTGAATTCTAACACTTAGAAAAATTTTCAGAAAAATTTCAATGTCGACATTCGAAATCGCGCTTTCTGCCACAGCTATTATAATCAAAATGATGTTCGTTTTCATAATAGTGCCGAGTATCATCGATATCAGACATTTTTAAGCTGGGTTAAAAATCTCGTTGAACGGACGACTCCGAAAATTCTCAAATATCGACATTCGAAAACGCGCTTTCTGCCACAGCTATTATAATCAAAATGATGTTTGTTTTCATAATAGTGCCGAGTATCATCGATATCAGACATTTTTAAGCTGGGTAAAATTTCGTTGAATTCTAACACTTAGAAAAATTTTCAGAAAAATTTCAATGTCGACATTCGAAATCGCGCTTTCTGCCACAGCTATTATAATCAAAATGATGTTCGTTTTCATAATAGTGCCGAGTATCATCGATATCAGACATTTTTAAGCTGGGTTAAAAATCTCGTTGAACGGACGACTCCGAAAATTCTCAAATATCGACATTCGAAAACGCGCTTTCTGCCACAGCTATTATAATCAAAATGATGTTTGTTTTCATAATAGTGCCGAGTATCATCGATATCAGACATTTTTAAGCTGGGTTAAAAATCTCGTTGAACGGACGACTCCGAAAATTCTCAAATATCGACATTCGAAATCGCGCTTTCTGCCACAGCTATTATAATCAAAATGATGTTCGTTTTCATAATAGTGCCGAGTATCATCGATATCAGACATTTTTAAGCTGGGTAAAATTTCGTTGAATTCTAACACTTAGAAAAATTCTCAGAAAAATTTCAATGTCGACATTCGAAATCGCGCTTTCTGCCACAGCTATTATAATCAAAATGATGTTCGTTTTCATAATAGTGCCGAGTATCATCGATATCAGACATTTTTAAGCTGGGTAAAATTTCGTTGAATTCTAACACTTAGAAAAATTCTCAGAAAAATTTCAATGTCGACATTCGAAATCGCGCTTTCTGCCACAGCTATTATAATCAAAATGATGTTCGTTTTCATAATAGTGCCGAGTATCATCGATATCAGACATTTTTAAGCTGGGTAAAATTTCGTTGAATTCTAACACTTAGAAAAATTTTCAGAAAAATTTCAATGTCGACATTCGAAATCGCGCTTTCTGCCACAGCTATTATAATCAAAATGATGTTAGTTTTCATAATAGTGCCGAGTATCATCGATATCAGACATTTTTAAGCTGGGTTAAAAATCTCGTTGAACGGACGACTCCGAAAATTCTCAAATATCGACATTCGAAAACGCGCTTTCTGCCACAGCTATTATAATCAAAATGATGTTTGTTTTCATAATAGTGCCGAGTATCATCGATATCAGACATTTTTAAGCTGGGTTAAAAATCTCGTTGAACGGACGACTCCGAAAATTCTCAAATATCGACATTCGAAATCGCGCTTTCTGCCACAGCTATTATAATCAAAATGATGTTCGTTTTCATAATAGTGCCGAGTATCATCGATATCAGACATTTTTAAGCTGGGTAAAATTTCGTTGAATTCTAACACTTAGAAAAATTCTCAGAAAAATTTCAATGTCGACATTCGAAATCGCGCTTTCTGCCACAGCTATTATAATCAAAATGATGTTCGTTTTCATAATAGTGCCGAGTATCATCGATATCAGACATTTTTAAGCTGGGTAAAATTTCGTTGAATTCTAACACTTAGAAAAATTTTCAGAAAAATTTCAATGTCGACATTCGAAATCGCGCTTTCTGCCACAGCTATTATAATCAAAATGATGTTCGTTTTCATAATAGTGCCGAGTATCATCGATATCAGACATTTTTAAGCTGGGTTAAAAATCTCGTTGAACGGACGACTCCGAAAATTCTCAAATATCGACATTCGAAAACGCGCTTTCTGCCACAGCTATTATAATCAAAATGATGTTTGTTTTCATAATAGTGCCGAGTATCATCGATATCAGACATTTTTAAGCTGGGTAAAATTTCGTTGAATTCTAACACTTAGAAAAATTTTCAGAAAAATTTCAATGTCGACATTCGAAATCGCGCTTTCTGCCACAGCTATTATAATCAAAATGATGTTAGTTTTCATAATAGTGCCGAGTATCATCGATATCAGACATTTTTAAGCTGGGTTAAAAATCTCGTTGAACGGACGACTCCGAAAATTCTCAAATATCGACATTCGAAAACGCGCTTTCTGCCACAGCTATTATAATCAAAATGATGTTTGTTTTCATAATAGTGCCGAGTATCATCGATATCAGACATTTTTAAGCTGGGTAAAATTTCGTTGAATTCTAACACTTAGAAAAATTTTCAGAAAAATTTCAATGTCGACATTCGAAATCGCGCTTTCTGCCACAGCTATTATAATCAAAATGATGTTTGTTTTCATAATAGTGCCGAGTATCATCGATATCAGACATTTTTAAGCTGGGTAAAATTTCGTTGAATTCTAACACTTAGAAAAATTTTCAGAAAAATTTCAATGTCGACATTCGAAATCGCGCTTTCTGCCACAGCTATTATAATCAAAATGATGTTCGTTTTCATAATAGTGCCGAGTATCATCGATATCAGACATTTTTAAGCTGGGTTAAAAATCTCGTTGAACGGACGACTCCGAAAATTCTCAAATATCGACATTCGAAAACGCGCTTTCTGCCACAGCTATTATAATCAAAATGATGTTTGTTTTCATAATAGTGCCGAGTATCATCGATATCAGACATTTTTAAGCTGGGTAAAATTTCGTTGAATTCTAACACTTAGAAAAATTCTCAGAAAAATTTCAATGTCGACATTCGAAATCGCGCTTTCTGCCACAGCTATTATAATCAAAATGATGTTCGTTTTCATAATAGTGCCGAGTATCATCGATATCAGACATTTTTAAGCTGGGTAAAATTTCGTTGAATTCTAACACTTAGAAAAATTTTCAGAAAAATTTCAATGTCGACATTCGAAATCGCGCTTTCTGCCACAGCTATTATAATCAAAATGATGTTCGTTTTCATAATAGTGCCGAGTATCATCGATATCAGACATTTTTAAGCTGGGTTAAAAATCTCGTTGAACGGACGACTCCGAAAATTCTCAAATATCGACATTCGAAAACGCGCTTTCTGCCACAGCTATTATAATCAAAATGATGTTTGTTTTCATAATAGTGCCGAGTATCATCGATATCAGACATTTTTAAGCTGGGTAAAATTTCGTTGAATTCTAACACTTAGAAAAATTTTCAGAAAAATTTCAATGTCGACATTCGAAATCGCGCTTTCTGCCACAGCTATTATAATCAAAATGATGTTCGTTTTCATAATAGTGCCGAGTATCATCGATATCAGACATTTTTAAGCTGGGTTAAAAATCTCGTTGAACGGACGACTCCGAAAATTCTCAAATATCGACATTCGAAAACGCGCTTTCTGCCACAGCTATTATAATCAAAATGATGTTTGTTTTCATAATAGTGCCGAGTATCATCGATATCAGACATTTTTAAGCTGGGTAAAATTTCGTTGAATTCTAACACTTAGAAAAATTTTCAGAAAAATTTCAATGTCGACATTCGAAATCGCGCTTTCTGCCACAGCTATTATAATCAAAATGATATTCGTTTTCATAATAGTGCCGAGTATCATCGATATCAGACATTTTTAAGCTGGGTTAAAAATCTCGTTGAACGGACGACTCCGAAAATTCTCAAATATCGACATTCGAAAACGCGCTTTCTGCCACAGCTATTATAATCAAAATGATGTTTGTTTTCATAATAGTGCCGAGTATCATCGATATCAGACATTTTTAAGCTGGGTTAAAAATCTCGTTGAACGGACGACTCCGAAAATTCTCAAATATCGACATTCGAAATCGCGCTTTCTGCCACAGCTATTATAATCAAAATGATGTTCGTTTTCATAATAGTGCCGAGTATCATCGATATCAGACATTTTTAAGCTGGGTTAAAAATCTCGTTGAACGGACGACTCCGAAAATTCTCAAATATCGACATTCGAAAACGCGCTTTCTGCCACAGCTATTATAATCAAAATGATGTTTGTTTTCATAATAGTGCCGAGTATCATCGATATCAGACATTTTTAAGCTGGGTAAAATTTCGTTGAATTCTAACACTTAGAAAAATTTTCAGAAAAATTTCAATGTCGACATTCGAAATCGCGCTTTCTGCCACAGCTATTATAATCAAAATGATGTTAGTTTTCATAATAGTGCCGAGTATCATCGATATCAGACATTTTTAAGCTGGGTTAAAAATCTCGTTGAACGGACGACTCCGAAAATTCTCAAATATCGACATTCGAAAACGCGCTTTCTGCCACAGCTATTATAATCAAAATGATGTTTGTTTTCATAATAGTGCCGAGTATCATCGATATCAGACATTTTTAAGCTGGGTAAAATTTCGTTGAATTCTAACACTTAGAAAAATTTTCAGAAAAATTTCAATGTCGACATTCGAAATCGCGCTTTCTGCCACAGCTATTATAATCAAAATGATGTTTGTTTTCATAATAGTGCCGAGTATCATCGATATCAGACATTTTTAAGCTGGGTAAAATTTCGTTGAATTCTAACACTTAGAAAAATTTTCAGAAAAATTTCAATGTCGACATTCGAAATCGCGCTTTCTGCCACAGCTATTATAATCAAAATGATGTTCGTTTTCATAATAGTGCCGAGTATCATCGATATCAGACATTTTTAAGCTGGGTTAAAAATCTCGTTGAACGGACGACTCCGAAAATTCTCAAATATCGACATTCGAAAACGCGCTTTCTGCCACAGCTATTATAATCAAAATGATGTTTGTTTTCATAATAGTGCCGAGTATCATCGATATCAGACATTTTTAAGCTGGGTAAAATTTCGTTGAATTCTAACACTTAGAAAAATTCTCAGAAAAATTTCAATGTCGACATTCGAAATCGCGCTTTCTGCCACAGCTATTATAATCAAAATGATGTTCGTTTTCATAATAGTGCCGAGTATCATCGATATCAGACATTTTTAAGCTGGGTAAAATTTCGTTGAATTCTAACACTTAGAAAAATTTTCAGAAAAATTTCAATGTCGACATTCGAAATCGCGCTTTCTGCCACAGCTATTATAATCAAAATGATGTTCGTTTTCATAATAGTGCCGAGTATCATCGATATCAGACATTTTTAAGCTGGGTTAAAAATCTCGTTGAACGGACGACTCCGAAAATTCTCAAATATCGACATTCGAAAACGCGCTTTCTGCCACAGCTATTATAATCAAAATGATGTTTGTTTTCATAATAGTGCCGAGTATCATCGATATCAGACATTTTTAAGCTGGGTAAAATTTCGTTGAATTCTAACACTTAGAAAAATTTTCAGAAAAATTTCAATGTCGACATTCGAAATCGCGCTTTCTGCCACAGCTATTATAATCAAAATGATGTTCGTTTTCATAATAGTGCCGAGTATCATCGATATCAGACATTTTTAAGCTGGGTTAAAAATCTCGTTGAACGGACGACTCCGAAAATTCTCAAATATCGACATTCGAAAACGCGCTTTCTGCCACAGCTATTATAATCAAAATGATGTTTGTTTTCATAATAGTGCCGAGTATCATCGATATCAGACATTTTTAAGCTGGGTAAAATTTCGTTGAATTCTAACACTTAGAAAAATTTTCAGAAAAATTTCAATGTCGACATTCGAAATCGCGCTTTCTGCCACAGCTATTATAATCAAAATGATATTCGTTTTCATAATAGTGCCGAGTATCATCGATATCAGACATTTTTAAGCTGGGTTAAAAATCTCGTTGAACGGACGACTCCGAAAATTCTCAAATATCGACATTCGAAAACGCGCTTTCTGCCACAGCTATTATAATCAAAATGATGTTTGTTTTCATAATAGTGCCGAGTATCATCGATATCAGACATTTTTAAGCTGGGTTAAAAATCTCGTTGAACGGACGACTCCGAAAATTCTCAAATATCGACATTCGAAATCGCGCTTTCTGCCACAGCTATTATAATCAAAATGATGTTCGTTTTCATAATAGTGCCGAGTATCATCGATATCAGACATTTTTAAGCTGGGTAAAATTTCGTTGAATTCTAACACTTAGAAAAATTCTCAGAAAAATTTCAATGTCGACATTCGAAATCGCGCTTTCTGCCACAGCTATTATAATCAAAATGATGTTCGTTTTCATAATAGTGCCGAGTATCATCGATATCAGACATTTTTAAGCTGGGTAAAATTTCGTTGAATTCTAACACTTAGAAAAATTTTCAGAAAAATTTCAATGTCGACATTCGAAATCGCGCTTTCTGCCACAGCTATTATAATCAAAATGATGTTCGTTTTCATAATAGTGCCGAGTATCATCGATATCAGACATTTTTAAGCTGGGTTAAAAATCTCGTTGAACGGACGACTCCGAAAATTCTCAAATATCGACATTCGAAAACGCGCTTTCTGCCACAGCTATTATAATCAAAATGATGTTTGTTTTCATAATAGTGCCGAGTATCATCGATATCAGACATTTTTAAGCTGGGTAAAATTTCGTTGAATTCTAACACTTAGAAAAATTTTCAGAAAAATTTCAATGTCGACATTCGAAATCGCGCTTTCTGCCACAGCTATTATAATCAAAATGATGTTAGTTTTCATAATAGTGCCGAGTATCATCGATATCAGACATTTTTAAGCTGGGTTAAAAATCTCGTTGAACGGACGACTCCGAAAATTCTCAAATATCGACATTCGAAAACGCGCTTTCTGCCACAGCTATTATAATCAAAATGATGTTTGTTTTCATAATAGTGCCGAGTATCATCGATATCAGACATTTTTAAGCTGGGTAAAATTTCGTTGAATTCTAACACTTAGAAAAATTTTCAGAAAAATTTCAATGTCGACATTCGAAATCGCGCTTTCTGCCACAGCTATTATAATCAAAATGATGTTTGTTTTCATAATAGTGCCGAGTATCATCGATATCAGACATTTTTAAGCTGGGTAAAATTTCGTTGAATTCTAACACTTAGAAAAATTTTCAGAAAAATTTCAATGTCGACATTCGAAATCGCGCTTTCTGCCACAGCTATTATAATCAAAATGATGTTCGTTTTCATAATAGTGCCGAGTATCATCGATATCAGACATTTTTAAGCTGGGTTAAAAATCTCGTTGAACGGACGACTCCGAAAATTCTCAAATATCGACATTCGAAAACGCGCTTTCTGCCACAGCTATTATAATCAAAATGATGTTTGTTTTCATAATAGTGCCGAGTATCATCGATATCAGACATTTTTAAGCTGGGTAAAATTTCGTTGAATTCTAACACTTAGAAAAATTTTCAGAAAAATTTCAATGTCGACATTCGAAATCGCGCTTTCTGCCACAGCTATTATAATCAAAATGATGTTCGTTTTCATAATAGTGCCGAGTATCATCGATATCAGACATTTTTAAGCTGGGTAAAATTTCGTTGAATTCTAACACTTAGAAAAATTCTCAGAAAAATTTCAATGTCGACATTCGAAATCGCGCTTTCTGCCACAGCTATTATAATCAAAATGATGTTCGTTTTCATAATAGTGCCGAGTATCATCGATATCAGACATTTTTAATCTGGGTAAAATTTCGTTGAATTCTAACACTTAGAAAAATTTTCAGAAAAATTTCAATGTCGACATTCGAAATCGCGCTTTCTGCCACAGCTATTATAATCAAAATGATGTTAGTTTTCATAATAGTGCCGAGTATCATCGATATCAGACATTTTTAAGCTGGGTTAAAAATCTCGTTGAACGGACGACTCCGAAAATTCTCAAATATCGACATTCGAAAACGCGCTTTCTGCCACAGCTATTATAATCAAAATGATGTTTGTTTTCATAATAGTGCCGAGTATCATCGATATCAGACATTTTTAAGCTGGGTTAAAAATCTCGTTGAACGGACGACTCCGAAAATTCTCAAATATCGACATTCGAAATCGCGCTTTCTGCCACAGCTATTATAATCAAAATGATGTTCGTTTTCATAATAGTGCCGAGTATCATCGATATCAGACATTTTTAAGCTGGGTAAAATTTCGTTGAATTCTAACACTTAGAAAAATTCTCAGAAAAATTTCAATGTCGACATTCGAAATCGCGCTTTCTGCCACAGCTATTATAATCAAAATGATGTTCGTTTTCATAATAGTGCCGAGTATCATCGATATCAGACATTTTTAAGCTGGGTAAAATTTCGTTGAATTCTAACACTTAGAAAAATTCTCAGAAAAATTTCAATGTCGACATTCGAAATCGCGCTTTCTGCCACAGCTATTATAATCAAAATGATGTTCGTTTTCATAATAGTGCCGAGTATCATCGATATCAGACATTTTTAAGCTGGGTAAAATTTCGTTGAATTCTAACACTTAGAAAAATTTTCAGAAAAATTTCAATGTCGACATTCGAAATCGCGCTTTCTGCCACAGCTATTATAATCAAAATGATGTTCGTTTTCATAATAGTGCCGAGTATCATCGATATCAGACATTTTTAAGCTGGGTTAAAAATCTCGTTGAACGGACGACTCCGAAAATTCTCAAATATCGACATTCGAAAACGCGCTTTCTGCCACAGCTATTATAATCAAAATGATGTTTGTTTTCATAATAGTGCCGAGTATCATCGATATCAGACATTTTTAAGCTGGGTAAAATTTCGTTGAATTCTAACACTTAGAAAAATTTTCAGAAAAATTTCAATGTCGACATTCGAAATCGCGCTTTCTGCCACAGCTATTATAATCAAAATGATGTTAGTTTTCATAATAGTGCCGAGTATCATCGATATCAGACATTTTTAAGCTGGGTTAAAAATCTCGTTGAACGGACGACTCCGAAAATTCTCAAATATCGACATTCGAAAACGCGCTTTCTGCCACAGCTATTATAATCAAAATGATGTTTGTTTTCATAATAGTGCCGAGTATCATCGATATCAGACATTTTTAAGCTGGGTAAAATTTCGTTGAATTCTAACACTTAGAAAAATTTTCAGAAAAATTTCAATGTCGACATTCGAAATCGCGCTTTCTGCCACAGCTATTATAATCAAAATGATGTTCGTTTTCATAATAGTGCCGAGTATCATCGATATCAGACATTTTTAAGCTGGGTTAAAAATCTCGTTGAACGGACGACTCCGAAAATTCTCAAATATCGACATTCGAAAACGCGCTTTCTGCCACAGCTATTATAATCAAAATGATGTTTGTTTTCATAATAGTGCCGAGTATCATCGATATCAGACATTTTTAAGCTGGGTAAAATTTCGTTGAATTCTAACACTTGGAAAAATTTTCAGAAAAATTTCAATGTCGACATTCGAAATCGCGCTTTCTGCCACAGCTATTATAATCAAAATGATGTTCGTTTTCATAATAGTGCCGAGTATCATCGATATCAGACATTTTTAAGCTGGGTAAAATTTCGTTGAATTCTAACACTTAGAAAAATTTTCAGAAAAATTTCAATGTCGACATTCGAAATCGCGCTTTCTGCCACAGCTATTATAATCAAAATGATGTTAGTTTTCATAATAGTGCCGAGTATCATCGATATCAGACATTTTTAAGCTGGGTTAAAAATCTCGTTGAACGGACGACTCCGAAAATTCTCAAATATCGACATTCGAAAACGCGCTTTCTGCCACAGCTATTATAATCAAAATGATGTTTGTTTTCATAATAGTGCCGAGTATCATCGATATCAGACATTTTTAAGCTGGGTTAAAAATCTCGTTGAACGGACGACTCCGAAAATTCTCAAATATCGACATTCGAAATCGCGCTTTCTGCCACACCTATTATAATCAAAATGATGTTCGTTTTCATAATAGTGCCGAGTATCATCGATATCAGACATTTTTAAGCTGGGTAAAATTTCGTTGAATTCTAACACTTAGAAAAATTCTCAGAAAAATTTCAATGTCGACATTCGAAATCGCGCTTTCTGCCACAGCTATTATAATCAAAATGATGTTCGTTTTCATAATAGTGCCGAGTATCATCGATATCAGACATTTTTAAGCTGGGTAAAATTTCGTTGAATTCTAACACTTAGAAAAATTCTCAGAAAAATTTCAATGTCGACATTCGAAATCGCGCTTTCTGCCACAGCTATTATAATCAAAATGATGTTCGTTTTCATAATAGTGCCGAGTATCATCGATATCAGACATTTTTAAGCTGGGTAAAATTTCGTTGAATTCTAACACTTAGAAAAATTCTCAGAAAAATTTCAATGTCGACATTCGAAATCGCGCTTTCTGCCACAGCTATTATAATCAAAATGATGTTCGTTTTCATAATAGTGCCGAGTATCATCGATATCAGACATTTTTAAGCTGGGTTAAAAATCTCGTTGAACGGACGACTCCGAAAATTCTCAAATATCGACATTCGAAAACGCGCTTTCTGCCACAGCTATTATAATCAAAATGATGTTTGTTTTCATAATAGTGCCGAGTATCATCGATATCAGACATTTTTAAGCTGGGTAAAATTTCGTTGAATTCTAACACTTAGAAAAATTTTCAGAAAAATTTCAATGTCGACATTCGAAATCGCGCTTTCTGCCACAGCTATTATAATCAAAATGATGTTCGTTTTCATAATAGTGCCGAGTATCATCGATATCAGACATTTTTAAGCTGGGTTAAAAATCTCGTTGAACGGACGACTCCGAAAATTCTCAAATATCGACATTCGAAAACGCGCTTTCTGCCACAGCTATTATAATCAAAATGATGTTTGTTTTCATAATAGTGCCGAGTATCATCGATATCAGACATTTTTAAGCTGGGTAAAATTTCGTTGAATTCTAACACTTAGAAAAATTTTCAGAAAAATTTCAATGTCGACATTCGAAATCGCGCTTTCTGCCACAGCTATTATAATCAAAATGATGTTAGTTTTCATAATAGTGCCGAGTATCATCGATATCAGACATTTTTAAGCTGGGTTAAAAATCTCGTTGAACGGACGACTCCGAAAATTCTCAAATATCGACATTCGAAAACGCGCTTTCTGCCACAGCTATTATAATCAAAATGATGTTTGTTTTCATAATAGTGCCGAGTATCATCGATATCAGACATTTTTAAGCTGGGTAAAATTTCGTTGAATTCTAACACTTAGAAAAATTTTCAGAAAAATTTCAATGTCGACATTCGAAATCGCGCTTTCTGCCACAGCTATTATAATCAAAATGATGTTTGTTTTCATAATAGTGCCGAGTATCATCGATATCAGACATTTTTAAGCTGGGTAAAATTTCGTTGAATTCTAACACTTAGAAAAATTTTCAGAAAAATTTCAATGTCGACATTCGAAATCGCGCTTTCTGCCACAGCTATTATAATCAAAATGATGTTCGTTTTCATAATAGTGCCGAGTATCATCGATATCAGACATTTTTAAGCTGGGTTAAAAATCTCGTTGAACGGACGACTCCGAAAATTCTCAAATATCGACATTCGAAAACGCGCTTTCTGCCACAGCTATTATAATCAAAATGATGTTTGTTTTCATAATAGTGCCGAGTATCATCGATATCAGACATTTTTAAGCTGGGTAAAATTTCGTTGAATTCTAACACTTGGAAAAATTTTCAGAAAAATTTCAATGTCGACATTCGAAATCGCGCTTTCTGCCACAGCTATTATAATCAAAATGATGTTCGTTTTCATAATAGTGCCGAGTATCATCGATATCAGACATTTTTAAGCTGGGTAAAATTTCGTTGAATTCTAACACTTAGAAAAATTCTCAGAAAAATTTCAATGTCGACATTCGAAATCGCGCTTTCTGCCACAGCTATTATAATCAAAATGATGTTCGTTTTCATAATAGTGCCGAGTATCATCGATATCAGACATTTTTAAGCTGGGTTAAAAATCTCGTTGAACGGACGACTCCGAAAATTCTCAAATATCGACATTCGAAAACGCGCTTTCTGCCACAGCTATTATAATCAAAATGATGTTTGTTTTCATAATAGTGCCGAGTATCATCGATATCAGACATTTTTAAGCTGGGTAAAATTTCGTTGAATTCTAACACTTAGAAAAATTTTCAGAAAAATTTCAATGTCGACATTCGAAATCGCGCTTTCTGCCACAGCTATTATAATCAAAATGATGTTCGTTTTCATAATAGTGCCGAGTATCATCGATATCAGACATTTTTAAGCTGGGTTAAAAATCTCGTTGAACGGACGACTCCGAAAATTCTCAAATATCGACATTCGAAAACGCGCTTTCTGCCACAGCTATTATAATCAAAATGATGTTTGTTTTCATAATAGTGCCGAGTATCATCGATATCAGACATTTTTAAGCTGGGTAAAATTTCGTTGAATTCTAACACTTAGAAAAATTTTCAGAAAAATTTCAATGTCGACATTCGAAATCGCGCTTTCTGCCACAGCTATTATAATCAAAATGATGTTAGTTTTCATAATAGTGCCGAGTATCATCGATATCAGACATTTTTAAGCTGGGTTAAAAATCTCGTTGAACGGACGACTCCGAAAATTCTCAAATATCGACATTCGAAAACGCGCTTTCTGCCACAGCTATTATAATCAAAATGATGTTTGTTTTCATAATAGTGCCGAGTATCATCGATATCAGACATTTTTAAGCTGGGTAAAATTTCGTTGAATTCTAACACTTAGAAAAATTTTCAGAAAAATTTCAATGTCGACATTCGAAATCGCGCTTTCTGCCACAGCTATTATAATCAAAATGATGTTTGTTTTCATAATAGTGCCGAGTATCATCGATATCAGACATTTTTAAGCTGGGTAAAATTTCGTTGAATTCTAACACTTAGAAAAATTTTCAGAAAAATTTCAATGTCGACATTCGAAATCGCGCTTTCTGCCACAGCTATTATAATCAAAATGATGTTCGTTTTCATAATAGTGCCGAGTATCATCGATATCAGACATTTTTAAGCTGGGTTAAAAATCTCGTTGAACGGACGACTCCGAAAATTCTCAAATATCGACATTCGAAAACGCGCTTTCTGCCACAGCTATTATAATCAAAATGATGTTTGTTTTCATAATAGTGCCGAGTATCATCGATATCAGACATTTTTAAGCTGGGTAAAATTTCGTTGAATTCTAACACTTGGAAAAATTTTCAGAAAAATTTCAATGTCGACATTCGAAATCGCGCTTTCTGCCACAGCTATTATAATCAAAATGATGTTCGTTTTCATAATAGTGCCGAGTATCATCGATATCAGACATTTTTAAGCTGGGTAAAATTTCGTTGAATTCTAACACTTAGAAAAATTTTCAGAAAAATTTCAATGTCGACATTCGAAATCGCGCTTTCTGCCACAGCTATTATAATCAAAATGATGTTAGTTTTCATAATAGTGCCGAGTATCATCGATATCAGACATTTTTAAGCTGGGTTAAAAATCTCGTTGAACGGACGACTCCGAAAATTCTCAAATATCGACATTCGAAAACGCGCTTTCTGCCACAGCTATTATAATCAAAATGATGTTTGTTTTCATAATAGTGCCGAGTATCATCGATATCAGACATTTTTAAGCTGGGTTAAAAATCTCGTTGAACGGACGACTCCGAAAATTCTCAAATATCGACATTCGAAATCGCGCTTTCTGCCACACCTATTATAATCAAAATGATGTTCGTTTTCATAATAGTGCCGAGTATCATCGATATCAGACATTTTTAAGCTGGGTAAAATTTCGTTGAATTCTAACACTTAGAAAAATTCTCAGAAAAATTTCAATGTCGACATTCGAAATCGCGCTTTCTGCCACAGCTATTATAATCAAAATGATGTTCGTTTTCATAATAGTGCCGAGTATCATCGATATCAGACATTTTTAAGCTGGGTAAAATTTCGTTGAATTCTAACACTTAGAAAAATTCTCAGAAAAATTTCAATGTCGACATTCGAAATCGCGCTTTCTGCCACAGCTATTATAATCAAAATGATGTTCGTTTTCATAATAGTGCCGAGTATCATCGATATCAGACATTTTTAAGCTGGGTAAAATTTCGTTGAATTCTAACACTTAGAAAAATTCTCAGAAAAATTTCAATGTCGACATTCGAAATCGCGCTTTCTGCCACAGCTATTATAATCAAAATGATGTTCGTTTTCATAATAGTGCCGAGTATCATCGATATCAGACATTTTTAAGCTGGGTTAAAAATCTCGTTGAACGGACGACTCCGAAAATTCTCAAATATCGACATTCGAAAACGCGCTTTCTGCCACAGCTATTATAATCAAAATGATGTTTGTTTTCATAATAGTGCCGAGTATCATCGATATCAGACATTTTTAAGCTGGGTAAAATTTCGTTGAATTCTAACACTTGGAAAAATTTTCAGAAAAATTTCAATGTCGACATTCGAAATCGCGCTTTCTGCCACAGCTATTATAATCAAAATGATGTTCGTTTTCATAATAGTGCCGAGTATCATCGATATCAGACATTTTTAAGCTGGGTAAAATTTCGTTGAATTCTAACACTTAGAAAAATTTTCAGAAAAATTTCAATGTCGACATTCGAAATCGCGCTTTCTGCCACAGCTATTATAATCAAAATGATGTTAGTTTTCATAATAGTGCCGAGTATCATCGATATCAGACATTTTTAAGCTGGGTTAAAAATCTCGTTGAACGGACGACTCCGAAAATTCTCAAATATCGACATTCGAAAACGCGCTTTCTGCCACAGCTATTATAATCAAAATGATGTTTGTTTTCATAATAGTGCCGAGTATCATCGATATCAGACATTTTTAAGCTGGGTTAAAAATCTCGTTGAACGGACGACTCCGAAAATTCTCAAATATCGACATTCGAAATCGCGCTTTCTGCCACAGCTATTATAATCAAAATGATGTTCGTTTTCATAATAGTGCCGAGTATCATCGATATCAGACATTTTTAAGCTGGGTAAAATTTCGTTGAATTCTAACACTTAGAAAAATTCTCAGAAAAATTTCAATGTCGACATTCGAAATCGCGCTTTCTGCCACAGCTATTATAATCAAAATGATGTTCGTTTTCATAATAGTGCCGAGTATCATCGATATCAGACATTTTTAAGCTGGGTAAAATTTCGTTGAATTCTAACACTTAGAAAAATTCTCAGAAAAATTTCAATGTCGACATTCGAAATCGCGCTTTCTGCCACAGCTATTATAATCAAAATGATGTTCGTTTTCATAATAGTGCCGAGTATCATCGATATCAGACATTTTTAAGCTGGGTAAAATTTCGTTGAATTCTAACACTTAGAAAAATTTTCAGAAAAATTTCAATGTCGACATTCGAAATCGCGCTTTCTGCCACAGCTATTATAATCAAAATGATGTTCGTTTTCATAATAGTGCCGAGTATCATCGATATCAGACATTTTTAAGCTGGGTTAAAAATCTCGTTGAACGGACGACTCCGAAAATTCTCAAATATCGACATTCGAAAACGCGCTTTCTGCCACAGCTATTATAATCAAAATGATGTTTGTTTTCATAATAGTGCCGAGTATCATCGATATCAGACATTTTTAAGCTGGGTAAAATTTCGTTGAATTCTAACACTTAGAAAAATTTTCAGAAAAATTTCAATGTCGACATTCGAAATCGCGCTTTCTGCCACAGCTATTATAATCAAAATGATGTTCGTTTTCATAATAGTGCCGAGTATCATCGATATCAGACATTTTTAAGCTGGGTTAAAAATCTCGTTGAACGGACGACTCCGAAAATTCTCAAATATCGACATTCGAAAACGCGCTTTCTGCCACAGCTATTATAATCAAAATGATGTTTGTTTTCATAATAGTGCCGAGTATCATCGATATCAGACATTTTTAAGCTGGGTTAAAAATCTCGTTGAACGGACGACTCCGAAAATTCTCAAATATCGACATTCGAAATCGCGCTTTCTGCCACAGCTATTATAATCAAAATGATGTTCGTTTTCATAATAGTGCCGAGTATCATCGATATCAGACATTTTTAAGCTGGGTAAAATTTCGTTGAATTCTAACACTTAGAAAAATTCTCAGAAAAATTTCAATGTCGACATTCGAAATCGCGCTTTCTGCCACAGCTATTATAATCAAAATGATGTTCGTTTTCATAATAGTGCCGAGTATCATCGATATCAGACATTTTTAAGCTGGGTAAAATTTCGTTGAATTCTAACACTTAGAAAAATTTTCAGAAAAATTTCAATGTCGACATTCGAAATCGCGCTTTCTGCCACAGCTATTATAATCAAAATGATGTTCGTTTTCATAATAGTGCCGAGTATCATCGATATCAGACATTTTTAAGCTGGGTTAAAAATCTCGTTGAACGGACGACTCCGAAAATTCTCAAATATCGACATTCGAAAACGCGCTTTCTGCCACAGCTATTATAATCAAAATGATGTTTGTTTTCATAATAGTGCCGAGTATCATCGATATCAGACATTTTTAAGCTGGGTAAAATTTCGTTGAATTCTAACACTTAGAAAAATTTTCAGAAAAATTTCAATGTCGACATTCGAAATCGCGCTTTCTGCCACAGCTATTATAATCAAAATGATGTTAGTTTTCATAATAGTGCCGAGTATCATCGATATCAGACATTTTTAAGCTGGGTTAAAAATCTCGTTGAACGGACGACTCCGAAAATTCTCAAATATCGACATTCGAAAACGCGCTTTCTGCCACAGCTATTATAATCAAAATGATGTTTGTTTTCATAATAGTGCCGAGTATCATCGATATCAGACATTTTTAAGCTGGGTAAAATTTCGTTGAATTCTAACACTTAGAAAAATTTTCAGAAAAATTTCAATGTCGACATTCGAAATCGCGCTTTCTGCCACAGCTATTATAATCAAAATGATGTTTGTTTTCATAATAGTGCCGAGTATCATCGATATCAGACATTTTTAAGCTGGGTAAAATTTCGTTGAATTCTAACACTTAGAAAAATTTTCAGAAAAATTTCAATGTCGACATTCGAAATCGCGCTTTCTGCCACAGCTATTATAATCAAAATGATGTTCGTTTTCATAATAGTGCCGAGTATCATCGATATCAGACATTTTTAAGCTGGGTTAAAAATCTCGTTGAACGGACGACTCCGAAAATTCTCAAATATCGACATTCGAAAACGCGCTTTCTGCCACAGCTATTATAATCAAAATGATGTTTGTTTTCATAATAGTGCCGAGTATCATCGATATCAGACATTTTTAAGCTGGGTAAAATTTCGTTGAATTCTAACACTTAGAAAAATTTTCAGAAAAATTTCAATGTCGACATTCGAAATCGCGCTTTCTGCCACAGCTATTATAATCAAAATGATGTTCGTTTTCATAATAGTGCCGAGTATCATCGATATCAGACATTTTTAAGCTGGGTAAAATTTCGTTGAATTCTAACACTTAGAAAAATTCTCAGAAAAATTTCAATGTCGACATTCGAAATCGCGCTTTCTGCCACAGCTATTATAATCAAAATGATGTTCGTTTTCATAATAGTGCCGAGTATCATCGATATCAGACATTTTTAATCTGGGTAAAATTTCGTTGAATTCTAACACTTAGAAAAATTTTCAGAAAAATTTCAATGTCGACATTCGAAATCGCGCTTTCTGCCACAGCTATTATAATCAAAATGATGTTAGTTTTCATAATAGTGCCGAGTATCATCGATATCAGACATTTTTAAGCTGGGTTAAAAATCTCGTTGAACGGACGACTCCGAAAATTCTCAAATATCGACATTCGAAAACGCGCTTTCTGCCACAGCTATTATAATCAAAATGATGTTTGTTTTCATAATAGTGCCGAGTATCATCGATATCAGACATTTTTAAGCTGGGTTAAAAATCTCGTTGAACGGACGACTCCGAAAATTCTCAAATATCGACATTCGAAATCGCGCTTTCTGCCACAGCTATTATAATCAAAATGATGTTCGTTTTCATAATAGTGCCGAGTATCATCGAAATCAGACATTTTTAAGCTGGGTAAAATTTCGTTGAATTCTAACACTTAGAAAAATTCTCAGAAAAATTTCAATGTCGACATTCGAAATCGCGCTTTCTGCCACAGCTATTATAATCAAAATGATGTTCGTTTTCATAATAGTGCCGAGTATCATCGATATCAGACATTTTTAAGCTGGGTAAAATTTCGTTGAATTCTAACACTTAGAAAAATTCTCAGAAAAATTTCAATGTCGACATTCGAAATCGCGCTTTCTGCCACAGCTATTATAATCAAAATGATGTTCGTTTTCATAATAGTGCCGAGTATCATCGATATCAGACATTTTTAAGCTGGGTAAAATTTCGTTGAATTCTAACACTTAGAAAAATTTTCAGAAAAATTTCAATGTCGACATTCGAAATCGCGCTTTCTGCCACAGCTATTATAATCAAAATGATGTTCGTTTTCATAATAGTGCCGAGTATCATCGATATCAGACATTTTTAAGCTGGGTTAAAAATCTCGTTGAACGGACGACTCCGAAAATTCTCAAATATCGACATTCGAAAACGCGCTTTCTGCCACAGCTATTATAATCAAAATGATGTTTGTTTTCATAATAGTGCCGAGTATCATCGATATCAGACATTTTTAAGCTGGGTAAAATTTCGTTGAATTCTAACACTTAGAAAAATTTTCAGAAAAATTTCAATGTCGACATTCGAAATCGCGCTTTCTGCCACAGCTATTATAATCAAAATGATGTTAGTTTTCATAATAGTGCCGAGTATCATCGATATCAGACATTTTTAAGCTGGGTTAAAAATCTCGTTGAACGGACGACTCCGAAAATTCTCAAATATCGACATTCGAAAACGCGCTTTCTGCCACAGCTATTATAATCAAAATGATGTTTGTTTTCATAATAGTGCCGAGTATCATCGATATCAGACATTTTTAAGCTGGGTAAAATTTCGTTGAATTCTAACACTTAGAAAAATTTTCAGAAAAATTTCAATGTCGACATTCGAAATCGCGCTTTCTGCCACAGATATTATAATCAAAATGATGTTTGTTTTCATAATAGTGCCGAGTATCATCGATATCAGACATTTTTAAGCTGGGTAAAATTTCGTTGAATTCTAACACTTAGAAAAATTTTCAGAAAAATTTCAATGTCGACATTCGAAATCGCGCTTTCTGCCACAGCTATTATAATCAAAATGATGTTCGTTTTCATAATAGTGCCGAGTATCATCGATATCAGACATTTTTAAGCTGGGTTAAAAATCTCGTTGAACGGACGACTCCGAAAATTCTCAAATATCGACATTCGAAAACGCGCTTTCTGCCACAGCTATTATAATCAAAATGATGTTTGTTTTCATAATAGTGCCGAGTATCATCGATATCAGACATTTTTAAGCTGGGTAAAATTTCGTTGAATTCTAACACTTGGAAAAATTTTCAGAAAAATTTCAATGTCGACATTCGAAATCGCGCTTTCTGCCACAGCTATTATAATCAAAATGATGTTCGTTTTCATAATAGTGCCGAGTATCATCGATATCAGACATTTTTAAGCTGGGTAAAATTTCGTTGAATTCTAACACTTAGAAAAATTTTCAGAAAAATTTCAATGTCGACATTCGAAATCGCGCTTTCTGCCACAGCTATTATAATCAAAATGATGTTAGTTTTCATAATAGTGCCGAGTATCATCGATATCAGACATTTTTAAGCTGGGTTAAAAATCTCGTTGAACGGACGACTCCGAAAATTCTCAAATATCGACATTCGAAAACGCGCTTTCTGCCACAGCTATTATAATCAAAATGATGTTTGTTTTCATAATAGTGCCGAGTATCATCGATATCAGACATTTTTAAGCTGGGTTAAAAATCTCGTTGAACGGACGACTCCGAAAATTCTCAAATATCGACATTCGAAATCGCGCTTTCTGCCACAGCTATTATAATCAAAATGATGTTCGTTTTCATAATAGTGCCGAGTATCATCGATATCAGACATTTTTAAGCTGGGTAAAATTTCGTTGAATTCTAACACTTAGAAAAATTCTCAGAAAAATTTCAATGTCGACATTCGAAATCGCGCTTTCTGCCACAGCTATTATAATCAAAATGATGTTCGTTTTCATAATAGTGCCGAGTATCATCGATATCAGACATTTTTAAGCTGGGTAAAATTTCGTTGAATTCTAACACTTAGAAAAATTCTCAGAAAAATTTCAATGTCGACATTCGAAATCGCGCTTTCTGCCACAGCTATTATAATCAAAATGATGTTCGTTTTCATAATAGTGCCGAGTATCATCGATATCAGACATTTTTAAGCTGGGTAAAATTTCGTTGAATTCTAACACTTAGAAAAATTTTCAGAAAAATTTCAATGTCGACATTCGAAATCGCGCTTTCTGCCACAGCTATTATAATCAAAATGATGTTCGTTTTCATAATAGTGCCGAGTATCATCGATATCAGACATTTTTAAGCTGGGTTAAAAATCTCGTTGAACGGACGACTCCGAAAATTCTCAAATATCGACATTCGAAAACGCGCTTTCTGCCACAGCTATTATAATCAAAATGATGTTTGTTTTCATAATAGTGCCGAGTATCATCGATATCAGACATTTTTAAGCTGGGTAAAATTTCGTTGAATTCTAACACTTAGAAAAATTTTCAGAAAAATTTCAATGTCGACATTCGAAATCGCGCTTTCTGCCACAGCTATTATAATCAAAATGATGTTCGTTTTCATAATAGTGCCGAGTATCATCGATATCAGACATTTTTAAGCTGGGTTAAAAATCTCGTTGAACGGACGACTCCGAAAATTCTCAAATATCGACATTCGAAAACGCGCTTTCTGCCACAGCTATTATAATCAAAATGATGTTTGTTTTCATAATAGTGCCGAGTATCATCGATATCAGACATTTTTAAGCTGGGTAAAATTTCGTTGAATTCTAACACTTAGAAAAATTTTCAGAAAAATTTCAATGTCGACATTCGAAATCGCGCTTTCTGCCACAGCTATTATAATCAAAATGATGTTTGTTTTCATAATAGTGCCGAGTATCATCGATATCAGACATTTTTAAGCTGGGTAAAATTTCGTTGAATTCTAACACTTAGAAAAATTTTCAGAAAAATTTCAATGTCGACATTCGAAATCGCGCTTTCTGCCACAGCTATTATAATCAAAATGATGTTCGTTTTCATAATAGTGCCGAGTATCATCGATATCAGACATTTTTAAGCTGGGTTAAAAATCTCGTTGAACGGACGACTCCGAAAATTCTCAAATATCGACATTCGAAAACGCGCTTTCTGCCACAGCTATTATAATCAAAATGATGTTTGTTTTCATAATAGTGCCGAGTATCATCGATATCAGACATTTTTAAGCTGGGTAAAATTTCGTTGAATTCTAACACTTGGAAAAATTTTCAGAAAAATTTCAATGTCGACATTCGAAATCGCGCTTTCTGCCACAGCTATTATAATCAAAATGATGTTCGTTTTCATAATAGTGCCGAGTATCATCGATATCAGACATTTTTAAGCTGGGTAAAATTTCGTTGAATTCTAACACTTGGAAAAATTTTCAGAAAAATTTCAATGTCGACATTCGAAATCGCGCTTTCTGCCACAGCTATTATAATCAAAATGATGTTCGTTTTCATAATAGTGCCGAGTATCATCGATATCAGACATTTTTAAGCTGGGTAAAATTTCGTTGAATTCTAACACTTAGAAAAATTTTCAGAAAAATTTCAATGTCGACATTCGAAATCGCGCTTTCTGCCACAGCTATTATAATCAAAATGATGTTCGTTTTCATAATAGTGCCGAGTATCATCGATATCAGACATTTTTAAGCTGGGTTAAAAATCTCGTTGAACGGACGACTCCGAAAATTCTCAAATATCGACATTCGAAAACGCGCTTTCTGCCACAGCTATTATAATCAAAATGATGTTTGTTTTCATAATAGTGCCGAGTATCATCGATATCAGACATTTTTAAGCTGGGTAAAATTTCGTTGAATTCTAACACTTGGAAAAATTTTCAGAAAAATTTCAATGTCGACATTCGAAATCGCGCTTTCTGCCACAGCTATTATAATCAAAATGATGTTAGTTTTCATAATAGTGCCGAGTATCATCGATATCAGACATTTTTAAGCTGGGTTAAAAATCTCGTTGAACGGACGACTCCGAAAATTCTCAAATATCGACATTCGAAAACGCGCTTTCTGCCACAGCTATTATAATCAAAATGATGTTTGTTTTCATAATAGTGCCGAGTATCATCGATATCAGACATTTTTAAGCTGGGTTAAAAATCTCGTTGAACGGACGACTCCGAAAATTCTCAAATATCGACATTCGAAATCGCGCTTTCTGCCACAGCTATTATAATCAAAATGATGTTCGTTTTCATAATAGTGCCGAGTATCATCGATATCAGACATTTTTAAGCTGGGTAAAATTTCGTTGAATTCTAACACTTAGAAAAATTCTCAGAAAAATTTCAATGTCGACATTCGAAATCGCGCTTTCTGCCACAGCTATTATAATCAAAATGATGTTCGTTTTCATAATAGTGCCGAGTATCATCGATATCAGACATTTTTAAGCTGGGTAAAATTTCGTTGAATTCTAACACTTAGAAAAATTCTCAGAAAAATTTCAATGTCGACATTCGAAATCGCGCTTTCTGCCACAGCTATTATAATCAAAATGATGTTCGTTTTCATAATAGTGCCGAGTATCATCGATATCAGACATTTTTAAGCTGGGTTAAAAATCTCGTTGAACGGACGACTCCGAAAATTCTCAAATATCGACATTCGAAAACGCGCTTTCTGCCACAGCTATTATAATCAAAATGATGTTTGTTTTCATAATAGTGCCGAGTATCATCGATATCAGACATTTTTAAGCTGGGTAAAATTTCGTTGAATTCTAACACTTGGAAAAATTTTCAGAAAAATTTCAATGTCGACATTCGAAATCGCGCTTTCTGCCACAGCTATTATAATCAAAATGATGTTCGTTTTCATAATAGTGCCGAGTATTATCGATATCAGACATTTTTAAGCTGGGTAAAATTTCGTTGAATTCTAACACTTAGAAAAATTTTCAGAAAAATTTCAATGTCGACATTCGAAATCGCGCTTTCTGCCACAGCTATTATAATCAAAATGATGTTAGTTTTCATAATAGTGCCGAGTATCATCGATATCAGACATTTTTAAGCTGGGTTAAAAATCTCGTTGAACGGACGACTCCGAAAATTCTCAAATATCGACATTCGAAAACGCGCTTTCTGCCACAGCTATTATAATCAAAATGATGTTTGTTTTCATAATAGTGCCGAGTATCATCGATATCAGACATTTTTAAGCTGGGTAAAATTTCGTTGAATTCTAACACTTAGAAAAATTTTCAGAAAAATTTCAATGTCGACATTCGAAATCGCGCTTTCTGCCACAGCTATTATAATCAAAATGATGTTTGTTTTCATAATAGTGCCGAGTATCATCGATATCAGACATTTTTAAGCTGGGTAAAATTTCGTTGAATTCTAACACTTAGAAAAATTTTCAGAAAAATTTCAATGTCGACATTCGAAATCGCGCTTTCTGCCACAGCTATTATAATCAAAATGATGTTCGTTTTCATAATAGTGCCGAGTATCATCGATATCAGACATTTTTAAGCTGGGTTAAAAATCTCGTTGAACGGACGACTCCGAAAATTCTCAAATATCGACATTCGAAAACGCGCTTTCTGCCACAGCTATTATAATCAAAATGATGTTTGTTTTCATAATAGTGCCGAGTATCATCGATATCAGACATTTTTAAGCTGGGTAAAATTTCGTTGAATTCTAACACTTAGAAAAATTTTCAGAAAAATTTCAATGTCGACATTCGAAATCGCGCTTTCTGCCACAGCTATTATAATCAAAATGATGTTCGTTTTCATAATAGTGCCGAGTATCATCGATATCAGACATTTTTAAGCTGGGTTAAAAATCTCGTTGAACGGACGACTCCGAAAATTCTCAAATATCGACATTCGAAAACGCGCTTTCTGCCACAGCTATTATAATCAAAATGATGTTTGTTTTCATAATAGTGCCGAGTATCATCGATATCAGACATTTTTAAGCTGGGTTAAAAATCTCGTTGAACGGACGACTCCGAAAATTCTCAAATATCGACATTCGAAATCGCGCTTTCTGCCACAGCTATTATAATCAAAATGATGTTCGTTTTCATAATAGTGCCGAGTATCATCGATATCAGACATTTTTAAGCTGGGTAAAATTTCGTTGAATTCTAACACTTAGAAAAATTCTCAGAAAAATTTCAATGTCGACATTCGAAATCGCGCTTTCTGCCACAGCTATTATAATCAAAATGATGTTCGTTTTCATAATAGTGCCGAGTATCATCGATATCAGACATTTTTAAGCTGGGTAAAATTTCGTTGAATTCTAACACTTAGAAAAATTTTCAGAAAAATTTCAATGTCGACATTCGAAATCGCGCTTTCTGCCACAGCTATTATAATCAAAATGATGTTCGTTTTCATAATAGTGCCGAGTATCATCGATATCAGACATTTTTAAGCTGGGTTAAAAATCTCGTTGAACGGACGACTCCGAAAATTCTCAAATATCGACATTCGAAAACGCGCTTTCTGCCACAGCTATTATAATCAAAATGATGTTTGTTTTCATAATAGTGCCGAGTATCATCGATATCAGACATTTTTAAGCTGGGTAAAATTTCGTTGAATTCTAACACTTAGAAAAATTTTCAGAAAAATTTCAATGTCGACATTCGAAATCGCGCTTTCTGCCACAGCTATTATAATCAAAATGATGTTAGTTTTCATAATAGTGCCGAGTATCATCGATATCAGACATTTTTAAGCTGGGTTAAAAATCTCGTTGAACGGACGACTCCGAAAATTCTCAAATATCGACATTCGAAAACGCGCTTTCTGCCACAGCTATTATAATCAAAATGATGTTTGTTTTCATAATAGTGCCGAGTATCATCGATATCAGACATTTTTAAGCTGGGTAAAATTTCGTTGAATTCTAACACTTAGAAAAATTTTCAGAAAAATTTCAATGTCGACATTCGAAATCGCGCTTTCTGCCACAGCTATTATAATCAAAATGATGTTTGTTTTCATAATAGTGCCGAGTATCATCGATATCAGACATTTTTAAGCTGGGTAAAATTTCGTTGAATTCTAACACTTAGAAAAATTTTCAGAAAAATTTCAATGTCGACATTCGAAATCGCGCTTTCTGCCACAGCTATTATAATCAAAATGATGTTCGTTTTCATAATAGTGCCGAGTATCATCGATATCAGACATTTTTAAGCTGGGTTAAAAATCTCGTTGAACGGACGACTCCGAAAATTCTCAAATATCGACATTCGAAAACGCGCTTTCTGCCACAGCTATTATAATCAAAATGATGTTTGTTTTCATAATAGTGCCGAGTATCATCGATATCAGACATTTTTAAGCTGGGTAAAATTTCGTTGAATTCTAACACTTAGAAAAATTTTCAGAAAAATTTCAATGTCGACATTCGAAATCGCGCTTTCTGCCACAGCTATTATAATCAAAATGATGTTCGTTTTCATAATAGTGCCGAGTATCATCGATATCAGACATTTTTAAGCTGGGTAAAATTTCGTTGAATTCTAACACTTAGAAAAATTCTCAGAAAAATTTCAATGTCGACATTCGAAATCGCGCTTTCTGCCACAGCTATTATAATCAAAATGATGTTCGTTTTCATAATAGTGCCGAGTATCATCGATATCAGACATTTTTAATCTGGGTAAAATTTCGTTGAATTCTAACACTTAGAAAAATTTTCAGAAAAATTTCAATGTCGACATTCGAAATCGCGCTTTCTGCCACAGCTATTATAATCAAAATGATGTTAGTTTTCATAATAGTGCCGAGTATCATCGATATCAGACATTTTTAAGCTGGGTTAAAAATCTCGTTGAACGGACGACTCCGAAAATTCTCAAATATCGACATTCGAAAACGCGCTTTCTGCCACAGCTATTATAATCAAAATGATGTTTGTTTTCATAATAGTGCCGAGTATCATCGATATCAGACATTTTTAAGCTGGGTTAAAAATCTCGTTGAACGGACGACTCCGAAAATTCTCAAATATCGACATTCGAAATCGCGCTTTCTGCCACAGCTATTATAATCAAAATGATGTTCGTTTTCATAATAGTGCCGAGTATCATCGAAATCAGACATTTTTAAGCTGGGTAAAATTTCGTTGAATTCTAACACTTAGAAAAATTCTCAGAAAAATTTCAATGTCGACATTCGAAATCGCGCTTTCTGCCACAGCTATTATAATCAAAATGATGTTCGTTTTCATAATAGTGCCGAGTATCATCGATATCAGACATTTTTAAGCTGGGTAAAATTTCGTTGAATTCTAACACTTAGAAAAATTCTCAGAAAAATTTCAATGTCGACATTCGAAATCGCGCTTTCTGCCACAGCTATTATAATCAAAATGATGTTCGTTTTCATAATAGTGCCGAGTATCATCGATATCAGACATTTTTAAGCTGGGTAAAATTTCGTTGAATTCTAACACTTAGAAAAATTTTCAGAAAAATTTCAATGTCGACATTCGAAATCGCGCTTTCTGCCACAGCTATTATAATCAAAATGATGTTCGTTTTCATAATAGTGCCGAGTATCATCGATATCAGACATTTTTAAGCTGGGTTAAAAATCTCGTTGAACGGACGACTCCGAAAATTCTCAAATATCGACATTCGAAAACGCGCTTTCTGCCACAGCTATTATAATCAAAATGATGTTTGTTTTCATAATAGTGCCGAGTATCATCGATATCAGACATTTTTAAGCTGGGTAAAATTTCGTTGAATTCTAACACTTAGAAAAATTTTCAGAAAAATTTCAATGTCGACATTCGAAATCGCGCTTTCTGCCACAGCTATTATAATCAAAATGATGTTAGTTTTCATAATAGTGCCGAGTATCATCGATATCAGACATTTTTAAGCTGGGTTAAAAATCTCGTTGAACGGACGACTCCGAAAATTCTCAAATATCGACATTCGAAAACGCGCTTTCTGCCACAGCTATTATAATCAAAATGATGTTTGTTTTCATAATAGTGCCGAGTATCATCGATATCAGACATTTTTAAGCTGGGTAAAATTTCGTTGAATTCTAACACTTAGAAAAATTTTCAGAAAAATTTCAATGTCGACATTCGAAATCGCGCTTTCTGCCACAGATATTATAATCAAAATGATGTTTGTTTTCATAATAGTGCCGAGTATCATCGATATCAGACATTTTTAAGCTGGGTAAAATTTCGTTGAATTCTAACACTTAGAAAAATTTTCAGAAAAATTTCAATGTCGACATTCGAAATCGCGCTTTCTGCCACAGCTATTATAATCAAAATGATGTTCGTTTTCATAATAGTGCCGAGTATCATCGATATCAGACATTTTTAAGCTGGGTTAAAAATCTCGTTGAACGGACGACTCCGAAAATTCTCAAATATCGACATTCGAAAACGCGCTTTCTGCCACAGCTATTATAATCAAAATGATGTTTGTTTTCATAATAGTGCCGAGTATCATCGATATCAGACATTTTTAAGCTGGGTAAAATTTCGTTGAATTCTAACACTTGGAAAAATTTTCAGAAAAATTTCAATGTCGACATTCGAAATCGCGCTTTCTGCCACAGCTATTATAATCAAAATGATGTTCGTTTTCATAATAGTGCCGAGTATCATCGATATCAGACATTTTTAAGCTGGGTAAAATTTCGTTGAATTCTAACACTTAGAAAAATTTTCAGAAAAATTTCAATGTCGACATTCGAAATCGCGCTTTCTGCCACAGCTATTATAATCAAAATGATGTTAGTTTTCATAATAGTGCCGAGTATCATCGATATCAGACATTTTTAAGCTGGGTTAAAAATCTCGTTGAACGGACGACTCCGAAAATTCTCAAATATCGACATTCGAAAACGCGCTTTCTGCCACAGCTATTATAATCAAAATGATGTTTGTTTTCATAATAGTGCCGAGTATCATCGATATCAGACATTTTTAAGCTGGGTTAAAAATCTCGTTGAACGGACGACTCCGAAAATTCTCAAATATCGACATTCGAAATCGCGCTTTCTGCCACAGCTATTATAATCAAAATGATGTTCGTTTTCATAATAGTGCCGAGTATCATCGATATCAGACATTTTTAAGCTGGGTAAAATTTCGTTGAATTCTAACACTTAGAAAAATTCTCAGAAAAATTTCAATGTCGACATTCGAAATCGCGCTTTCTGCCACAGCTATTATAATCAAAATGATGTTCGTTTTCATAATAGTGCCGAGTATCATCGATATCAGACATTTTTAAGCTGGGTAAAATTTCGTTGAATTCTAACACTTAGAAAAATTCTCAGAAAAATTTCAATGTCGACATTCGAAATCGCGCTTTCTGCCACAGCTATTATAATCAAAATGATGTTCGTTTTCATAATAGTGCCGAGTATCATCGATATCAGACATTTTTAAGCTGGGTAAAATTTCGTTGAATTCTAACACTTAGAAAAATTTTCAGAAAAATTTCAATGTCGACATTCGAAATCGCGCTTTCTGCCACAGCTATTATAATCAAAATGATGTTCGTTTTCATAATAGTGCCGAGTATCATCGATATCAGACATTTTTAAGCTGGGTTAAAAATCTCGTTGAACGGACGACTCCGAAAATTCTCAAATATCGACATTCGAAAACGCGCTTTCTGCCACAGCTATTATAATCAAAATGATGTTTGTTTTCATAATAGTGCCGAGTATCATCGATATCAGACATTTTTAAGCTGGGTAAAATTTCGTTGAATTCTAACACTTAGAAAAATTTTCAGAAAAATTTCAATGTCGACATTCGAAATCGCGCTTTCTGCCACAGCTATTATAATCAAAATGATGTTCGTTTTCATAATAGTGCCGAGTATCATCGATATCAGACATTTTTAAGCTGGGTTAAAAATCTCGTTGAACGGACGACTCCGAAAATTCTCAAATATCGACATTCGAAAACGCGCTTTCTGCCACAGCTATTATAATCAAAATGATGTTTGTTTTCATAATAGTGCCGAGTATCATCGATATCAGACATTTTTAAGCTGGGTAAAATTTCGTTGAATTCTAACACTTAGAAAAATTTTCAGAAAAATTTCAATGTCGACATTCGAAATCGCGCTTTCTGCCACAGCTATTATAATCAAAATGATGTTTGTTTTCATAATAGTGCCGAGTATCATCGATATCAGACATTTTTAAGCTGGGTAAAATTTCGTTGAATTCTAACACTTAGAAAAATTTTCAGAAAAATTTCAATGTCGACATTCGAAATCGCGCTTTCTGCCACAGCTATTATAATCAAAATGATGTTCGTTTTCATAATAGTGCCGAGTATCATCGATATCAGACATTTTTAAGCTGGGTTAAAAATCTCGTTGAACGGACGACTCCGAAAATTCTCAAATATCGACATTCGAAAACGCGCTTTCTGCCACAGCTATTATAATCAAAATGATGTTTGTTTTCATAATAGTGCCGAGTATCATCGATATCAGACATTTTTAAGCTGGGTAAAATTTCGTTGAATTCTAACACTTGGAAAAATTTTCAGAAAAATTTCAATGTCGACATTCGAAATCGCGCTTTCTGCCACAGCTATTATAATCAAAATGATGTTCGTTTTCATAATAGTGCCGAGTATCATCGATATCAGACATTTTTAAGCTGGGTAAAATTTCGTTGAATTCTAACACTTGGAAAAATTTTCAGAAAAATTTCAATGTCGACATTCGAAATCGCGCTTTCTGCCACAGCTATTATAATCAAAATGATGTTCGTTTTCATAATAGTGCCGAGTATCATCGATATCAGACATTTTTAAGCTGGGTAAAATTTCGTTGAATTCTAACACTTAGAAAAATTTTCAGAAAAATTTCAATGTCGACATTCGAAATCGCGCTTTCTGCCACAGCTATTATAATCAAAATGATGTTCGTTTTCATAATAGTGCCGAGTATCATCGATATCAGACATTTTTAAGCTGGGTTAAAAATCTCGTTGAACGGACGACTCCGAAAATTCTCAAATATCGACATTCGAAAACGCGCTTTCTGCCACAGCTATTATAATCAAAATGATGTTTGTTTTCATAATAGTGCCGAGTATCATCGATATCAGACATTTTTAAGCTGGGTAAAATTTCGTTGAATTCTAACACTTGGAAAAATTTTCAGAAAAATTTCAATGTCGACATTCGAAATCGCGCTTTCTGCCACAGCTATTATAATCAAAATGATGTTAGTTTTCATAATAGTGCCGAGTATCATCGATATCAGACATTTTTAAGCTGGGTTAAAAATCTCGTTGAACGGACGACTCCGAAAATTCTCAAATATCGACATTCGAAAACGCGCTTTCTGCCACAGCTATTATAATCAAAATGATGTTTGTTTTCATAATAGTGCCGAGTATCATCGATATCAGACATTTTTAAGCTGGGTTAAAAATCTCGTTGAACGGACGACTCCGAAAATTCTCAAATATCGACATTCGAAATCGCGCTTTCTGCCACAGCTATTATAATCAAAATGATGTTCGTTTTCATAATAGTGCCGAGTATCATCGATATCAGACATTTTTAAGCTGGGTAAAATTTCGTTGAATTCTAACACTTAGAAAAATTCTCAGAAAAATTTCAATGTCGACATTCGAAATCGCGCTTTCTGCCACAGCTATTATAATCAAAATGATGTTCGTTTTCATAATAGTGCCGAGTATCATCGATATCAGACATTTTTAAGCTGGGTAAAATTTCGTTGAATTCTAACACTTAGAAAAATTCTCAGAAAAATTTCAATGTCGACATTCGAAATCGCGCTTTCTGCCACAGCTATTATAATCAAAATGATGTTCGTTTTCATAATAGTGCCGAGTATCATCGATATCAGACATTTTTAAGCTGGGTTAAAAATCTCGTTGAACGGACGACTCCGAAAATTCTCAAATATCGACATTCGAAAACGCGCTTTCTGCCACAGCTATTATAATCAAAATGATGTTTGTTTTCATAATAGTGCCGAGTATCATCGATATCAGACATTTTTAAGCTGGGTAAAATTTCGTTGAATTCTAACACTTGGAAAAATTTTCAGAAAAATTTCAATGTCGACATTCGAAATCGCGCTTTCTGCCACAGCTATTATAATCAAAATGATGTTCGTTTTCATAATAGTGCCGAGTATTATCGATATCAGACATTTTTAAGCTGGGTAAAATTTCGTTGAATTCTAACACTTAGAAAAATTTTCAGAAAAATTTCAATGTCGACATTCGAAATCGCGCTTTCTGCCACAGCTATTATAATCAAAATGATGTTAGTTTTCATAATAGTGCCGAGTATCATCGATATCAGACATTTTTAAGCTGGGTTAAAAATCTCGTTGAACGGACGACTCCGAAAATTCTCAAATATCGACATTCGAAAACGCGCTTTCTGCCACAGCTATTATAATCAAAATGATGTTTGTTTTCATAATAGTGCCGAGTATCATCGATATCAGACATTTTTAAGCTGGGTAAAATTTCGTTGAATTCTAACACTTAGAAAAATTTTCAGAAAAATTTCAATGTCGACATTCGAAATCGCGCTTTCTGCCACAGCTATTATAATCAAAATGATGTTTGTTTTCATAATAGTGCCGAGTATCATCGATATCAGACATTTTTAAGCTGGGTAAAATTTCGTTGAATTCTAACACTTAGAAAAATTTTCAGAAAAATTTCAATGTCGACATTCGAAATCGCGCTTTCTGCCACAGCTATTATAATCAAAATGATGTTCGTTTTCATAATAGTGCCGAGTATCATCGATATCAGACATTTTTAAGCTGGGTTAAAAATCTCGTTGAACGGACGACTCCGAAAATTCTCAAATATCGACATTCGAAAACGCGCTTTCTGCCACAGCTATTATAATCAAAATGATGTTTGTTTTCATAATAGTGCCGAGTATCATCGATATCAGACATTTTTAAGCTGGGTAAAATTTCGTTGAATTCTAACACTTGGAAAAATTTTCAGAAAAATTTCAATGTCGACATTCGAAATCGCGCTTTCTGCCACAGCTATTATAATCAAAATGATGTTCGTTTTCATAATAGTGCCGAGTATCATCGATATCAGACATTTTTAAGCTGGGTAAAATTTCGTTGAATTCTAACACTTAGAAAAATTTTCAGAAAAATTTCAATGTCGACATTCGAAATCGCGCTTTCTGCCACAGCTATTATAATCAAAATGATGTTAGTTTTCATAATAGTGCCGAGTATCATCGATATCAGACATTTTTAAGCTGGGTTAAAAATCTCGTTGAACGGACGACTCCGAAAATTCTCAAATATCGACATTCGAAAACGCGCTTTCTGCCACAGCTATTATAATCAAAATGATGTTTGTTTTCATAATAGTGCCGAGTATCATCGATATCAGACATTTTTAAGCTGGGTTAAAAATCTCGTTGAACGGACGACTCCGAAAATTCTCAAATATCGACATTCGAAATCGCGCTTTCTGCCACAGCTATTATAATCAAAATGATGTTCGTTTTCATAATAGTGCCGAGTATCATCGATATCAGACATTTTTAAGCTGGGTAAAATTTCGTTGAATTCTAACACTTAGAAAAATTCTCAGAAAAATTTCAATGTCGACATTCGAAATCGCGCTTTCTGCCACAGCTATTATAATCAAAATGATGTTCGTTTTCATAATAGTGCCGAGTATCATCGATATCAGACATTTTTAAGCTGGGTAAAATTTCGTTGAATTCTAACACTTAGAAAAATTCTCAGAAAAATTTCAATGTCGACATTCGAAATCGCGCTTTCTGCCACAGCTATTATAATCAAAATGATGTTCGTTTTCATAATAGTGCCGAGTATCATCGATATCAGACATTTTTAAGCTGGGTAAAATTTCGTTGAATTCTAACACTTAGAAAAATTTTCAGAAAAATTTCAATGTCGACATTCGAAATCGCGCTTTCTGCCACAGCTATTATAATCAAAATGATGTTCGTTTTCATAATAGTGCCGAGTATCATCGATATCAGACATTTTTAAGCTGGGTTAAAAATCTCGTTGAACGGACGACTCCGAAAATTCTCAAATATCGACATTCGAAAACGCGCTTTCTGCCACAGCTATTATAATCAAAATGATGTTTGTTTTCATAATAGTGCCGAGTATCATCGATATCAGACATTTTTAAGCTGGGTAAAATTTCGTTGAATTCTAACACTTAGAAAAATTTTCAGAAAAATTTCAATGTCGACATTCGAAATCGCGCTTTCTGCCACAGCTATTATAATCAAAATGATGTTCGTTTTCATAATAGTGCCGAGTATCATCGATATCAGACATTTTTAAGCTGGGTTAAAAATCTCGTTGAACGGACGACTCCGAAAATTCTCAAATATCGACATTCGAAAACGCGCTTTCTGCCACAGCTATTATAATCAAAATGATGTTTGTTTTCATAATAGTGCCGAGTATCATCGATATCAGACATTTTTAAGCTGGGTAAAATTTCGTTGAATTCTAACACTTAGAAAAATTTTCAGAAAAATTTCAATGTCGACATTCGAAATCGCGCTTTCTGCCACAGCTATTATAATCAAAATGATGTTTGTTTTCATAATAGTGCCGAGTATCATCGATATCAGACATTTTTAAGCTGGGTAAAATTTCGTTGAATTCTAACACTTAGAAAAATTTTCAGAAAAATTTCAATGTCGACATTCGAAATCGCGCTTTCTGCCACAGCTATTATAATCAAAATGATGTTCGTTTTCATAATAGTGCCGAGTATCATCGATATCAGACATTTTTAAGCTGGGTTAAAAATCTCGTTGAACGGACGACTCCGAAAATTCTCAAATATCGACATTCGAAAACGCGCTTTCTGCCACAGCTATTATAATCAAAATGATGTTTGTTTTCATAATAGTGCCGAGTATCATCGATATCAGACATTTTTAAGCTGGGTAAAATTTCGTTGAATTCTAACACTTGGAAAAATTTTCAGAAAAATTTCAATGTCGACATTCGAAATCGCGCTTTCTGCCACAGCTATTATAATCAAAATGATGTTAGTTTTCATAATAGTGCCGAGTATCATCGATATCAGACATTTTTAAGCTGGGTTAAAAATCTCGTTGAACGGACGACTCCGAAAATTCTCAAATATCGACATTCGAAAACGCGCTTTCTGCCACAGCTATTATAATCAAAATGATGTTTGTTTTCATAATAGTGCCGAGTATCATCGATATCAGACATTTTTAAGCTGGGTTAAAAATCTCGTTGAACGGACGACTCCGAAAATTCTCAAATATCGACATTCGAAATCGCGCTTTCTGCCACAGCTATTATAATCAAAATGATGTTCGTTTTCATAATAGTGCCGAGTATCATCGATATCAGACATTTTTAAGCTGGGTAAAATTTCGTTGAATTCTAACACTTAGAAAAATTCTCAGAAAAATTTCAATGTCGACATTCGAAATCGCGCTTTCTGCCACAGCTATTATAATCAAAATGATGTTCGTTTTCATAATAGTGCCGAGTATCATCGATATCAGACATTTTGAAGCTGGGTAAAATTTCGTTGAATTCTAACACTTAGAAAAATTCTCAGAAAAATTTCAATGTCGACATTCGAAATCGCGCTTTCTGCCACAGCTATTATAATCAAAATGATGTTCGTTTTCATAATAGTGCCGAGTATCATCGATATCAGACATTTTTAAGCTGGGTTAAAAATCTCGTTGAACGGACGACTCCGAAAATTCTCAAATATCGACATTCGAAAACGCGCTTTCTGCCACAGCTATTATAATCAAAATGATGTTTGTTTTCATAATAGTGCCGAGTATCATCGATATCAGACATTTTTAAGCTGGGTAAAATTTCGTTGAATTCTAACACTTGGAAAAATTTTCAGAAAAATTTCAATGTCGACATTCGAAATCGCGCTTTCTGCCACAGCTATTATAATCAAAATGATGTTCGTTTTCATAATAGTGCCGAGTATTATCGATATCAGACATTTTTAAGCTGGGTAAAATTTCGTTGAATTCTAACACTTAGAAAAATTTTCAGAAAAATTTCAATGTCGACA
The DNA here is from genome assembly GCA_039766575.1 of Serrognathus titanus. Taxonomy (NCBI): domain Eukaryota; kingdom Metazoa; phylum Arthropoda; class Insecta; order Coleoptera; family Lucanidae; genus Serrognathus; species Serrognathus titanus. The sequence goes on from JBCDWJ010000007.1 coordinate 653,614, forward strand.
TTCGAAATCGCGCTTTCTGCCACAGCTATTATAATCAAAATGATGTTAGTTTTCATAATAGTGCCGAGTATCATCGATATCAGACATTTTTAAGCTGGGTTAAAAATCTCGTTGAACGGACGACTCCGAAAATTCTCAAATATCGACATTCGAAAACGCGCTTTCTGCCACAGCTATTATAATCAAAATGATGTTTGTTTTCATAATAGTGCCGAGTATCATCGATATCAGACATTTTTAAGCCGGGTAAAATTTCGTTGAATTCTAACACTTGGAAAAATTTTCAGAAAAATTTCAATGTCGACATTCGAAATCGCGCTTTCTGCCACAGCTATTATAATCAAAATGATGTTCGTTTTCATAATAGTGCCGAGTATCATCGATATCAGACATTTTTAAGCTGGGTAAAATTTCGTTGAATTCTAACACTTAGAAAAATTTTCAGAAAAATTTCAATGTCGACATTCGAAATCGCGCTTTCTGCCACAGCTATTATAATCAAAATGATGTTAGTTTTCATAATAGTGCCGAGTATCATCGATATCAGACATTTTTAAGCTGGGTTAAAAATCTCGTTGAACGGACGACTCCGAAAATTCTCAAATATCGACATTCGAAAACGCGCTTTCTGCCACAGCTATTATAATCAAAATGATGTTTGTTTTCATAATAGTGCCGAGTATCATCGATATCAGACATTTTTAAGCTGGGTTAAAAATCTCGTTGAACGGACGACTCCGAAAATTCTCAAATATCGACATTCGAAATCGCGCTTTCTGCCACAGCTATTATAATCAAAATGATGTTCGTTTTCATAATAGTGCCGAGTATCATCGATATCAGACATTTTTAAGCTGGGTAAAATTTCGTTGAATTCTAACACTTAGAAAAATTCTCAGAAAAATTTCAATGTCGACATTCGAAATCGCGCTTTCTGCCACAGCTATTATAATCAAAATGATGTTCGTTTTCATAATAGTGCCGAGTATCATCGATATCAGACATTTTTAAGCTGGGTAAAATTTCGTTGAATTCTAACACTTAGAAAAATTCTCAGAAAAATTTCAATGTCGACATTCGAAATCGCGCTTTCTGCCACAGCTATTATAATCAAAATGATGTTCGTTTTCATAATAGTGCCGAGTATCATCGATATCAGACATTTTTAAGCTGGGTAAAATTTCGTTGAATTCTAACACTTAGAAAAATTTTCAGAAAAATTTCAATGTCGACATTCGAAATCGCGCTTTCTGCCACAGCTATTATAATCAAAATGATGTTCGTTTTCATAATAGTGCCGAGTATCATCGATATCAGACATTTTTAAGCTGGGTTAAAAATCTCGTTGAACGGACGACTCCGAAAATTCTCAAATATCGACATTCGAAAACGCGCTTTCTGCCACAGCTATTATAATCAAAATGATGTTTGTTTTCATAATAGTGCCGAGTATCATCGATATCAGACATTTTTAAGCTGGGTAAAATTTCGTTGAATTCTAACACTTAGAAAAATTTTCAGAAAAATTTCAATGTCGACATTCGAAATCGCGCTTTCTGCCACAGCTATTATAATCAAAATGATGTTAGTTTTCATAATAGTGCCGAATATCATCGATATCAGACATTTTTAAGCTGGGTTAAAAATCTCGTTGAACGGACGACTCCGAAAATTCTCAAATATCGACATTCGAAAACGCGCTTTCTGCCACAGCTATTATAATCAAAATGATGTTTGTTTTCATAATAGTGCCGAGTATCATCGATATCAGACATTTTTAAGCTGGGTAAAATTTCGTTGAATTCTAACACTTAGAAAAATTTTCAGAAAAATTTCAATGTCGACATTCGAAATCGCGCTTTCTGCCACAGCTATTATAATCAAAATGATGTTTGTTTTCATAATAGTGCCGAGTATCATCGATATCAGACATTTTTAAGCTGGGTAAAATTTCGTTGAATTCTAACACTTAGAAAAATTCTCAGAAAAATTTCAATGTCGACATTCGAAATCGCGCTTTCTGCCACAGCTATTATAATCAAAATGATGTTCGTTTTCATAATAGTGCCGAGTATCATCGATATCAGACATTTTTAAGCTGGGTAAAATTTCGTTGAATTCTAACACTTAGAAAAATTTTCAGAAAAATTTCAATGTCGACATTCGAAATCGCGCTTTCTGCCACAGCTATTATAATCAAAATGATGTTCGTTTTCATAATAGTGCCGAGTATCATCGATATCAGACATTTTTAAGCTGGGTTAAAAATCTCGTTGAACGGACGACTCCGAAAATTCTCAAATATCGACATTCGAAAACGCGCTTTCTGCCACAGCTATTATAATCAAAATGATGTTTGTTTTCATAATAGTGCCGAGTATCATCGATATCAGACATTTTTAAGCTGGGTAAAATTTCGTTGAATTCTAACACTTAGAAAAATTTTCAGGAAAATTTCAATGTCGACATTCGAAATCGCGCTTTGTGCCACAGCTATTATAATCAAAATGATGTTAGTTTTCATAATAGTGCCGAGTATCATCGATATCAGACATTTTTAAGCTGGGTTAAAAATCTCGTTGAACGGACGACTCCGAAAATTCTCAAATGTCGACATTCGAAAACGCGCTTTCTGCCACAGCTATTATAATCAAAATGATGTTTGTTTTCATAATAGTGCCGAGTATCATCGATATCAGACATTTTTAAGCTGGGTAAAATTTCGTTGAATTCTAACACTTAGAAAAATTTTCAGAAAAATTTCAATGTCGACATTCGAAATCGCGCTTTCTGCCACAGCTATTATAATCAAAATGATGTTTGTTTTCATAATAGTGCCGAGTATCATCGATATCAGACATTTTTAAGCTGGGTAAAATTTCGTTGAATTCTAACACTTAGAAAAATTCTCAGAAAAATTTCAATGTCGACATTCGAAATCGCGCTTTCTGCCACAGCTATTATAATCAAAATGATGTTCGTTTTCATAATAGTGCCGAGTATCATCGATATCAGACATTTTTAAGCTGGGTAAAATTTCGTTGAATTCTAACACTTAGAAAAATTTTCAGAAAAATTTCAATGTCGACATTCGAAATCGCGCTTTCTGCCACAGCTATTATAATCAAAATGATGTTCGTTTTCATAATAGTGCCGAGTATCATCGATATCAGACATTTTTAAGCTGGGTTAAAAATCTCGTTGAACGGACGACTCCGAAAATTCTCAAATATCGACATTCGAAAACGCGCTTTCTGCCACAGCTATTATAATCAAAATGATGTTTGTTTTCATAATAGTGCCGAGTATCATCGATATCAGACATTTTTAAGCTGGGTAAAATTTCGTTGAATTCTAACACTTAGAAAAATTTTCAGAAAAATTTCAATGTCGACATTCGAAATCGCGCTTTCTGCCACAGCTATTATAATCAAAATGATGTTAGTTTTCATAATAGTGCCGAGTATCATCGATATCAGACATTTTTAAGCTGGGTTAAAAATCTCGTTGAACGGACGACTCCGAAAATTCTCAAATATCGACATTCGAAAACGCGCTTTCTGCCACAGCTATTATAATCAAAATGATGTTTGTTTTCATAATAGTGCCGAGTATCATCGATATCAGACATTTTTAAGCTGGGTAAAATTTCGTTGAATTCTAACACTTGGAAAAATTTTCAGAAAAATTTCAATGTCGACATTCGAAATCGCGCTTTCTGCCACAGCTATTATAATCAAAATGATGTTCGTTTTCATAATAGTGCCGAGTATCATCGATATCAGACATTTTTAAGCTGGGTAAAATTTCGTTGAATTCTAACACTTAGAAAAATTTTCAGAAAAATTTCAATGTCGACATTCGAAATCGCGCTTTCTGCCACAGCTATTATAATCAAAATGATGTTAGTTTTCATAATAGTGCCGAGTATCATCGATATCAGACATTTTTAAGCTGGGTTAAAAATCTCGTTGAACGGACGACTCCGAAAATTCTCAAATATCGACATTCGAAAACGCGCTTTCTGCCACAGCTATTATAATCAAAATGATGTTTGTTTTCATAATAGTGCCGAGTATCATCGATATCAGACATTTTTAAGCTGGGTTAAAAATCTCGTTGAACGGACGACTCCGAAAATTCTCAAATATCGACATTCGAAATCGCGCTTTCTGCCACAGCTATTATAATCAAAATGATGTTCGTTTTCATAATAGTGCCGAGTATCATCGATATCAGACATTTTTAAGCTGGGTAAAATTTCGTTGAATTCTAACACTTAGAAAAATTCTCAGAAAAATTTCAATGTCGACATTCGAAATCGCGCTTTCTGCCACAGCTATTATAATCAAAATGATGTTCGTTTTCATAATAGTGCCGAGTATCATCGATATCAGACATTTTTAAGCTGGGTAAAATTTCGTTGAATTCTAACACTTAGAAAAATTCTCAGAAAAATTTCAATGTCGACATTCGAAATCGCGCTTTCTGCCACAGCTATTATAATCAAAATGATGTTCGTTTTCATAATAGTGCCGAGTATCATCGATATCAGACATTTTTAAGCTGGGTAAAATTTCGTTGAATTCTAACACTTAGAAAAATTTTCAGAAAAATTTCAATGTCGACATTCGAAATCGCGCTTTCTGCCACAGCTATTATAATCAAAATGATGTTCGTTTTCATAATAGTGCCGAGTATCATCGATATCAGACATTTTTAAGCTGGGTTAAAAATCTCGTTGAACGGACGACTCCGAAAATTCTCAAATATCGACATTCGAAAACGCGCTTTCTGCCACAGCTATTATAATCAAAATGATGTTTGTTTTCATAATAGTGCCGAGTATCATCGATATCAGACATTTTTAAGCTGGGTAAAATTTCGTTGAATTCTAACACTTAGAAAAATTTTCAGAAAAATTTCAATGTCGACATTCGAAATCGCGCTTTCTGCCACAGCTATTATAATCAAAATGATGTTCGTTTTCATAATAGTGCCGAGTATCATCGATATCAGACATTTTTAAGCTGGGTTAAAAATCTCGTTGAACGGACGACTCCGAAAATTCTCAAATATCGACATTCGAAAACGCGCTTTCTGCCACAGCTATTATAATCAAAATGATGTTTGTTTTCATAATAGTGCCGAGTATCATCGATATCAGACATTTTTAAGCTGGGTAAAATTTCGTTGAATTCTAACACTTAGAAAAATTTTCAGAAAAATTTCAATGTCGACATTCGAAATCGCGCTTTCTGCCACAGCTATTATAATCAAAATGATGTTTGTTTTCATAATAGTGCCGAGTATCATCGATATCAGACATTTTTAAGCTGGGTAAAATTTCGTTGAATTCTAACACTTAGAAAAATTTTCAGAAAAATTTCAATGTCGACATTCGAAATCGCGCTTTCTGCCACAGCTATTATAATCAAAATGATGTTCGTTTTCATAATAGTGCCGAGTATCATCGATATCAGACATTTTTAAGCTGGGTAAAATTTCGTTGAATTCTAACACTTGGAAAAATTTTCAGAAAAATTTCAATGTCGACATTCGAAATCGCGCTTTCTGCCACAGCTATTATAATCAAAATGATGTTAGTTTTCATAATAGTGCCGAGTATCATCGATATCAGACATTTTTAAGCTGGGTTAAAAATCTCGTTGAACGGACGACTCCGAAAATTCTCAAATATCGACATTCGAAAACGCGCTTTCTGCCACAGCTATTATAATCAAAATGATGTTTGTTTTCATAATAGTGCCGAGTATCATCGATATCAGACATTTTTAAGCTGGGTTAAAAATCTCGTTGAACGGACGACTCCGAAAATTCTCAAATATCGACATTCGAAATCGCGCTTTCTGCCACAGCTATTATAATCAAAATGATGTTCGTTTTCATAATAGTGCCGAGTATCATCGATATCAGACATTTTTAAGCTGGGTAAAATTTCGTTGAATTCTAACACTTAGAAAAATTCTCAGAAAAATTTCAATGTCGACATTCGAAATCGCGCTTTCTGCCACAGCTATTATAATCAAAATGATGTTCGTTTTCATAATAGTGCCGAGTATCATCGATATCAGACATTTTTAAGCTGGGTAAAATTTCGTTGAATTCTAACACTTAGAAAAATTCTCAGAAAAATTTCAATGTCGACATTCGAAATCGCGCTTTCTGCCACAGCTATTATAATCAAAATGATGTTCGTTTTCATAATAGTGCCGAGTATCATCGATATCAGACATTTTTAAGCTGGGTTAAAAATCTCGTTGAACGGACGACTCCGAAAATTCTCAAATATCGACATTCGAAAACGCGCTTTCTGCCACAGCTATTATAATCAAAATGATGTTTGTTTTCATAATAGTGCCGAGTATCATCGATATCAGACATTTTTAAGCTGGGTAAAATTTCGTTGAATTCTAACACTTGGAAAAATTTTCAGAAAAATTTCAATGTCGACATTCGAAATCGCGCTTTCTGCCACAGCTATTATAATCAAAATGATGTTCGTTTTCATAATAGTGCCGAGTATTATCGATATCAGACATTTTTAAGCTGGGTAAAATTTCGTTGAATTCTAACACTTAGAAAAATTTTCAGAAAAATTTCAATGTCGACATTCGAAATCGCGCTTTCTGCCACAGCTATTATAATCAAAATGATGTTAGTTTTCATAATAGTGCCGAGTATCATCGATATCAGACATTTTTAAGCTGGGTTAAAAATCTCGTTGAACGGACGACTCCGAAAATTCTCAAATATCGACATTCGAAAACGCGCTTTCTGCCACAGCTATTATAATCAAAATGATGTTTGTTTTCATAATAGTGCCGAGTATCATCGATATCAGACATTTTTAAGCTGGGTAAAATTTCGTTGAATTCTAACACTTAGAAAAATTTTCAGAAAAATTTCAATGTCGACATTCGAAATCGCGCTTTCTGCCACAGCTATTATAATCAAAATGATGTTTGTTTTCATAATAGTGCCGAGTATCATCGATATCAGACATTTTTAAGCTGGGTAAAATTTCGTTGAATTCTAACACTTAGAAAAATTTTCAGAAAAATTTCAATGTCGACATTCGAAATCGCGCTTTCTGCCACAGCTATTATAATCAAAATGATGTTCGTTTTCATAATAGTGCCGAGTATCATCGATATCAGACATTTTTAAGCTGGGTTAAAAATCTCGTTGAACGGACGACTCCGAAAATTCTCAAATATCGACATTCGAAAACGCGCTTTCTGCCACAGCTATTATAATCAAAATGATGTTTGTTTTCATAATAGTGCCGAGTATCATCGATATCAGACATTTTTAAGCTGGGTAAAATTTCGTTGAATTCTAACACTTGGAAAAATTTTCAGAAAAATTTCAATGTCGACATTCGAAATCGCGCTTTCTGCCACAGCTATTATAATCAAAATGATGTTCGTTTTCATAATAGTGCCGAGTATCATCGATATCAGACATTTTTAAGCTGGGTAAAATTTCGTTGAATTCTAACACTTAGAAAAATTTTCAGAAAAATTTCAATGTCGACATTCGAAATCGCGCTTTCTGCCACAGCTATTATAATCAAAATGATGTTAGTTTTCATAATAGTGCCGAGTATCATCGATATCAGACATTTTTAAGCTGGGTTAAAAATCTCGTTGAACGGACGACTCCGAAAATTCTCAAATATCGACATTCGAAAACGCGCTTTCTGCCACAGCTATTATAATCAAAATGATGTTTGTTTTCATAATAGTGCCGAGTATCATCGATATCAGACATTTTTAAGCTGGGTTAAAAATCTCGTTGAACGGACGACTCCGAAAATTCTCAAATATCGACATTCGAAATCGCGCTTTCTGCCACAGCTATTATAATCAAAATGATGTTCGTTTTCATAATAGTGCCGAGTATCATCGATATCAGACATTTTTAAGCTGGGTAAAATTTCGTTGAATTCTAACACTTAGAAAAATTCTCAGAAAAATTTCAATGTCGACATTCGAAATCGCGCTTTCTGCCACAGCTATTATAATCAAAATGATGTTCGTTTTCATAATAGTGCCGAGTATCATCGATATCAGACATTTTTAAGCTGGGTAAAATTTCGTTGAATTCTAACACTTAGAAAAATTCTCAGAAAAATTTCAATGTCGACATTCGAAATCGCGCTTTCTGCCACAGCTATTATAATCAAAATGATGTTCGTTTTCATAATAGTGCCGAGTATCATCGATATCAGACATTTTTAAGCTGGGTAAAATTTCGTTGAATTCCTAACACTTAGAAAAATTTTCAGAAAAATTTCAATGTCGACATTCGAAATCGCGCTTTCTGCCACAGCTATTATAATCAAAATGATGTTCGTTTTCATAATAGTGCCGAGTATCATCGATATCAGACATTTTTAAGCTGGGTAAAATTTCGTTGAATTCTAACACTTAGAAAAATTTTCAGAAAAATTTCAATGTCGACATTCGAAATCGCGCTTTCTGCCACAGCTATTATAATCAAAATGATGTTCGTTTTCATAATAGTGCCGAGTATCATCGATATCAGACATTTTTAAGCTGGGTTAAAAATCTCGTTGAACGGACGACTCCGAAAATTCTCAAATATCGACATTCGAAAACGCGCTTTCTGCCACAGCTATTATAATCAAAATGATGTTTGTTTTCATAATAGTGCCGAGTATCATCGATATCAGACATTTTTAAGCTGGGTAAAATTTCGTTGAATTCTAACACTTAGAAAAATTTTCAGAAAAATTTCAATGTCGACATTCGAAATCGCGCTTTCTGCCACAGCTATTATAATCAAAATGATGTTCGTTTTCATAATAGTGCCGAGTATCATCGATATCAGACATTTTTAAGCTGGGTTAAAAATCTCGTTGAACGGACGACTCCGAAAATTCTCAAATATCGACATTCGAAAACGCGCTTTCTGCCACAGCTATTATAATCAAAATGATGTTTGTTTTCATAATAGTGCCGAGTATCATCGATATCAGACATTTTTAAGCTGGGTAAAATTTCGTTGAATTCTAACACTTAGAAAAATTTTCAGAAAAATTTCAATGTCGACATTCGAAATCGCGCTTTCTGCCACAGCTATTATAATCAAAATGATGTTTGTTTTCATAATAGTGCCGAGTATCATCGATATCAGACATTTTTAAGCTGGGTAAAATTTCGTTGAATTCTAACACTTAGAAAAATTTTCAGAAAAATTTCAATGTCGACATTCGAAATCGCGCTTTCTGCCACAGCTATTATAATCAAAATGATGTTCGTTTTCATAATAGTGCCGAGTATCATCGATATCAGACATTTTTAAGCTGGGTTAAAAATCTCGTTGAACGGACGACTCCGAAAATTCTCAAATATCGACATTCGAAAACGCGCTTTCTGCCACAGCTATTATAATCAAAATGATGTTTGTTTTCATAATAGTGCCGAGTATCATCGATATCAGACATTTTTAAGCTGGGTAAAATTTCGTTGAATTCTAACACTTGGAAAAATTTTCAGAAAAATTTCAATGTCGACATTCGAAATCGCGCTTTCTGCCACAGCTATTATAATCAAAATGATGTTAGTTTTCATAATAGTGCCGAGTATCATCGATATCAGACATTTTTAAGCTGGGTTAAAAATCTCGTTGAACGGACGACTCCGAAAATTCTCAAATATCGACATTCGAAAACGCGCTTTCTGCCACAGCTATTATAATCAAAATGATGTTTGTTTTCATAATAGTGCCGAGTATCATCGATATCAGACATTTTTAAGCTGGGTTAAAAATCTCGTTGAACGGACGACTCCGAAAATTCTCAAATATCGACATTCGAAATCGCGCTTTCTGCCACAGCTATTATAATCAAAATGATGTTCGTTTTCATAATAGTGCCGAGTATCATCGATATCAGACATTTTTAAGCTGGGTAAAATTTCGTTGAATTCTAACACTTAGAAAAATTCTCAGAAAAATTTCAATGTCGACATTCGAAATCGCGCTTTCTGCCACAGCTATTATAATCAAAATGATGTTCGTTTTCATAATAGTGCCGAGTATCATCGATATCAGACATTTTTAAGCTGGGTAAAATTTCGTTGAATTCTAACACTTAGAAAAATTCTCAGAAAAATTTCAATGTCGACATTCGAAATCGCGCTTTCTGCCACAGCTATTATAATCAAAATGATGTTCGTTTTCATAATAGTGCCGAGTATCATCGATATCAGACATTTTTAAGCTGGGTTAAAAATCTCGTTGAACGGACGACTCCGAAAATTCTCAAATATCGACATTCGAAAACGCGCTTTCTGCCACAGCTATTATAATCAAAATGATGTTTGTTTTCATAATAGTGCCGAGTATCATCGATATCAGACATTTTTAAGCTGGGTAAAATTTCGTTGAATTCTAACACTTGGAAAAATTTTCAGAAAAATTTCAATGTCGACATTCGAAATCGCGCTTTCTGCCACAGCTATTATAATCAAAATGATGTTCGTTTTCATAATAGTGCCGAGTATTATCGATATCAGACATTTTTAAGCTGGGTAAAATTTCGTTGAATTCTAACACTTAGAAAAATTTTCAGAAAAATTTCAATGTCGACATTCGAAATCGCGCTTTCTGCCACAGCTATTATAATCAAAATGATGTTAGTTTTCATAATAGTGCCGAGTATCATCGATATCAGACATTTTTAAGCTGGGTTAAAAATCTCGTTGAACGGACGACTCCGAAAATTCTCAAATATCGACATTCGAAAACGCGCTTTCTGCCACAGCTATTATAATCAAAATGATGTTTGTTTTCATAATAGTGCCGAGTATCATCGATATCAGACATTTTTAAGCTGGGTAAAATTTCGTTGAATTCTAACACTTGGAAAAATTTTCAGAAAAATTTCAATGTCGACATTCGAAATCGCGCTTTCTGCCACAGCTATTATAATCAAAATGATGTTCGTTTTCATAATAGTGCCGAGTATCATCGATATCAGACATTTTTAAGCTGGGTAAAATTTCGTTGAATTCTAACACTTAGAAAAATTTTCAGAAAAATTTCAATGTCGACATTCGAAATCGCGCTTTCTGCCACAGCTATTATAATCAAAATGATGTTAGTTTTCATAATAGTGCCGAGTATCATCGATATCAGACATTTTTAAGCTGGGTTAAAAATCTCGTTGAACGGACGACTCCGAAAATTCTCAAATATCGACATTCGAAAACGCGCTTTCTGCCACAGCTATTATAATCAAAATGATGTTTGTTTTCATAATAGTGCCGAGTATCATCGATATCAGACATTTTTAAGCTGGGTTAAAAATCTCGTTGAACGGACGACTCCGAAAATTCTCAAATATCGACATTCGAAATCGCGCTTTCTGCCACAGCTATTATAATCAAAATGATGTTCGTTTTCATAATAGTGCCGAGTATCATCGATATCAGACATTTTTAAGCTGGGTAAAATTTCGTTGAATTCTAACACTTAGAAAAATTCTCAGAAAAATTTCAATGTCGACATTCGAAATCGCGCTTTCTGCCACAGCTATTATAATCAAAATGATGTTCGTTTTCATAATAGTGCCGAGTATCATCGATATCAGACATTTTTAAGCTGGGTAAAATTTCGTTGAATTCTAACACTTAGAAAAATTCTCAGAAAAATTTCAATGTCGACATTCGAAATCGCGCTTTCTGCCACAGCTATTATAATCAAAATGATGTTCGTTTTCATAATAGTGCCGAGTATCATCGATATCAGACATTTTTAAGCTGGGTTAAAAATCTCGTTGAACGGACGACTCCGAAAATTCTCAAATATCGACATTCGAAAACGCGCTTTCTGCCACAGCTATTATAATCAAAATGATGTTTGTTTTCATAATAGTGCCGAGTATCATCGATATCAGACATTTTTAAGCTGGGTAAAATTTCGTTGAATTCTAACACTTGGAAAAATTTTCAGAAAAATTTCAATGTCGACATTCGAAATCGCGCTTTCTGCCACAGCTATTATAATCAAAATGATGTTCGTTTTCATAATAGTGCCGAGTATTATCGATATCAGACATTTTTAAGCTGGGTAAAATTTCGTTGAATTCTAACACTTAGAAAAATTTTCAGAAAAATTTCAATGTCGACATTCGAAATCGCGCTTTCTGCCACAGCTATTATAATCAAAATGATGTTAGTTTTCATAATAGTGCCGAGTATCATCGATATCAGACATTTTTAAGCTGGGTTAAAAATCTCGTTGAACGGACGACTCCGAAAATTCTCAAATATCGACATTCGAAAACGCGCTTTCTGCCACAGCTATTATAATCAAAATGATGTTTGTTTTCATAATAGTGCCGAGTATCATCGATATCAGACATTTTTAAGCTGGGTAAAATTTCGTTGAATTCTAACACTTGGAAAAATTTTCAGAAAAATTTCAATGTCGACATTCGAAATCGCGCTTTCTGCCACAGCTATTATAATCAAAATGATGTTCGTTTTCATAATAGTGCCGAGTATCATCGATATCAGACATTTTTAAGCTGGGTAAAATTTCGTTGAATTCTAACACTTAGAAAAATTTTCAGAAAAATTTCAATGTCGACATTCGAAATCGCGCTTTCTGCCACAGCTATTATAATCAAAATGATGTTAGTTTTCATAATAGTGCCGAGTATCATCGATATCAGACATTTTTAAGCTGGGTTAAAAATCTCGTTGAACGGACGACTCCGAAAATTCTCAAATATCGACATTCGAAAACGCGCTTTCTGCCACAGCTATTATAATCAAAATGATGTTTGTTTTCATAATAGTGCCGAGTATCATCGATATCAGACATTTTTAAGCTGGGTTAAAAATCTCGTTGAACGGACGACTCCGAAAATTCTCAAATATCGACATTCGAAATCGCGCTTTCTGCCACAGCTATTATAATCAAAATGATGTTCGTTTTCATAATAGTGCCGAGTATCATCGATATCAGACATTTTTAAGCTGGGTAAAATTTCGTTGAATTCTAACACTTAGAAAAATTCTCAGAAAAATTTCAATGTCGACATTCGAAATCGCGCTTTCTGCCACAGCTATTATAATCAAAATGATGTTCGTTTTCATAATAGTGCCGAGTATCATCGATATCAGACATTTTTAAGCTGGGTAAAATTTCGTTGAATTCTAACACTTAGAAAAATTCTCAGAAAAATTTCAATGTCGACATTCGAAATCGCGCTTTCTGCCACAGCTATTATAATCAAAATGATGTTCGTTTTCATAATAGTGCCGAGTATCATCGATATCAGACATTTTTAAGCTGGGTAAAATTTCGTTGAATTCTAACACTTAGAAAAATTTTCAGAAAAATTTCAATGTCGACATTCGAAATCGCGCTTTCTGCCACAGCTATTATAATCAAAATGATGTTCGTTTTCATAATAGTGCCGAGTATCATCGATATCAGACATTTTTAAGCTGGGTTAAAAATCTCGTTGAACGGACGACTCCGAAAATTCTCAAATATCGACATTCGAAAACGCGCTTTCTGCCACAGCTATTATAATCAAAATGATGTTTGTTTTCATAATAGTGCCGAGTATCATCGATATCAGACATTTTTAAGCTGGGTAAAATTTCGTTGAATTCTAACACTTAGAAAAATTTTCAGAAAAATTTCAATGTCGACATTCGAAATCGCGCTTTCTGCCACAGCTATTATAATCAAAATGATGTTAGTTTTCATAATAGTGCCGAATATCATCGATATCAGACATTTTTAAGCTGGGTTAAAAATCTCGTTGAACGGACGACTCCGAAAATTCTCAAATATCGACATTCGAAAACGCGCTTTCTGCCACAGCTATTATAATCAAAATGATGTTTGTTTTCATAATAGTGCCGAGTATCATCGATATCAGACATTTTTAAGCTGGGTAAAATTTCGTTGAATTCTAACACTTAGAAAAATTTTCAGAAAAATTTCAATGTCGACATTCGAAATCGCGCTTTCTGCCACAGCTATTATAATCAAAATGATGTTTGTTTTCATAATAGTGCCGAGTATCATCGATATCAGACATTTTTAAGCTGGGTAAAATTTCGTTGAATTCTAACACTTAGAAAAATTCTCAGAAAAATTTCAATGTCGACATTCGAAATCGCGCTTTCTGCCACAGCTATTATAATCAAAATGATGTTCGTTTTCATAATAGTGCCGAGTATCATCGATATCAGACATTTTTAAGCTGGGTAAAATTTCGTTGAATTCTAACACTTAGAAAAATTTTCAGAAAAATTTCAATGTCGACATTCGAAATCGCGCTTTCTGCCACAGCTATTATAATCAAAATGATGTTCGTTTTCATAATAGTGCCGAGTATCATCGATATCAGACATTTTTAAGCTGGGTTAAAAATCTCGTTGAACGGACGACTCCGAAAATTCTCAAATATCGACATTCGAAAACGCGCTTTCTGCCACAGCTATTATAATCAAAATGATGTTTGTTTTCATAATAGTGCCGAGTATCATCGATATCAGACATTTTTAAGCTGGGTAAAATTTCGTTGAATTCTAACACTTAGAAAAATTTTCAGGAAAATTTCAATGTCGACATTCGAAATCGCGCTTTGTGCCACAGCTATTATAATCAAAATGATGTTAGTTTTCATAATAGTGCCGAGTATCATCGATATCAGACATTTTTAAGCTGGGTTAAAAATCTCGTTGAACGGACGACTCCGAAAATTCTCAAATGTCGACATTCGAAAACGCGCTTTCTGCCACAGCTATTATAATCAAAATGATGTTTGTTTTCATAATAGTGCCGAGTATCATCGATATCAGACATTTTTAAGCTGGGTAAAATTTCGTTGAATTCTAACACTTAGAAAAATTTTCAGAAAAATTTCAATGTCGACATTCGAAATCGCGCTTTCTGCCACAGCTATTATAATCAAAATGATGTTTGTTTTCATAATAGTGCCGAGTATCATCGATATCAGACATTTTTAAGCTGGGTAAAATTTCGTTGAATTCTAACACTTAGAAAAATTCTCAGAAAAATTTCAATGTCGACATTCGAAATCGCGCTTTCTGCCACAGCTATTATAATCAAAATGATGTTCGTTTTCATAATAGTGCCGAGTATCATCGATATCAGACATTTTTAAGCTGGGTAAAATTTCGTTGAATTCTAACACTTAGAAAAATTTTCAGAAAAATTTCAATGTCGACATTCGAAATCGCGCTTTCTGCCACAGCTATTATAATCAAAATGATGTTCGTTTTCATAATAGTGCCGAGTATCATCGATATCAGACATTTTTAAGCTGGGTTAAAAATCTCGTTGAACGGACGACTCCGAAAATTCTCAAATATCGACATTCGAAAACGCGCTTTCTGCCACAGCTATTATAATCAAAATGATGTTTGTTTTCATAATAGTGCCGAGTATCATCGATATCAGACATTTTTAAGCTGGGTAAAATTTCGTTGAATTCTAACACTTAGAAAAATTTTCAGAAAAATTTCAATGTCGACATTCGAAATCGCGCTTTCTGCCACAGCTATTATAATCAAAATGATGTTAGTTTTCATAATAGTGCCGAGTATCATCGATATCAGACATTTTTAAGCTGGGTTAAAAATCTCGTTGAACGGACGACTCCGAAAATTCTCAAATATCGACATTCGAAAACGCGCTTTCTGCCACAGCTATTATAATCAAAATGATGTTTGTTTTCATAATAGTGCCGAGTATCATCGATATCAGACATTTTTAAGCTGGGTAAAATTTCGTTGAATTCTAACACTTGGAAAAATTTTCAGAAAAATTTCAATGTCGACATTCGAAATCGCGCTTTCTGCCACAGCTATTATAATCAAAATGATGTTCGTTTTCATAATAGTGCCGAGTATCATCGATATCAGACATTTTTAAGCTGGGTAAAATTTCGTTGAATTCTAACACTTAGAAAAATTTTCAGAAAAATTTCAATGTCGACATTCGAAATCGCGCTTTCTGCCACAGCTATTATAATCAAAATGATGTTAGTTTTCATAATAGTGCCGAGTATCATCGATATCAGACATTTTTAAGCTGGGTTAAAAATCTCGTTGAACGGACGACTCCGAAAATTCTCAAATATCGACATTCGAAAACGCGCTTTCTGCCACAGCTATTATAATCAAAATGATGTTTGTTTTCATAATAGTGCCGAGTATCATCGATATCAGACATTTTTAAGCTGGGTTAAAAATCTCGTTGAACGGACGACTCCGAAAATTCTCAAATATCGACATTCGAAATCGCGCTTTCTGCCACAGCTATTATAATCAAAATGATGTTCGTTTTCATAATAGTGCCGAGTATCATCGATATCAGACATTTTTAAGCTGGGTAAAATTTCGTTGAATTCTAACACTTAGAAAAATTCTCAGAAAAATTTCAATGTCGACATTCGAAATCGCGCTTTCTGCCACAGCTATTATAATCAAAATGATGTTCGTTTTCATAATAGTGCCGAGTATCATCGATATCAGACATTTTTAAGCTGGGTAAAATTTCGTTGAATTCTAACACTTAGAAAAATTCTCAGAAAAATTTCAATGTCGACATTCGAAATCGCGCTTTCTGCCACAGCTATTATAATCAAAATGATGTTCGTTTTCATAATAGTGCCGAGTATCATCGATATCAGACATTTTTAAGCTGGGTAAAATTTCGTTGAATTCTAACACTTAGAAAAATTTTCAGAAAAATTTCAATGTCGACATTCGAAATCGCGCTTTCTGCCACAGCTATTATAATCAAAATGATGTTCGTTTTCATAATAGTGCCGAGTATCATCGATATCAGACATTTTTAAGCTGGGTTAAAAATCTCGTTGAACGGACGACTCCGAAAATTCTCAAATATCGACATTCGAAAACGCGCTTTCTGCCACAGCTATTATAATCAAAATGATGTTTGTTTTCATAATAGTGCCGAGTATCATCGATATCAGACATTTTTAAGCTGGGTAAAATTTCGTTGAATTCTAACACTTAGAAAAATTTTCAGAAAAATTTCAATGTCGACATTCGAAATCGCGCTTTCTGCCACAGCTATTATAATCAAAATGATGTTCGTTTTCATAATAGTGCCGAGTATCATCGATATCAGACATTTTTAAGCTGGGTTAAAAATCTCGTTGAACGGACGACTCCGAAAATTCTCAAATATCGACATTCGAAAACGCGCTTTCTGCCACAGCTATTATAATCAAAATGATGTTTGTTTTCATAATAGTGCCGAGTATCATCGATATCAGACATTTTTAAGCTGGGTAAAATTTCGTTGAATTCTAACACTTAGAAAAATTTTCAGAAAAATTTCAATGTCGACATTCGAAATCGCGCTTTCTGCCACAGCTATTATAATCAAAATGATGTTTGTTTTCATAATAGTGCCGAGTATCATCGATATCAGACATTTTTAAGCTGGGTAAAATTTCGTTGAATTCTAACACTTAGAAAAATTTTCAGAAAAATTTCAATGTCGACATTCGAAATCGCGCTTTCTGCCACAGCTATTATAATCAAAATGATGTTCGTTTTCATAATAGTGCCGAGTATCATCGATATCAGACATTTTTAAGCTGGGTTAAAAATCTCGTTGAACGGACGACTCCGAAAATTCTCAAATATCGACATTCGAAAACGCGCTTTCTGCCACAGCTATTATAATCAAAATGATGTTTGTTTTCATAATAGTGCCGAGTATCATCGATATCAGACATTTTTAAGCTGGGTAAAATTTCGTTGAATTCTAACACTTGGAAAAATTTTCAGAAAAATTTCAATGTCGACATTCGAAATCGCGCTTTCTGCCACAGCTATTATAATCAAAATGATGTTAGTTTTCATAATAGTGCCGAGTATCATCGATATCAGACATTTTTAAGCTGGGTTAAAAATCTCGTTGAACGGACGACTCCGAAAATTCTCAAATATCGACATTCGAAAACGCGCTTTCTGCCACAGCTATTATAATCAAAATGATGTTTGTTTTCATAATAGTGCCGAGTATCATCGATATCAGACATTTTTAAGCTGGGTTAAAAATCTCGTTGAACGGACGACTCCGAAAATTCTCAAATATCGACATTCGAAATCGCGCTTTCTGCCACAGCTATTATAATCAAAATGATGTTCGTTTTCATAATAGTGCCGAGTATCATCGATATCAGACATTTTTAAGCTGGGTAAAATTTCGTTGAATTCTAACACTTAGAAAAATTCTCAGAAAAATTTCAATGTCGACATTCGAAATCGCGCTTTCTGCCACAGCTATTATAATCAAAATGATGTTCGTTTTCATAATAGTGCCGAGTATCATCGATATCAGACATTTTTAAGCTGGGTAAAATTTCGTTGAATTCTAACACTTAGAAAAATTCTCAGAAAAATTTCAATGTCGACATTCGAAATCGCGCTTTCTGCCACAGCTATTATAATCAAAATGATGTTCGTTTTCATAATAGTGCCGAGTATCATCGATATCAGACATTTTTAAGCTGGGTTAAAAATCTCGTTGAACGGACGACTCCGAAAATTCTCAAATATCGACATTCGAAAACGCGCTTTCTGCCACAGCTATTATAATCAAAATGATGTTTGTTTTCATAATAGTGCCGAGTATCATCGATATCAGACATTTTTAAGCTGGGTAAAATTTCGTTGAATTCTAACACTTGGAAAAATTTTCAGAAAAATTTCAATGTCGACATTCGAAATCGCGCTTTCTGCCACAGCTATTATAATCAAAATGATGTTCGTTTTCATAATAGTGCCGAGTATTATCGATATCAGACATTTTTAAGCTGGGTAAAATTTCGTTGAATTCTAACACTTAGAAAAATTTTCAGAAAAATTTCAATGTCGACATTCGAAATCGCGCTTTCTGCCACAGCTATTATAATCAAAATGATGTTAGTTTTCATAATAGTGCCGAGTATCATCGATATCAGACATTTTTAAGCTGGGTTAAAAATCTCGTTGAACGGACGACTCCGAAAATTCTCAAATATCGACATTCGAAAACGCGCTTTCTGCCACAGCTATTATAATCAAAATGATGTTTGTTTTCATAATAGTGCCGAGTATCATCGATATCAGACATTTTTAAGCTGGGTAAAATTTCGTTGAATTCTAACACTTGGAAAAATTTTCAGAAAAATTTCAATGTCGACATTCGAAATCGCGCTTTCTGCCACAGCTATTATAATCAAAATGATGTTCGTTTTCATAATAGTGCCGAGTATCATCGATATCAGACATTTTTAAGCTGGGTAAAATTTCGTTGAATTCTAACACTTAGAAAAATTTTCAGAAAAATTTCAATGTCGACATTCGAAATCGCGCTTTCTGCCACAGCTATTATAATCAAAATGATGTTAGTTTTCATAATAGTGCCGAGTATCATCGATATCAGACATTTTTAAGCTGGGTTAAAAATCTCGTTGAACGGACGACTCCGAAAATTCTCAAATATCGACATTCGAAAACGCGCTTTCTGCCACAGCTATTATAATCAAAATGATGTTTGTTTTCATAATAGTGCCGAGTATCATCGATATCAGACATTTTTAAGCTGGGTTAAAAATCTCGTTGAACGGACGACTCCGAAAATTCTCAAATATCGACATTCGAAATCGCGCTTTCTGCCACAGCTATTATAATCAAAATGATGTTCGTTTTCATAATAGTGCCGAGTATCATCGATATCAGACATTTTTAAGCTGGGTAAAATTTCGTTGAATTCTAACACTTAGAAAAATTCTCAGAAAAATTTCAATGTCGACATTCGAAATCGCGCTTTCTGCCACAGCTATTATAATCAAAATGATGTTCGTTTTCATAATAGTGCCGAGTATCATCGATATCAGACATTTTTAAGCTGGGTAAAATTTCGTTGAATTCTAACACTTAGAAAAATTCTCAGAAAAATTTCAATGTCGACATTCGAAATCGCGCTTTCTGCCACAGCTATTATAATCAAAATGATGTTCGTTTTCATAATAGTGCCGAGTATCATCGATATCAGACATTTTTAAGCTGGGTAAAATTTCGTTGAATTCTAACACTTAGAAAAATTTTCAGAAAAATTTCAATGTCGACATTCGAAATCGCGCTTTCTGCCACAGCTATTATAATCAAAATGATGTTCGTTTTCATAATAGTGCCGAGTATCATCGATATCAGACATTTTTAAGCTGGGTTAAAAATCTCGTTGAACGGACGACTCCGAAAATTCTCAAATATCGACATTCGAAAACGCGCTTTCTGCCACAGCTATTATAATCAAAATGATGTTTGTTTTCATAATAGTGCCGAGTATCATCGATATCAGACATTTTTAAGCTGGGTAAAATTTCGTTGAATTCTAACACTTAGAAAAATTTTCAGAAAAATTTCAATGTCGACATTCGAAATCGCGCTTTCTGCCACAGCTATTATAATCAAAATGATGTTAGTTTTCATAATAGTGCCGAATATCATCGATATCAGACATTTTTAAGCTGGGTTAAAAATCTCGTTGAACGGACGACTCCGAAAATTCTCAAA
This sequence comes from Serrognathus titanus, assembly GCA_039766575.1. Lineage (NCBI taxonomy): Eukaryota > Metazoa > Arthropoda > Insecta > Coleoptera > Lucanidae > Serrognathus > Serrognathus titanus. The sequence goes on from JBCDWJ010000007.1 coordinate 674,259, forward strand.
TATCGACATTCGAAAACGCGCTTTCTGCCACAGCTATTATAATCAAAATGATGTTTGTTTTCATAATAGTGCCGAGTATCATCGATATCAGACATTTTTAAGCTGGGTAAAATTTCGTTGAATTCTAACACTTAGAAAAATTTTCAGAAAAATTTCAATGTCGACATTCGAAATCGCGCTTTCTGCCACAGCTATTATAATCAAAATGATGTTTGTTTTCATAATAGTGCCGAGTATCATCGATATCAGACATTTTTAAGCTGGGTAAAATTTCGTTGAATTCTAACACTTAGAAAAATTCTCAGAAAAATTTCAATGTCGACATTCGAAATCGCGCTTTCTGCCACAGCTATTATAATCAAAATGATGTTCGTTTTCATAATAGTGCCGAGTATCATCGATATCAGACATTTTTAAGCTGGGTAAAATTTCGTTGAATTCTAACACTTAGAAAAATTTTCAGAAAAATTTCAATGTCGACATTCGAAATCGCGCTTTCTGCCACAGCTATTATAATCAAAATGATGTTCGTTTTCATAATAGTGCCGAGTATCATCGATATCAGACATTTTTAAGCTGGGTTAAAAATCTCGTTGAACGGACGACTCCGAAAATTCTCAAATATCGACATTCGAAAACGCGCTTTCTGCCACAGCTATTATAATCAAAATGATGTTTGTTTTCATAATAGTGCCGAGTATCATCGATATCAGACATTTTTAAGCTGGGTTAAAAATCTCGTTGAACGGACGACTCCGAAAATTCTCAAATATCGACATTCGAAATCGCGCTTTCTGCCACAGCTATTATAATCAAAATGATGTTCGTTTTCATAATAGTGCCGAGTATCATCGATATCAGACATTTTTAAGCTGGGTAAAATTTCGTTGAATTCTAACACTTAGAAAAATTCTCAGAAAAATTTCAATGTCGACATTCGAAATCGCGCTTTCTGCCACAGCTATTATAATCAAAATGATGTTCGTTTTCATAATAGTGCCGAGTATCATCGATATCAGACATTTTTAAGCTGGGTAAAATTTCGTTGAATTCTAACACTTAGAAAAATTCTCAGAAAAATTTCAATGTCGACATTCGAAATCGCGCTTTCTGCCACAGCTATTATAATCAAAATGATGTTCGTTTTCATAATAGTGCCGAGTATCATCGATATCAGACATTTTTAAGCTGGGTTAAAAATCTCGTTGAACGGACGACTCCGAAAATTCTCAAATATCGACATTCGAAAACGCGCTTTCTGCCACAGCTATTATAATCAAAATGATGTTTGTTTTCATAATAGTGCCGAGTATCATCGATATCAGACATTTTTAAGCTGGGTAAAATTTCGTTGAATTCTAACACTTGGAAAAATTTTCAGAAAAATTTCAATGTCGACATTCGAAATCGCGCTTTCTGCCACAGCTATTATAATCAAAATGATGTTCGTTTTCATAATAGTGCCGAGTATTATCGATATCAGACATTTTTAAGCTGGGTAAAATTTCGTTGAATTCTAACACTTAGAAAAATTTTCAGAAAAATTTCAATGTCGACATTCGAAATCGCGCTTTCTGCCACAGCTATTATAATCAAAATGATGTTAGTTTTCATAATAGTGCCGAGTATCATCGATATCAGACATTTTTAAGCTGGGTTAAAAATCTCGTTGAACGGACGACTCCGAAAATTCTCAAATATCGACATTCGAAAACGCGCTTTCTGCCACAGCTATTATAATCAAAATGATGTTTGTTTTCATAATAGTGCCGAGTATCATCGATATCAGACATTTTTAAGCTGGGTAAAATTTCGTTGAATTCTAACACTTGGAAAAATTTTCAGAAAAATTTCAATGTCGACATTCGAAATCGCGCTTTCTGCCACAGCTATTATAATCAAAATGATGTTCGTTTTCATAATAGTGCCGAGTATCATCGATATCAGACATTTTTAAGCTGGGTAAAATTTCGTTGAATTCTAACACTTAGAAAAATTTTCAGAAAAATTTCAATGTCGACATTCGAAATCGCGCTTTCTGCCACAGCTATTATAATCAAAATGATGTTAGTTTTCATAATAGTGCCGAGTATCATCGATATCAGACATTTTTAAGCTGGGTTAAAAATCTCGTTGAACGGACGACTCCGAAAATTCTCAAATATCGACATTCGAAAACGCGCTTTCTGCCACAGCTATTATAATCAAAATGATGTTTGTTTTCATAATAGTGCCGAGTATCATCGATATCAGACATTTTTAAGCTGGGTTAAAAATCTCGTTGAACGGACGACTCCGAAAATTCTCAAATATCGACATTCGAAATCGCGCTTTCTGCCACAGCTATTATAATCAAAATGATGTTCGTTTTCATAATAGTGCCGAGTATCATCGATATCAGACATTTTTAAGCTGGGTAAAATTTCGTTGAATTCTAACACTTAGAAAAATTCTCAGAAAAATTTCAATGTCGACATTCGAAATCGCGCTTTCTGCCACAGCTATTATAATCAAAATGATGTTCGTTTTCATAATAGTGCCGAGTATCATCGATATCAGACATTTTTAAGCTGGGTAAAATTTCGTTGAATTCTAACACTTAGAAAAATTCTCAGAAAAATTTCAATGTCGACATTCGAAATCGCGCTTTCTGCCACAGCTATTATAATCAAAATGATGTTCGTTTTCATAATAGTGCCGAGTATCATCGATATCAGACATTTTTAAGCTGGGTAAAATTTCGTTGAATTCTAACACTTAGAAAAATTTTCAGAAAAATTTCAATGTCGACATTCGAAATCGCGCTTTCTGCCACAGCTATTATAATCAAAATGATGTTCGTTTTCATAATAGTGCCGAGTATCATCGATATCAGACATTTTTAAGCTGGGTTAAAAATCTCGTTGAACGGACGACTCCGAAAATTCTCAAATATCGACATTCGAAAACGCGCTTTCTGCCACAGTTATTATAATCAAAATGATGTTTGTTTTCATAATAGTGCCGAGTATCATCGATATCAGACATTTTTAAGCTGGGTAAAATTTCGTTGAATTCTAACACTTAGAAAAATTTTCAGAAAAATTTCAATGTCGACATTCGAAATCGCGCTTTCTGCCACAGCTATTATAATCAAAATGATGTTAGTTTTCATAATAGTGCCGAATATCATCGATATCAGACATTTTTAAGCTGGGTTAAAAATCTCGTTGAACGGACGACTCCGAAAATTCTCAAATATCGACATTCGAAAACGCGCTTTCTGCCACAGCTATTATAATCAAAATGATGTTTGTTTTCATAATAGTGCCGAGTATCATCGATATCAGACATTTTTAAGCTGGGTAAAATTTCGTTGAATTCTAACACTTAGAAAAATTTTCAGAAAAATTTCAATGTCGACATTCGAAATCGCGCTTTCTGCCACAGCTATTATAATCAAAATGATGTTTGTTTTCATAATAGTGCCGAGTATCATCGATATCAGACATTTTTAAGCTGGGTAAAATTTCGTTGAATTCTAACACTTAGAAAAATTCTCAGAAAAATTTCAATGTCGACATTCGAAATCGCGCTTTCTGCCACAGCTATTATAATCAAAATGATGTTCGTTTTCATAATAGTGCCGAGTATCATCGATATCAGACATTTTTAAGCTGGGTAAAATTTCGTTGAATTCTAACACTTAGAAAAATTCTCAGAAAAATTTCAATGTCGACATTCGAAATCGCGCTTTCTGCCACAGCTATTATAATCAAAATGATGTTCGTTTTCATAATAGTGCCGAGTATCATCGATATCAGACATTTTTAAGCTGGGTAAAATTTCGTTGAATTCTAACACTTAGAAAAATTTTCAGAAAAATTTCAATGTCGACATTCGAAATCGCGCTTTCTGCCACAGCTATTATAATCAAAATGATGTTCGTTTTCATAATAGTGCCGAGTATCATCGATATCAGACATTTTTAAGCTGGGTTAAAAATCTCGTTGAACGGACGACTCCGAAAATTCTCAAATATCGACATTCGAAAACGCGCTTTCTGCCACAGTTATTATAATCAAAATGATGTTTGTTTTCATAATAGTGCCGAGTATCATCGATATCAGACATTTTTAAGCTGGGTAAAATTTCGTTGAATTCTAACACTTAGAAAAATTTTCAGAAAAATTTCAATGTCGACATTCGAAATCGCGCTTTCTGCCACAGCTATTATAATCAAAATGATGTTAGTTTTCATAATAGTGCCGAATATCATCGATATCAGACATTTTTAAGCTGGGTTAAAAATCTCGTTGAACGGACGACTCCGAAAATTCTCAAATATCGACATTCGAAAACGCGCTTTCTGCCACAGCTATTATAATCAAAATGATGTTTGTTTTCATAATAGTGCCGAGTATCATCGATATCAGACATTTTTAAGCTGGGTAAAATTTCGTTGAATTCTAACACTTAGAAAAATTTTCAGAAAAATTTCAATGTCGACATTCGAAATCGCGCTTTCTGCCACAGCTATTATAATCAAAATGATGTTTGTTTTCATAATAGTGCCGAGTATCATCGATATCAGACATTTTTAAGCTGGGTAAAATTTCGTTGAATTCTAACACTTAGAAAAATTCTCAGAAAAATTTCAATGTCGACATTCGAAATCGCGCTTTCTGCCACAGCTATTATAATCAAAATGATGTTCGTTTTCATAATAGTGCCGAGTATCATCGATATCAGACATTTTTAAGCTGGGTAAAATTTCGTTGAATTCTAACACTTAGAAAAATTTTCAGAAAAATTTCAATGTCGACATTCGAAATCGCGCTTTCTGCCACAGCTATTATAATCAAAATGATGTTCGTTTTCATAATAGTGCCGAGTATCATCGATATCAGACATTTTTAAGCTGGGTTAAAAATCTCGTTGAACGGACGACTCCGAAAATTCTCAAATATCGACATTCGAAAACGCGCTTTCTGCCACAGCTATTATAATCAAAATGATGTTTGTTTTCATAATAGTGCCGAGTATCATCGATATCAGACATTTTTAAGCTGGGTAAAATTTCGTTGAATTCTAACACTTAGAAAAATTTTCAGAAAAATTTCAATGTCGACATTCGAAATCGCGCTTTCTGCCACAGCTATTATAATCAAAATGATGTTAGTTTTCATAATAGTGCCGAGTATCATCGATATCAGACATTTTTAAGCTGGGTTAAAAATCTCGTTGAACGGACGACTCCGAAAATTCTCAAATATCGACATTCGAAAACGCGCTTTCTGCCACAGCTATTATAATCAAAATGATGTTTGTTTTCATAATAGTGCCGAGTATCATCGATATCAGACATTTTTAAGCTGGGTAAAATTTCGTTGAATTCTAACACTTAGAAAAATTTTCAGAAAAATTTCAATGTCGACATTCGAAATCGCGCTTTCTGCCACAGCTATTATAATCAAAATGATGTTTGTTTTCATAATAGTGCCGAGTATCATCGATATCAGACATTTTTAAGCTGGGTAAAATTTCGTTGAATTCTAACACTTAGAAAAATTCTCAGAAAAATTTCAATGTCGACATTCGAAATCGCGCTTTCTGCCACAGCTATTATAATCAAAATGATGTTCGTTTTCATAATAGTGCCGAGTATCATCGATATCAGACATTTTTAAGCTGGGTAAAATTTCGTTGAATTCTAACACTTAGAAAAATTTTCAGAAAAATTTCAATGTCGACATTCGAAATCGCGCTTTCTGCCACAGCTATTATAATCAAAATGATGTTCGTTTTCATAATAGTGCCGAGTATCATCGATATCAGACATTTTTAAGCTGGGTTAAAAATCTCGTTGAACGGACGACTCCGAAAATTCTCAAATATCGACATTCGAAAACGCGCTTTCTGCCACAGCTATTATAATCAAAATGATGTTTGTTTTCATAATAGTGCCGAGTATCATCGATATCAGACATTTTTAAGCTGGGTTAAAAATCTCGTTGAACGGACGACTCCGAAAATTCTCAAATATCGACATTCGAAATCGCGCTTTCTGCCACAGCTATTATAATCAAAATGATGTTCGTTTTCATAATAGTGCCGAGTATCATCGATATCAGACATTTTTAAGCTGGGTTAAAAATCTCGTTGAACGGACGACTCCGAAAATTCTCAAATATCGACATTCGAAAACGCGCTTTCTGCCACAGCTATTATAATCAAAATGATGTTCGTTTTCATAATAGTGCCGAGTATCATCGATATCAGACATTTTTAAGCTGGGTAAAATTTCGTTGAATTCTAACACTTAGAAAAATTTTCAGAAAAATTTCAATGTCGACATTCGAAATCGCGCTTTCTGCCACAGCTATTATAATCAAAATGATGTTTGTTTTCATAATAGTGCCGAGTATCATCGATATCAGACATTTTTAAGCTGGGTTAAAAATCTCGTTGAACGGACGACTCCGAAAATTCTCAAATATCGACATTCGAAAACGCGCTTTCTGCCACAGCTATTATAATCAAAATGATGTTTGTTTTCATAATAGTGCCGAGTATCATCGATATCAGACATTTTTAAGCTGGGTAAAATTTCGTTGAATTCTAACACTTAGAAAAATTTTCAGAAAAATTTCAATGTCGACATTCGAAATCGCGCTTTCTGCCACAGCTATTATAATCAAAATGATGTTTGTTTTCATAATAGTGCCGAGTATCATCGATATCAGACATTTTTAAGCTGGGTAAAATTTCGTTGAATTCTAACACTTAGAAAAATTTTCAGAAAAATTTCAATGTCGACATTCGAAATCGCGCTTTCTGCCACAGCTATTATAATCAAAATGATGTTCGTTTTCATAATAGTGCCGAGTATCATCGATATCAGACATTTTTAAGCTGGGTTAAAAATCTCGTTGAACGGACGACTCCGAAAATTCTCAAATATCGACATTCGAAAACGCGCTTTCTGCCACAGCTATTATAATCAAAATGATGTTTGTTTTCATAATAGTGCCGAGTATCATCGATATCAGACATTTTTAAGCTGGGTAAAATTTCGTTGAATTCTAACACTTAGAAAAATTCTCAGAAAAATTTCAATGTCGACATTCGAAATCGCGCTTTCTGCCACAGCTATTATAATCAAAATGATGTTCGTTTTCATAATAGTGCCGAGTATCATCGATATCAGACATTTTTAAGCTGGGTAAAATTTCGTTGAATTCTAACACTTAGAAAAATTCTCAGAAAAATTTCAATGTCGACATTCGAAATCGCGCTTTCTGCCACAGCTATTATAATCAAAATGATGTTCGTTTTCATAATAGTGCCGAGTATCATCGATATCAGACATTTTTAATCTGGGTAAAATTTCGTTGAATTCTAACACTTAGAAAAATTTTCAGAAAAATTTCAATGTCGACATTCGAAATCGCGCTTTCTGCCACAGCTATTATAATCAAAATGATGTTAGTTTTCATAATAGTGCCGAGTATCATCGATATCAGACATTTTTAAGCTGGGTTAAAAATCTCGTTGAACGGACGACTCCGAAAATTCTCAAATATCGACATTCGAAAACGCGCTTTCTGCCACAGCTATTATAATCAAAATGATGTTTGTTTTCATAATAGTGCCGAGTATCATCGATATCAGACATTTTTAAGCTGGGTTAAAAATCTCGTTGAACGGACGACTCCGAAAATTCTCAAATATCGACATTCGAAATCGCGCTTTCTGCCACAGCTATTATAATCAAAATGATGTTCGTTTTCATAATAGTGCCGAGTATCATCGATATCAGACATTTTTAAGCTGGGTAAAATTTCGTTGAATTCTAACACTTAGAAAAATTCTCAGAAAAATTTCAATGTCGACATTCGAAATCGCGCTTTCTGCCACAGCTATTATAATCAAAATGATGTTCGTTTTCATAATAGTGCCGAGTATCATCGATATCAGACATTTTTAAGCTGGGTAAAATTTCGTTGAATTCTAACACTTAGAAAAATTCTCAGAAAAATTTCAATGTCGACATTCGAAATCGCGCTTTCTGCCACAGCTATTATAATCAAAATGATGTTCGTTTTCATAATAGTGCCGAGTATCATCGATATCAGACATTTTTAAGCTGGGTAAAATTTCGTTGAATTCTAACACTTAGAAAAATTTTCAGAAAAATTTCAATGTCGACATTCGAAATCGCGCTTTCTGCCACAGCTATTATAATCAAAATGATGTTCGTTTTCATAATAGTGCCGAGTATCATCGATATCAGACATTTTTAAGCTGGGTTAAAAATCTCGTTGAACGGACGACTCCGAAAATTCTCAAATATCGACATTCGAAAACGCGCTTTCTGCCACAGCTATTATAATCAAAATGATGTTTGTTTTCATAATAGTGCCGAGTATCATCGATATCAGACATTTTTAAGCTGGTAAAATTTCGTTGAATTCTAACACTTAGAAAAATTTTCAGAAAAATTTCAATGTCGACATTCGAAATCGCGCTTTCTGCCACAGCTATTATAATCAAAATGATGTTAGTTTTCATAATAGTGCCGAGTATCATCGATATCAGACATTTTTAAGCTGGGTTAAAAATCTCGTTGAACGGACGACTCCGAAAATTCTCAAATATCGACATTCGAAAACGCGCTTTCTGCCACAGCTATTATAATCAAAATGATGTTTGTTTTCATAATAGTGCCGAGTATCATCGATATCAGACATTTTTAAGCTGGGTAAAATTTCGTTGAATTCTAACACTTAGAAAAATTTTCAGAAAAATTTCAATGTCGACATTCGAAATCGCGCTTTCTGCCACAGCTATTATAATCAAAATGATGTTTGTTTTCATAATAGTGCCGAGTATCATCGATATCAGACATTTTTAAGCTGGGTAAAATTTCGTTGAATTCTAACACTTAGAAAAATTTTCAGAAAAATTTCAATGTCGACATTCGAAATCGCGCTTTCTGCCACAGCTATTATAATCAAAATGATGTTCGTTTTCATAATAGTGCCGAGTATCATCGATATCAGACATTTTTAAGCTGGGTTAAAAATCTCGTTGAACGGACGACTCCGAAAATTCTCAAATATCGACATTCGAAAACGCGCTTTCTGCCACAGCTATTATAATCAAAATGATGTTTGTTTTCATAATAGTGCCGAGTATCATCGATATCAGACATTTTTAAGCTGGGTAAAATTTCGTTGAATTCTAACACTTGGAAAAATTTTCAGAAAAATTTCAATGTCGACATTCGAAATCGCGCTTTCTGCCACAGCTATTATAATCAAAATGATGTTCGTTTTCATAATAGTGCCGAGTATCATCGATATCAGACATTTTTAAGCTGGGTAAAATTTCGTTGAATTCTAACACTTAGAAAAATTTTCAGAAAAATTTCAATGTCGACATTCGAAATCGCGCTTTCTGCCACAGCTATTATAATCAAAATGATGTTTGTTTTCATAATAGTGCCGAGTATCATCGATATCAGACATTTTTAAGCTGGGTAAAATTTCGTTGAATTCTAACACTTAGAAAAATTTTCAGAAAAATTTCAATGTCGACATTCGAAATCGCGCTTTCTGCCACAGCTATTATAATCAAAATGATGTTCGTTTTCATAATAGTGCCGAGTATCATCGATATCAGACATTTTTAAGCTGGGTTAAAAATCTCGTTGAACGGACGACTCCGAAAATTCTCAAATATCGACATTCGAAAACGCGCTTTCTGCCACAGCTATTATAATCAAAATGATGTTTGTTTTCATAATAGTGCCGAGTATCATCGATATCAGACATTTTTAAGCTGGGTAAAATTTCGTTGAATTCTAACACTTAGAAAAATTTTCAGAAAAATTTCAATGTCGACATTCGAAATCGCGCTTTCTGCCACAGCTATTATAATCAAAATGATGTTCGTTTTCATAATAGTGCCGAGTATCATCGATATCAGACATTTTTAAGCTGGGTAAAATTTCGTTGAATTCTAACACTTAGAAAAATTCTCAGAAAAATTTCAATGTCGACATTCGAAATCGCGCTTTCTGCCACAGCTATTATAATCAAAATGATGTTCGTTTTCATAATAGTGCCGAGTATCATCGATATCAGACATTTTTAATCTGGGTAAAATTTCGTTGAATTCTAACACTTAGAAAAATTTTCAGAAAAATTTCAATGTCGACATTCGAAATCGCGCTTTCTGCCACAGCTATTATAATCAAAATGATGTTAGTTTTCATAATAGTGCCGAGTATCATCGATATCAGACATTTTTAAGCTGGGTTAAAAATCTCGTTGAACGGACGACTCCGAAAATTCTCAAATATCGACATTCGAAAACGCGCTTTCTGCCACAGCTATTATAATCAAAATGATGTTTGTTTTCATAATAGTGCCGAGTATCATCGATATCAGACATTTTTAAGCTGGGTTAAAAATCTCGTTGAACGGACGACTCCGAAAATTCTCAAATATCGACATTCGAAATCGCGCTTTCTGCCACAGCTATTATAATCAAAATGATGTTCGTTTTCATAATAGTGCCGAGTATCATCGATATCAGACATTTTTAAGCTGGGTAAAATTTCGTTGAATTCTAACACTTAGAAAAATTCTCAGAAAAATTTCAATGTCGACATTCGAAATCGCGCTTTCTGCCACAGCTATTATAATCAAAATGATGTTCGTTTTCATAATAGTGCCGAGTATCATCGATATCAGACATTTTTAAGCTGGGTAAAATTTCGTTGAATTCTAACACTTAGAAAAATTCTCAGAAAAATTTCAATGTCGACATTCGAAATCGCGCTTTCTGCCACAGCTATTATAATCAAAATGATGTTCGTTTTCATAATAGTGCCGAGTATCATCGATATCAGACATTTTTAAGCTGGGTAAAATTTCGTTGAATTCTAACACTTAGAAAAATTTTCAGAAAAATTTCAATGTCGACATTCGAAATCGCGCTTTCTGCCACAGCTATTATAATCAAAATGATGTTCGTTTTCATAATAGTGCCGAGTATCATCGATATCAGACATTTTTAAGCTGGGTTAAAAATCTCGTTGAACGGACGACTCCGAAAATTCTCAAATATCGACATTCGAAAACGCGCTTTCTGCCACAGCTATTATAATCAAAATGATGTTTGTTTTCATAATAGTGCCGAGTATCATCGATATCAGACATTTTTAAGCTGGGTAAAATTTCGTTGAATTCTAACACTTAGAAAAATTTTCAGAAAAATTTCAATGTCGACATTCGAAATCGCGCTTTCTGCCACAGCTATTATAATCAAAATGATGTTCGTTTTCATAATAGTGCCGAGTATCATCGATATCAGACATTTTTAAGCTGGGTTAAAAATCTCGTTGAACGGACGACTCCGAAAATTCTCAAATATCGACATTCGAAAACGCGCTTTCTGCCACAGCTATTATAATCAAAATGATGTTTGTTTTCATAATAGTGCCGAGTATCATCGATATCAGACATTTTTAAGCTGGGTAAAATTTCGTTGAATTCTAACACTTAGAAAAATTTTCAGAAAAATTTCAATGTCGACATTCGAAATCGCGCTTTCTGCCACAGCTATTATAATCAAAATGATGTTCGTTTTCATAATAGTGCCGAGTATCATCGATATCAGACATTTTTAAGCTGGGTAAAATTTCGTTGAATTCTAACACTTAGAAAAATTCTCAGAAAAATTTCAATGTCGACATTCGAAATCGCGCTTTCTGCCACAGCTATTATAATCAAAATGATGTTCGTTTTCATAATAGTGCCGAGTATCATCGATATCAGACATTTTTAATCTGGGTAAAATTTCGTTGAATTCTAACACTTAGAAAAATTTTCAGAAAAATTTCAATGTCGACATTCGAAATCGCGCTTTCTGCCACAGCTATTATAATCAAAATGATGTTAGTTTTCATAATAGTGCCGAGTATCATCGATATCAGACATTTTTAAGCTGGGTTAAAAATCTCGTTGAACGGACGACTCCGAAAATTCTCAAATATCGACATTCGAAAACGCGCTTTCTGCCACAGCTATTATAATCAAAATGATGTTTGTTTTCATAATAGTGCCGAGTATCATCGATATCAGACATTTTTAAGCTGGGTTAAAAATCTCGTTGAACGGACGACTCCGAAAATTCTCAAATATCGACATTCGAAATCGCGCTTTCTGCCACAGCTATTATAATCAAAATGATGTTCGTTTTCATAATAGTGCCGAGTATCATCGATATCAGACATTTTTAAGCTGGGTAAAATTTCGTTGAATTCTAACACTTAGAAAAATTCTCAGAAAAATTTCAATGTCGACATTCGAAATCGCGCTTTCTGCCACAGCTATTATAATCAAAATGATGTTCGTTTTCATAATAGTGCCGAGTATCATCGATATCAGACATTTTTAAGCTGGGTAAAATTTCGTTGAATTCTAACACTTAGAAAAATTCTCAGAAAAATTTCAATGTCGACATTCGAAATCGCGCTTTCTGCCACAGCTATTATAATCAAAATGATGTTCGTTTTCATAATAGTGCCGAGTATCATCGATATCAGACATTTTTAAGCTGGGTAAAATTTCGTTGAATTCTAACACTTAGAAAAATTCTCAGAAAAATTTCAATGTCGACATTCGAAATCGCGCTTTCTGCCACAGCTATTATAATCAAAATGATGTTCGTTTTCATAATAGTGCCGAGTATCATCGATATCAGACATTTTTAAGCTGGGTAAAATTTCGTTGAATTCTAACACTTAGAAAAATTTTCAGAAAAATTTCAATGTCGACATTCGAAATCGCGCTTTCTGCCACAGCTATTATAATCAAAATGATGTTCGTTTTCATAATAGTGCCGAGTATCATCGATATCAGACATTTTTAAGCTGGGTTAAAAATCTCGTTGAACGGACGACTCCGAAAATTCTCAAATATCGACATTCGAAAACGCGCTTTCTGCCACAGCTATTATAATCAAAATGATGTTTGTTTTCATAATAGTGCCGAGTATCATCGATATCAGACATTTTTAAGCTGGGTAAAATTTCGTTGAATTCTAACACTTAGAAAAATTTTCAGAAAAATTTCAATGTCGACATTCGAAATCGCGCTTTCTGCCACAGCTATTATAATCAAAATGATGTTCGTTTTCATAATAGTGCCGAGTATCATCGATATCAGACATTTTTAAGCTGGGTTAAAAATCTCGTTGAACGGACGACTCCGAAAATTCTCAAATATCGACATTCGAAAACGCGCTTTCTGCCACAGCTATTATAATCAAAATGATGTTTGTTTTCATAATAGTGCCGAGTATCATCGATATCAGACATTTTTAAGCTGGGTAAAATTTCGTTGAATTCTAACACTTAGAAAAATTTTCAGAAAAATTTCAATGTCGACATTCGAAATCGCGCTTTCTGCCACAGCTATTATAATCAAAATGATGTTCGTTTTCATAATAGTGCCGAGTATCATCGATATCAGACATTTTTAAGCTGGGTAAAATTTCGTTGAATTCTAACACTTAGAAAAATTCTCAGAAAAATTTCAATGTCGACATTCGAAATCGCGCTTTCTGCCACAGCTATTATAATCAAAATGATGTTCGTTTTCATAATAGTGCCGAGTATCATCGATATCAGACATTTTTAATCTGGGTAAAATTTCGTTGAATTCTAACACTTAGAAAAATTTTCAGAAAAATTTCAATGTCGACATTCGAAATCGCGCTTTCTGCCACAGCTATTATAATCAAAATGATGTTAGTTTTCATAATAGTGCCGAGTATCATCGATATCAGACATTTTTAAGCTGGGTTAAAAATCTCGTTGAACGGACGACTCCGAAAATTCTCAAATATCGACATTCGAAAACGCGCTTTCTGCCACAGCTATTATAATCAAAATGATGTTTGTTTTCATAATAGTGCCGAGTATCATCGATATCAGACATTTTTAAGCTGGGTTAAAAATCTCGTTGAACGGACGACTCCGAAAATTCTCAAATATCGACATTCGAAATCGCGCTTTCTGCCACAGCTATTATAATCAAAATGATGTTCGTTTTCATAATAGTGCCGAGTATCATCGATATCAGACATTTTTAAGCTGGGTAAAATTTCGTTGAATTCTAACACTTAGAAAAATTCTCAGAAAAATTTCAATGTCGACATTCGAAATCGCGCTTTCTGCCACAGCTATTATAATCAAAATGATGTTCGTTTTCATAATAGTGCCGAGTATCATCGATATCAGACATTTTTAAGCTGGGTAAAATTTCGTTGAATTCTAACACTTAGAAAAATTCTCAGAAAAATTTCAATGTCGACATTCGAAATCGCGCTTTCTGCCACAGCTATTATAATCAAAATGATGTTCGTTTTCATAATAGCGCCGAGTATCATCGATATCAGACATTTTTAAGCTGGGTAAAATTTCGTTGAATTCTAACACTTAGAAAAATTTTCAGAAAAATTTCAATGTCGACATTCGAAATCGCGCTTTCTGCCACAGCTATTATAATCAAAATGATGTTCGTTTTCATAATAGTGCCGAGTATCATCGATATCAGACATTTTTAAGCTGGGTTAAAAATCTCGTTGAACGGACGACTCCGAAAATTCTCAAATATCGACATTCGAAAACGCGCTTTCTGCCACAGCTATTATAATCAAAATGATGTTTGTTTTCATAATAGTGCCGAGTATCATCGATATCAGACATTTTTAAGCTGGGTAAAATTTCGTTGAATTCTAACACTTAGAAAAATTTTCAGAAAAATTTCAATGTCGACATTCGAAATCGCGCTTTCTGCCACAGCTATTATAATCAAAATGATGTTAGTTTTCATAATAGTGCCGAGTATCATCGATATCAGACATTTTTAAGCTGGGTTAAAAATCTCGTTGAACGGACGACTCCGAAAATTCTCAAATATCGACATTCGAAAACGCGCTTTCTGCCACAGCTATTATAATCAAAATGATGTTTGTTTTCATAATAGTGCCGAGTATCATCGATATCAGACATTTTTAAGCTGGGTAAAATTTCGTTGAATTCTAACACTTAGAAAAATTTTCAGAAAAATTTCAATGTCGACATTCGAAATCGCGCTTTCTGCCACAGCTATTATAATCAAAATGATGTTTGTTTTCATAATAGTGCCGAGTATCATCGATATCAGACATTTTTAAGCTGGGTAAAATTTCGTTGAATTCTAACACTTAGAAAAATTTTCAGAAAAATTTCAATGTCGACATTCGAAATCGCGCTTTCTGCCACAGCTATTATAATCAAAATGATGTTCGTTTTCATAATAGTGCCGAGTATCATCGATATCAGACATTTTTAAGCTGGGTTAAAAATCTCGTTGAACGGACGACTCCGAAAATTCTCAAATATCGACATTCGAAAACGCGCTTTCTGCCACAGCTATTATAATCAAAATGATGTTTGTTTTCATAATAGTGCCGAGTATCATCGATATCAGACATTTTTAAGCTGGGTAAAATTTCGTTGAATTCTAACACTTGGAAAAATTTTCAGAAAAATTTCAATGTCGACATTCGAAATCGCGCTTTCTGCCACAGCTATTATAATCAAAATGATGTTCGTTTTCATAATAGTGCCGAGTATCATCGATATCAGACATTTTTAAGCTGGGTAAAATTTCGTTGAATTCTAACACTTAGAAAAATTTTCAGAAAAATTTCAATGTCGACATTCGAAATCGCGCTTTCTGCCACAGCTATTATAATCAAAATGATGTTAGTTTTCATAATAGTGCCGAGTATCATCGATATCAGACATTTTTAAGCTGGGTTAAAAATCTCGTTGAACGGACGACTCCGAAAATTCTCAAATATCGACATTCGAAAACGCGCTTTCTGCCATAGCTATTATAATCAAAATGATGTTTGTTTTCATAATAGTGCCGAGTATCATCGATATCAGACATTTTTAAGCTGGGTTAAAAATCTCGTTGAACGGACGACTCCGAAAATTCTCAAATATCGACATTCGAAATCGCGCTTTCTGCCACAGCTATTATAATCAAAATGATGTTCGTTTTCATAATAGTGCCGAGTATCATCGATATCAGACATTTTTAAGCTGGGTAAAATTTCGTTGAATTCTAACACTTAGAAAAATTCTCAGAAAAATTTCAATGTCGACATTCGAAATCGCGCTTTCTGCCACAGCTATTATAATCAAAATGATGTTCGTTTTCATAATAGTGCCGAGTATCATCGATATCAGACATTTTTAAGCTGGGTAAAATTTCGTTGAATTCTAACACTTAGAAAAATTCTCAGAAAAATTTCAATGTCGACATTCGAAATCGCGCTTTCTGCCACAGCTATTATAATCAAAATGATGTTCGTTTTCATAATAGTGCCGAGTATCATCGATATCAGACATTTTTAAGCTGGGTAAAATTTCGTTGAATTCTAACACTTAGAAAAATTTTCAGAAAAATTTCAATGTCGACATTCGAAATCGCGCTTTCTGCCACAGCTATTATAATCAAAATGATGTTCGTTTTCATAATAGTGCCGAGTATCATCGATATCAGACATTTTTAAGCTGGGTTAAAAATCTCGTTGAACGGACGACTCCGAAAATTCTCAAATATCGACATTCGAAAACGCGCTTTCTGCCACAGCTATTATAATCAAAATGATGTTTGTTTTCATAATAGTGCCGAGTATCATCGATATCAGACATTTTTAAGCTGGGTAAAATTTCGTTGAATTCTAACACTTAGAAAAATTTTCAGAAAAATTTCAATGTCGACATTCGAAATCGCGCTTTCTGCCACAGCTATTATAATCAAAATGATGTTCGTTTTCATAATAGTGCCGAGTATCATCGATATCAGACATTTTTAAGCTGGGTTAAAAATCTCGTTGAACGGACGACTCCGAAAATTCTCAAATATCGACATTCGAAAACGCGCTTTCTGCCACAGCTATTATAATCAAAATGATGTTTGTTTTCATAATAGTGCCGAGTATCATCGATATCAGACATTTTTAAGCTGGGTAAAATTTCGTTGAATTCTAACACTTGGAAAAATTTTCAGAAAAATTTCAATGTCGACATTCGAAATCGCGCTTTCTGCCACAGCTATTATAATCAAAATGATGTTCGTTTTCATAATAGTGCCGAGTATCATCGATATCAGACATTTTTAAGCTGGGTAAAATTTCGTTGAATTCTAACACTTGGAAAAATTTTCAGAAAAATTTCAATGTCGACATTCGAAATCGCGCTTTCTGCCACAGCTATTATAATCAAAATGATGTTCGTTTTCATAATAGTGCCGAGTATCATCGATATCAGACATTTTTAAGCTGGGTAAAATTTCGTTGAATTCTAACACTTAGAAAAATTTTCAGAAAAATTTCAATGTCGACATTCGAAATCGCGCTTTCTGCCACAGCTATTATAATCAAAATGATGTTCGTTTTCATAATAGTGCCGAGTATCATCGATATCAGACATTTTTAAGCTGGGTTAAAAATCTCGTTGAACGGACGACTCCGAAAATTCTCAAATATCGACATTCGAAAACGCGCTTTCTGCCACAGCTATTATAATCAAAATGATGTTTGTTTTCATAATAGTGCCGAGTATCATCGATATCAGACATTTTTAAGCTGGGTAAAATTTCGTTGAATTCTAACACTTGGAAAAATTTTCAGAAAAATTTCAATGTCGACATTCGAAATCGCGCTTTCTGCCACAGCTATTATAATCAAAATGATGTTCGTTTTCATAATAGTGCCGAGTATCATCGATATCAGACATTTTTAAGCTGGGTAAAATTTCGTTGAATTCTAACACTTAGAAAAATTTTCAGAAAAATTTCAATGTCGACATTCGAAATCGCGCTTTCTGCCACAGCTATTATAATCAAAATGATGTTAGTTTTCATAATAGTGCCGAGTATCATCGATATCAGACATTTTTAAGCTGGGTTAAAAATCTCGTTGAACGGACGACTCCGAAAATTCTCAAATATCGACATTCGAAAACGCGCTTTCTGCCACAGCTATTATAATCAAAATGATGTTTGTTTTCATAATAGTGCCGAGTATCATCGATATCAGACATTTTTAAGCTGGGTTAAAAATCTCGTTGAACGGACGACTCCGAAAATTCTCAAATATCGACATTCGAAATCGCGCTTTCTGCCACAGCTATTATAATCAAAATGATGTTCGTTTTCATAATAGTGCCGAGTATCATCGATATCAGACATTTTTAAGCTGGGTAAAATTTCGTTGAATTCTAACACTTAGAAAAATTCTCAGAAAAATTTCAATGTCGACATTCGAAATCGCGCTTTCTGCCACAGCTATTATAATCAAAATGATGTTCGTTTTCATAATAGTGCCGAGTATCATCGATATCAGACATTTTTAAGCTGGGTAAAATTTCGTTGAATTCTAACACTTAGAAAAATTCTCAGAAAAATTTCAATGTCGACATTCGAAATCGCGCTTTCTGCCACAGCTATTATAATCAAAATGATGTTCGTTTTCATAATAGTGCCGAGTATCATCGATATCAGACATTTTTAAGCTGGGTTAAAAATCTCGTTGAACGGACGACTCCGAAAATTCTCAAATATCGACATTCGAAAACGCGCTTTCTGCCACAGCTATTATAATCAAAATGATGTTTGTTTTCATAATAGTGCCGAGTATCATCGATATCAGACATTTTTAAGCTGGGTAAAATTTCGTTGAATTCTAACACTTGGAAAAATTTTCAGAAAAATTTCAATGTCGACATTCGAAATCGCGCTTTCTGCCACAGCTATTATAATCAAAATGATGTTCGTTTTCATAATAGTGCCGAGTATTATCGATATCAGACATTTTTAAGCTGGGTAAAATTTCATTGAATTCTAACACTTAGAAAAATTTTCAGAAAAATTTCAATGTCGACATTCGAAATCGCGCTTTCTGCCACAGCTATTATAATCAAAATGATGTTAGTTTTCATAATAGTGCCGAGTATCATCGATATCAGACATTTTTAAGCTGGGTTAAAAATCTCGTTGAACGGACGACTCCGAAAATTCTCAAATATCGACATTCGAAAACGCGCTTTCTGCCACAGCTATTATAATCAAAATGATGTTTGTTTTCATAATAGTGCCGAGTATCATCGATATCAGACATTTTTAAGCTGGGTAAAATTTCGTTGAATTCTAACACTTAGAAAAATTTTCAGAAAAATTTCAATGTCGACATTCGAAATCGCGCTTTCTGCCACAGCTATTATAATCAAAATGATGTTTGTTTTCATAATAGTGCCGAGTATCATCGATATCAGACATTTTTAAGCTGGGTAAAATTTCGTTGAATTCTAACACTTAGAAAAATTTTCAGAAAAATTTCAATGTCGACATTCGAAATCGCGCTTTCTGCCACAGCTATTATAATCAAAATGATGTTCGTTTTCATAATAGTGCCGAGTATCATCGATATCAGACATTTTTAAGCTGGGTTAAAAATCTCGTTGAACGGACGACTCCGAAAATTCTCAAATATCGACATTCGAAAACGCGCTTTCTGCCACAGCTATTATAATCAAAATGATGTTTGTTTTCATAATAGTGCCGAGTATCATCGATATCAGACATTTTTAAGCTGGGTAAAATTTCGTTGAATTCTAACACTTGGAAAAATTTTCAGAAAAATTTCAATGTCGACATTCGAAATCGCGCTTTCTGCCACAGCTATTATAATCAAAATGATGTTCGTTTTCATAATAGTGCCGAGTATCATCGATATCAGACATTTTTAAGCTGGGTAAAATTTCGTTGAATTCTAACACTTAGAAAAATTTTCAGAAAAATTTCAATGTCGACATTCGAAATCGCGCTTTCTGCCACAGCTATTATAATCAAAATGATGTTAGTTTTCATAATAGTGCCGAGTATCATCGATATCAGACATTTTTAAGCTGGGTTAAAAATCTCGTTGAACGGACGACTCCGAAAATTCTCAAATATCGACATTCGAAAACGCGCTTTCTGCCACAGCTATTATAATCAAAATGATGTTTGTTTTCATAATAGTGCCGAGTATCATCGATATCAGACATTTTTAAGCTGGGTTAAAAATCTCGTTGAACGGACGACTCCGAAAATTCTCAAATATCGACATTCGAAATCGCGCTTTCTGCCACAGCTATTATAATCAAAATGATGTTCGTTTTCATAATAGTGCCGAGTATCATCGATATCAGACATTTTTAAGCTGGGTAAAATTTCGTTGAATTCTAACACTTAGAAAAATTCTCAGAAAAATTTCAATGTCGACATTCGAAATCGCGCTTTCTGCCACAGCTATTATAATCAAAATGATGTTCGTTTTCATAATAGTGCCGAGTATCATCGATATCAGACATTTTTAAGCTGGGTAAAATTTCGTTGAATTCTAACACTTAGAAAAATTCTCAGAAAAATTTCAATGTCGACATTCGAAATCGCGCTTTCTGCCACAGCTATTATAATCAAAATGATGTTCGTTTTCATAATAGTGCCGAGTATCATCGATATCAGACATTTTTAAGCTGGGTAAAATTTCGTTGAATTCTAACACTTAGAAAAATTTTCAGAAAAATTTCAATGTCGACATTCGAAATCGCGCTTTCTGCCACAGCTATTATAATCAAAATGATGTTCGTTTTCATAATAGTGCCGAGTATCATCGATATCAGACATTTTTAAGCTGGGTTAAAAATCTCGTTGAACGGACGACTCCGAAAATTCTCAAATATCGACATTCGAAAACGCGCTTTCTGCCACAGCTATTATAATCAAAATGATGTTTGTTTTCATAATAGTGCCGAGTATCATCGATATCAGACATTTTTAAGCTGGGTAAAATTTCGTTGAATTCTAACACTTAGAAAAATTTTCAGAAAAATTTCAATGTCGACATTCGAAATCGCGCTTTCTGCCACAGCTATTATAATCAAAATGATGTTAGTTTTCATAATAGTGCCGAATATCATCGATATCAGACATTTTTAAGCTGGGTTAAAAATCTCGTTGAACGGACGACTCCGAAAATTCTCAAATATCGACATTCGAAAACGCGCTTTCTGCCACAGCTATTATAATCAAAATGATGTTTGTTTTCATAATAGTGCCGAGTATCATCGATATCAGACATTTTTAAGCTGGGTAAAATTTCGTTGAATTCTAACACTTAGAAAAATTTTCAGAAAAATTTCAATGTCGACATTCGAAATCGCGCTTTCTGCCACAGCTATTATAATCAAAATGATGTTTGTTTTCATAATAGTGCCGAGTATCATCGATATCAGACATTTTTAAGCTGGGTAAAATTTCGTTGAATTCTAACACTTAGAAAAATTCTCAGAAAAATTTCAATGTCGACATTCGAAATCGCGCTTTCTGCCACAGCTATTATAATCAAAATGATGTTCGTTTTCATAATAGTGCCGAGTATCATCGATATCAGACATTTTTAAGCTGGGTAAAATTTCGTTGAATTCTAACACTTAGAAAAATTTTCAGAAAAATTTCAATGTCGACATTCGAAATCGCGCTTTCTGCCACAGCTATTATAATCAAAATAATGTTCGTTTTCATAATAGTGCCGAGTATCATCGATATCAGACATTTTTAAGCTGGGTTAAAAATCTCGTTGAACGGACGACTCCGAAAATTCTCAAATATCGACATTCGAAAACGCGCTTTCTGCCACAGCTATTATAATCAAAATGATGTTTGTTTTCATAATAGTGCCGAGTATCATCGATATCAGACATTTTTAAGCTGGGTAAAATTTCGTTGAATTCTAACACTTAGAAAAATTTTCAGAAAAATTTCAATGTCGACATTCGAAATCGCGCTTTCTGCCACAGCTATTATAATCAAAATGATGTTAGTTTTCATAATAGTGCCGAGTATCATCGATATCAGACATTTTTAAGCTGGGTTAAAAATCTCGTTGAACGGACGACTCCGAAAATTCTCAAATATCGACATTCGAAAACGCGCTTTCTGCCACAGCTATTATAATCAAAATGATGTTTGTTTTCATAATAGTGCCGAGTATCATCGATATCAGACATTTTTAAGCTGGGTAAAATTTCGTTGAATTCTAACACTTAGAAAAATTTTCAGAAAAATTTCAATGTCGACATTCGAAATCGCGCTTTCTGCCACAGCTATTATAATCAAAATGATGTTTGTTTTCATAATAGTGCCGAGTATCATCGATATCAGACATTTTTAAGCTGGGTAAAATTTCGTTGAATTCTAACACTTAGAAAAATTCTCAGAAAAATTTCAATGTCGACATTCGAAATCGCGCTTTCTGCCACAGCTATTATAATCAAAATGATGTTCGTTTTCATAATAGTGCCGAGTATCATCGATATCAGACATTTTTAAGCTGGGTAAAATTTCGTTGAATTCTAACACTTAGAAAAATTTTCAGAAAAATTTCAATGTCGACATTCGAAATCGCGCTTTCTGCCACAGCTATTATAATCAAAATGATGTTCGTTTTCATAATAGTGCCGAGTATCATCGATATCAGACATTTTTAAGCTGGGTTAAAAATCTCGTTGAACGGACGACTCCGAAAATTCTCAAATATCGACATTCGAAAACGCGCTTTCTGCCACAGCTATTATAATCAAAATGATGTTTGTTTTCATAATAGTGCCGAGTATCATCGATATCAGACATTTTTAAGCTGGGTAAAATTTCGTTGAATTCTAACACTTAGAAAAATTTTCAGAAAAATTTCAATGTCGACATTCGAAATCGCGCTTTCTGCCACAGCTATTATAATCAAAATGATGTTAGTTTTCATAATAGTGCCGAGTATCATCGATATCAGACATTTTTAAGCTGGGTTAAAAATCTCGTTGAACGGACGACTCCGAAAATTCTCAAATATCGACATTCGAAAACGCGCTTTCTGCCACAGCTATTATAATCAAAATGATGTTTGTTTTCATAATAGTGCCGAGTATCATCGATATCAGACATTTTTAAGCTGGGTAAAATTTCGTTGAATTCTAACACTTAGAAAAATTTTCAGAAAAATTTCAATGTCGACATTCGAAATCGCGCTTTCTGCCACAGCTATTATAATCAAAATGATGTTAGTTTTCATAATAGTGCCGAGTATCATCGATATCAGACATTTTTAAGCTGGGTTAAAAATCTCGTTGAACGGACGACTCCGAAAATTCTCAAATATCGACATTCGAAATCGCGCTTTCTGCCACAGCTATTATAATCAAAATGATGTTCGTTTTCATAATAGTGCCGAGTATCATCGATATCAGACATTTTTAAGCTGGGTAAAATTTCGTTGAATTCTAACACTTAGAAAAATTCTCAGAAAAATTTCAATGTCGACATTCGAAATCGCGCTTTCTGCCACAGCTATTATAATCAAAATGATGTTCGTTTTCATAATAGTGCCGAGTATCATCGATATCAGACATTTTTAAGCTGGGTAAAATTTCGTTGAATTCTAACACTTAGAAAAATTCTCAGAAAAATTTCAATGTCGACATTCGAAATCGCGCTTTCTGCCACAGCTATTATAATCAAAATGATGTTCGTTTTCATAATAGTGCCGAGTATCATCGATATCAGACATTTTTAAGCTGGGTAAAATTTCGTTGAATTCTAACACTTAGAAAAATTTTCAGAAAAATTTCAATGTCGACATTCGAAATCGCGCTTTCTGCCACAGCTATTATAATCAAAATGATGTTCGTTTTCATAATAGTGCCGAGTATCATCGATATCAGACATTTTTAAGCTGGGTTAAAAATCTCGTTGAACGGACGACTCCGAAAATTCTCAAATATCGACATTCGAAAACGCGCTTTCTGCCACAGCTATTATAATCAAAATGATGTTTGTTTTCATAATAGTGCCGAGTATCATCGATATCAGACATTTTTAAGCTGGGTAAAATTTCGTTGAATTCTAACACTTAGAAAAATTTTCAGAAAAATTTCAATGTCGACATTCGAAATCGCGCTTTCTGCCACAGCTATTATAATCAAAATGATGTTCGTTTTCATAATAGTGCCGAGTATCATCGATATCAGACATTTTTAAGCTGGGTTAAAAATCTCGTTGAACGGACGACTCCGAAAATTCTCAAATATCGACATTCGAAAACGCGCTTTCTGCCACAGCTATTATAATCAAAATGATGTTTGTTTTCATAATAGTGCCGAGTATCATCGATATCAGACATTTTTAAGCTGGGTAAAATTTCGTTGAATTCTAACACTTGGAAAAATTTTCAGAAAAATTTCAATGTCGACATTCGAAATCGCGCTTTCTGCCACAGCTATTATAATCAAAATGATGTTCGTTTTCATAATAGTGCCGAGTATCATCGATATCAGACATTTTTAAGCTGGGTAAAATTTCGTTGAATTCTAACACTTGGAAAAATTTTCAGAAAAATTTCAATGTCGACATTCGAAATCGCGCTTTCTGCCACAGCTATTATAATCAAAATGATGTTCGTTTTCATAATAGTGCCGAGTATCATCGATATCAGACATTTTTAAGCTGGGTAAAATTTCGTTGAATTCTAACACTTAGAAAAATTTTCAGAAAAATTTCAATGTCGACATTCGAAATCGCGCTTTCTGCCACAGCTATTATAATCAAAATGATGTTCGTTTTCATAATAGTGCCGAGTATCATCGATATCAGACATTTTTAAGCTGGGTTAAAAATCTCGTTGAACGGACGACTCCGAAAATTCTCAAATATCGACATTCGAAAACGCGCTTTCTGCCACAGCTATTATAATCAAAATGATGTTTGTTTTCATAATAGTGCCGAGTATCATCGATATCAGACATTTTTAAGCTGGGTAAAATTTCGTTGAATTCTAACACTTGGAAAAATTTTCAGAAAAATTTCAATGTCGACATTCGAAATCGCGCTTTCTGCCACAGCTATTATAATCAAAATGATGTTCGTTTTCATAATAGTGCCGAGTATCATCGATATCAGACATTTTTAAGCTGGGTAAAATTTCGTTGAATTCTAACACTTAGAAAAATTTTCAGAAAAATTTCAATGTCGACATTCGAAATCGCGCTTTCTGCCACAGCTATTATAATCAAAATGATGTTAGTTTTCATAATAGTGCCGAGTATCATCGATATCAGACATTTTTAAGCTGGGTTAAAAATCTCGTTGAACGGACGACTCCGAAAATTCTCAAATATCGACATTCGAAAACGCGCTTTCTGCCACAGCTATTATAATCAAAATGATGTTTGTTTTCATAATAGTGCCGAGTATCATCGATATCAGACATTTTTAAGCTGGGTTAAAAATCTCGTTGAACGGACGACTCCGAAAATTCTCAAATATCGACATTCGAAATCGCGCTTTCTGCCACAGCTATTATAATCAAAATGATGTTCGTTTTCATAATAGTGCCGAGTATCATCGATATCAGACATTTTTAAGCTGGGTAAAATTTCGTTGAATTCTAACACTTAGAAAAATTCTCAGAAAAATTTCAATGTCGACATTCGAAATCGCGCTTTCTGCCACAGCTATTATAATCAAAATGATGTTCGTTTTCATAATAGTGCCGAGTATCATCGATATCAGACATTTTTAAGCTGGGTAAAATTTCGTTGAATTCTAACACTTAGAAAAATTCTCAGAAAAATTTCAATGTCGACATTCGAAATCGCGCTTTCTGCCACAGCTATTATAATCAAAATGATGTTCGTTTTCATAATAGTGCCGAGTATCATCGATATCAGACATTTTTAAGCTGGGTTAAAAATCTCGTTGAACGGACGACTCCGAAAATTCTCAAATATCGACATTCGAAAACGCGCTTTCTGCCACAGCTATTATAATCAAAATGATGTTTGTTTTCATAATAGTGCCGAGTATCATCGATATCAGACATTTTTAAGCTGGGTAAAATTTCGTTGAATTCTAACACTTGGAAAAATTTTCAGAAAAATTTCAATGTCGACATTCGAAATCGCGCTTTCTGCCACAGCTATTATAATCAAAATGATGTTCGTTTTCATAATAGTGCCGAGTATTATCGATATCAGACATTTTTAAGCTGGGTAAAATTTCGTTGAATTCTAACACTTAGAAAAATTTTCAGAAAAATTTCAATGTCGACATTCGAAATCGCGCTTTCTGCCACAGCTATTATAATCAAAATGATGTTAGTTTTCATAATAGTGCCGAGTATCATCGATATCAGACATTTTTAAGCTGGGTTAAAAATCTCGTTGAACGGACGACTCCGAAAATTCTCAAATATCGACATTCGAAAACGCGCTTTCTGCCACAGCTATTATAATCAAAATGATGTTTGTTTTCATAATAGTGCCGAGTATCATCGATATCAGACATTTTTAAGCTGGGTAAAATTTCGTTGAATTCTAACACTTAGAAAAATTTTCAGAAAAATTTCAATGTCGACATTCGAAATCGCGCTTTCTGCCACAGCTATTATAATCAAAATGATGTTTGTTTTCATAATAGTGCCGAGTATCATCGATATCAGACATTTTTAAGCTGGGTAAAATTTCGTTGAATTCTAACACTTAGAAAAATTTTCAGAAAAATTTCAATGTCGACATTCGAAATCGCGCTTTCTGCCACAGCTATTATAATCAAAATGATGTTCGTTTTCATAATAGTGCCGAGTATCATCGATATCAGACATTTTTAAGCTGGGTTAAAAATCTCGTTGAACGGACGACTCCGAAAATTCTCAAATATCGACATTCGAAAACGCGCTTTCTGCCACAGCTATTATAATCAAAATGATGTTTGTTTTCATAATAGTGCCGAGTATCATCGATATCAGACATTTTTAAGCTGGGTAAAATTTCGTTGAATTCTAACACTTGGAAAAATTTTCAGAAAAATTTCAATGTCGACATTCGAAATCGCGCTTTCTGCCACAGCTATTATAATCAAAATGATGTTCGTTTTCATAATAGTGCCGAGTATCATCGATATCAGACATTTTTAAGCTGGGTAAAATTTCGTTGAATTCTAACACTTAGAAAAATTTTCAGAAAAATTTCAATGTCGACATTCGAAATCGCGCTTTCTGCCACAGCTATTATAATCAAAATGATGTTAGTTTTCATAATAGTGCCGAGTATCATCGATATCAGACATTTTTAAGCTGGGTTAAAAATCTCGTTGAACGGACGACTCCGAAAATTCTCAAATATCGACATTCGAAAACGCGCTTTCTGCCACAGCTATTATAATCAAAATGATGTTTGTTTTCATAATAGTGCCGAGTATCATCGATATCAGACATTTTTAAGCTGGGTTAAAAATCTCGTTGAACGGACGACTCCGAAAATTCTCAAATATCGACATTCGAAATCGCGCTTTCTGCCACAGCTATTATAATCAAAATGATGTTCGTTTTCATAATAGTGCCGAGTATCATCGATATCAGACATTTTTAAGCTGGGTAAAATTTCGTTGAATTCTAACACTTAGAAAAATTCTCAGAAAAATTTCAATGTCGACATTCGAAATCGCGCTTTCTGCCACAGCTATTATAATCAAAATGATGTTCGTTTTCATAATAGTGCCGAGTATCATCGATATCAGACATTTTTAAGCTGGGTAAAATTTCGTTGAATTCTAACACTTAGAAAAATTCTCAGAAAAATTTCAATGTCGACATTCGAAATCGCGCTTTCTGCCACAGCTATTATAATCAAAATGATGTTCGTTTTCATAATAGTGCCGAGTATCATCGATATCAGACATTTTTAAGCTGGGTAAAATTTCGTTGAATTCTAACACTTAGAAAAATTTTCAGAAAAATTTCAATGTCGACATTCGAAATCGCGCTTTCTGCCACAGCTATTATAATCAAAATGATGTTCGTTTTCATAATAGTGCCGAGTATCATCGATATCAGACATTTTTAAGCTGGGTTAAAAATCTCGTTGAACGGACGACTCCGAAAATTCTCAAATATCGACATTCGAAAACGCGCTTTCTGCCACAGCTATTATAATCAAAATGATGTTTGTTTTCATAATAGTGCCGAGTATCATCGATATCAGACATTTTTAAGCTGGGTAAAATTTCGTTGAATTCTAACACTTAGAAAAATTTTCAGAAAAATTTCAATGTCGACATTCGAAATCGCGCTTTCTGCCACAGCTATTATAATCAAAATGATGTTAGTTTTCATAATAGTGCCGAATATCATCGATATCAGACATTTTTAAGCTGGGTTAAAAATCTCGTTGAACGGACGACTCCGAAAATTCTCAAATATCGACATTCGAAAACGCGCTTTCTGCCACAGCTATTATAATCAAAATGATGTTTGTTTTCATAATAGTGCCGAGTATCATCGATATCAGACATTTTTAAGCTGGGTAAAATTTCGTTGAATTCTAACACTTAGAAAAATTTTCAGAAAAATTTCAATGTCGACATTCGAAATCGCGCTTTCTGCCACAGCTATTATAATCAAAATGATGTTTGTTTTCATAATAGTGCCGAGTATCATCGATATCAGACATTTTTAAGCTGGGTAAAATTTCGTTGAATTCTAACACTTAGAAAAATTCTCAGAAAAATTTCAATGTCGACATTCGAAATCGCGCTTTCTGCCACAGCTATTATAATCAAAATGATGTTCGTTTTCATAATAGTGCCGAGTATCATCGATATCAGACATTTTTAAGCTGGGTAAAATTTCGTTGAATTCTAACACTTAGAAAAATTTTCAGAAAAATTTCAATGTCGACATTCGAAATCGCGCTTTCTGCCACAGCTATTATAATCAAAATAATGTTCGTTTTCATAATAGTGCCGAGTATCATCGATATCAGACATTTTTAAGCTGGGTTAAAAATCTCGTTGAACGGACGACTCCGAAAATTCTCAAATATCGACATTCGAAAACGCGCTTTCTGCCACAGCTATTATAATCAAAATGATGTTTGTTTTCATAATAGTGCCGAGTATCATCGATATCAGACATTTTTAAGCTGGGTAAAATTTCGTTGAATTCTAACACTTAGAAAAATTTTCAGAAAAATTTCAATGTCGACATTCGAAATCGCGCTTTCTGCCACAGCTATTATAATCAAAATGATGTTAGTTTTCATAATAGTGCCGAGTATCATCGATATCAGACATTTTTAAGCTGGGTTAAAAATCTCGTTGAACGGACGACTCCGAAAATTCTCAAATATCGACATTCGAAAACGCGCTTTCTGCCACAGCTATTATAATCAAAATGATGTTTGTTTTCATAATAGTGCCGAGTATCATCGATATCAGACATTTTTAAGCTGGGTAAAATTTCGTTGAATTCTAACACTTAGAAAAATTTTCAGAAAAATTTCAATGTCGACATTCGAAATCGCGCTTTCTGCCACAGCTATTATAATCAAAATGATGTTTGTTTTCATAATAGTGCCGAGTATCATCGATATCAGACATTTTTAAGCTGGGTAAAATTTCGTTGAATTCTAACACTTAGAAAAATTCTCAGAAAAATTTCAATGTCGACATTCGAAATCGCGCTTTCTGCCACAGCTATTATAATCAAAATGATGTTCGTTTTCATAATAGTGCCGAGTATCATCGATATCAGACATTTTTAAGCTGGGTAAAATTTCGTTGAATTCTAACACTTAGAAAAATTTTCAGAAAAATTTCAATGTCGACATTCGAAATCGCGCTTTCTGCCACAGCTATTATAATCAAAATGATGTTCGTTTTCATAATAGTGCCGAGTATCATCGATATCAGACATTTTTAAGCTGGGTTAAAAATCTCGTTGAACGGACGACTCCGAAAATTCTCAAATATCGACATTCGAAAACGCGCTTTCTGCCACAGCTATTATAATCAAAATGATGTTTGTTTTCATAATAGTGCCGAGTATCATCGATATCAGACATTTTTAAGCTGGGTAAAATTTCGTTGAATTCTAACACTTAGAAAAATTTTCAGAAAAATTTCAATGTCGACATTCGAAATCGCGCTTTCTGCCACAGCTATTATAATCAAAATGATGTTAGTTTTCATAATAGTGCCGAGTATCATCGATATCAGACATTTTTAAGCTGGGTTAAAAATCTCGTTGAACGGACGACTCCGAAAATTCTCAAATATCGACATTCGAAAACGCGCTTTCTGCCACAGCTATTATAATCAAAATGATGTTTGTTTTCATAATAGTGCCGAGTATCATCGATATCAGACATTTTTAAGCTGGGTAAAATTTCGTTGAATTCTAACACTTAGAAAAATTTTCAGAAAAATTTCAATGTCGACATTCGAAATCGCGCTTTCTGCCACAGCTATTATAATCAAAATGATGTTAGTTTTCATAATAGTGCCGAGTATCATCGATATCAGACATTTTTAAGCTGGGTTAAAAATCTCGTTGAACGGACGACTCCGAAAATTCTCAAATATCGACATTCGAAAACGCGCTTTCTGCCACAGCTATTATAATCAAAATGATGTTTGTTTTCATAATAGTGCCGAGTATCATCGATATCAGACATTTTTAAGCTGGGTAAAATTTCGTTGAATTCTAACACTTAGAAAAATTTTCAGAAAAATTTCAATGTCGACATTCGAAATCGCGCTTTCTGCCACAGCTATTATAATCAAAATGATGTTTGTTTTCATAATAGTGCCGAGTATCATCGATATCAGACATTTTTAAGCTGGGTAAAATTTCGTTGAATTCTAACACTTAGAAAAATTTTCAGAAAAATTTCAATGTCGACATTCGAAATCGCGCTTTCTGCCACAGCTATTATAATCAAAATGATGTTCGTTTTCATAATAGTGCCGAGTATCATCGATATCAGACATTTTTAAGCTGGGTTAAAAATCTCGTTGAACGGACGACTCCGAAAATTCTCAAATATCGACATTCGAAAACGCGCTTTCTGCCACAGCTATTATAATCAAAATGATGTTTGTTTTCATAATAGTGCCGAGTATCATCGATATCAGACATTTTTAAGCTGGGTAAAATTTCGTTGAATTCTAACATTTAGAAAAATTTTCAGAAAAATTTCAATGTCGACATTCGAAATCGCGCTTTCTGCCACAGCTATTATAATCAAAATGATGTTCGTTTTCATAATAGTGCCGAGTATCATCGATATCAGACATTTTTAAGCTGGGTAAAATTTCGTTGAATTCTAACACTTAGAAAAATTTTCAGAAAAATTTCAATGTCGACATTCGAAATCGCGCTTTCTGCCACAGCTATTATAATCAAAATGATGTTAGTTTTCATAATAGTGCCGAGTATCATCGATATCAGACATTTTTAAGCTGGGTTAAAAATCTCGTTGAACGGACGACTCCGAAAATTCTCAAATATCGACATTCGAAAACGCGCTTTCTGCCACAGCTATTATAATCAAAATGATGTTTGTTTTCATAATAGTGCCGAGTATCATCGATATCAGACATTTTTAAGCTGGGTAAAATTTCGTTGAATTCTAACACTTAGAAAAATTTTCAGAAAAATTTCAATGTCGACATTCGAAATCGCGCTTTCTGCCACAGCTATTATAATCAAAATGATGTTAGTTTTCATAATAGTGCCGAGTATCATCGATATCAGACATTTTTAAGCTGGGTTAAAAATCTCGTTGAACGGACGACTCCGAAAATTCTCAAATATCGACATTCGAAAACGCGCTTTCTGCCACAGCTATTATAATCAAAATGATGTTTGTTTTCATAATAGTGCCGAGTATCATCGATATCAGACATTTTTAAGCTGGGTAAAATTTCGTTGAATTCTAACACTTAGAAAAATTTTCAGAAAAATTTCAATGTCGACATTCGAAATCGCGCTTTCTGCCACAGCTATTATAATCAAAATGATGTTTGTTTTCATAATAGTGCCGAGTATCATCGATATCAGACATTTTTAAGCTGGGTAAAATTTCGTTGAATTCTAACACTTAGAAAAATTTTCAGAAAAATTTCAATGTCGACATTCGAAATCGCGCTTTCTGCCACAGCTATTATAATCAAAATGATGTTCGTTTTCATAATAGTGCCGAGTATCATCGATATCAGACATTTTTAAGCTGGGTTAAAAATCTCGTTGAACGGACGACTCCGAAAATTCTCAAATATCGACATTCGAAAACGCGCTTTCTGCCACAGCTATTATAATCAAAATGATGTTTGTTTTCATAATAGTGCCGAGTATCATCGATATCAGACATTTTTAAGCTGGGTAAAATTTCGTTGAATTCTAACATTTAGAAAAATTTTCAGAAAAATTTCAATGTCGACATTCGAAATCGCGCTTTCTGCCACAGCTATTATAATCAAAATGATGTTCGTTTTCATAATAGTGCCGAGTATCATCGATATCAGACATTTTTAAGCTGGGTAAAATTTCGTTGAATTCTAACACTTAGAAAAATTTTCAGAAAAATTTCAATGTCGACATTCGAAATCGCGCTTTCTGCCACAGCTATTATAATCAAAATGATGTTAGTTTTCATAATAGTGCCGAGTATCATCGATATCAGACATTTTTAAGCTGGGTTAAAAATCTCGTTGAACGGACGACTCCGAAAATTCTCAAATATCGACATTCGAAAACGCGCTTTCTGCCACAGCTATTATAATCAAAATGATGTTTGTTTTCATAATAGTGCCGAGTATCATCGATATCAGACATTTTTAAGCTGGGTTAAAAATCTCGTTGAACGGACGACTCCGAAAATTCTCAAATATCGACATTCGAAATCGCGCTTTCTGCCACAGCTATTATAATCAAAATGATGTTCGTTTTCATAATAGTGCCGAGTATCATCGATATCAGACATTTTTAAGCTGGGTAAAATTTCGTTGAATTCTAACACTTAGAAAAATTCTCAGAAAAATTTCAATGTCGACATTCGAAATCGCGCTTTCTGCCACAGCTATTATAATCAAAATGATGTTCGTTTTCATAATAGTGCCGAGTATCATCGATATCAGACATTTTTAAGCTGGGTAAAATTTCGTTGAATTCTAACACTTAGAAAAATTCTCAGAAAAATTTCAATGTCGACATTCGAAATCGCGCTTTCTGCCACAGCTATTATAATCAAAATGATGTTCGTTTTCATAATAGTGCCGAGTATCATCGATATCAGACATTTTTAAGCTGGCTAAAATTTCGTTGAATTCTAACACTTAGAAAAATTTTCAGAAAAATTTCAATGTCGACATTCGAAATCGCGCTTTCTGCCACAGCTATTATAATCAAAATGATGTTAGTTTTCATAATAGTGCCGAGTATCATCGATATCAGACATTTTTAAGCTGGGTTAAAAATCTCGTTGAACGGACGACTCCGAAAATTCTCAAATATCGACATTCGAAAACGCGCTTTCTGCCACAGCTATTATAATCAAAATGATGTTTGTTTTCATAATAGTGCCGAGTATCATCGATATCAGACATTTTTAAGCTGGGTAAAATTTCGTTGAATTCTAACACTTAGAAAAATTTTCAGAAAAATTTCAATGTCGACATTCGAAATCGCGCTTTCTGCCACAGCTATTATAATCAAAATGATGTTTGTTTTCATAATAGTGCCGAGTATCATCGATATCAGACATTTTTAAGCTGGGTAAAATTTCGTTGAATTCTAACACTTAGAAAAATTTTCAGAAAAATTTCAATGTCGACATTCGAAATCGCGCTTTCTGCCACAGCTATTATAATCAAAATGATGTTCGTTTTCATAATAGTGCCGAGTATCATCGATATCAGACATTTTTAAGCTGGGTTAAAAATCTCGTTGAACGGACGACTCCGAAAATTCTCAAATATCGACATTCGAAATCGCGCTTTCTGCCACAGCTATTATAATCAAAATGATGTTCGTTTTCATAATAGTGCCGAGTATCATCGATATCAGACATTTTTAAGCTGGGTAAAATTTCGTTGAATTCTAACACTTAGAAAAATTTTCAGAAAAATTTCAATGTCGACATTCGAAATCGCGCTTTCTGCCACAGCTATTATAATCAAAATCAGAAAAATTTCAATGTCGACATTCGAAATCGCGCTTTCTGCCACAGCTATTATAATCAAAACGATGTTCGTTTTCATAATAGTGCCGAGTATCATCGATATCAGACATTTTTAAGCTGGGTAAAATTTCGTTGAATTCTAACACTTAGAAAAATTTTCAGAAAAATTTCAATGTCGACATTCGAAATCGCGCTTTCTGCCACAGCTATTATAATCAAAATGATGTTCGTTTTCATAATAGTGCCGAGTATCATCGATATCAGACATTTTTAAGCTGGGTTAAAAATCTCGTTGAACGGACGACTCCGAAAATTCTCAAATATCGACATTCGAAAACGCGCTTTCTGCCACAGCTATTATAATCAAAATGATGTTTGTTTACATAATAGTGCCGAGTATCATCGATATCAGACATTTTTAAGCTGGGTAAAATTTCGTTGAATTCTAACACTTAGAAAAATTTTCAGAAAAATTTCAATGTCGACATTCGAAATCGCGCTTTCTGCCACAGCTATTATAATCAAAATGATGTTCGTTTTCATAATAGTGCCGAGTATCATCGATATCAGACATTTTTAAGCTGGGTAAAATTTCGTTGAATTCTAACACTTAGAAAAATTTTCAGAAAAATTTCAATGTCGACATTCGAAATCGCGCTTTCTGCCACAGCTATTATAATCAAAATGATGTTCGTTTTCATAATAGTGCCGAGTATCATCGATATCAGACATTTTTAAGCTGGGTTAAAAATCTCGTTGAACGGACGACTCCGAAAATTCTCAAATATCGACATTCGAAAACGCGCTTTCTGCCACAGCTATTATAATCAAAATGATGTTTGTTTTCATAATAGTGCCGAGTATCATCGATATCAGACATTTTTAAGCTGGGTTAAAAATCTCGTTGAACGGACGACTCCGAAAATTCTCAAATATCGACATTCGAAATCGCGCTTTCTGCCACAGCTATTATAATCAAAATGATGTTCTGTTACGGTGCGGTTTTTCGTTCAAAATAGTTATGCATTTTTCCTGATCATCCTGTATAGTTCATGGGAATTTTCAACCGTCGTAGTCTTGTGACTGGTAAGGTGATTTTAGCGTTGGGTCATCCACCACCTTTTGTGCATTTTCTGTTTCACTCTGTTGTCCGCATTTTATGTTTAACTCTGCCGTAACGCACCCCGTCTTAGATTACTTGTCTTTTCCCTCCCACTCAGTTAGTCTTTCCGTTCCTTATTGTCGCGGCAGTACTTTTCGTACACGCACAAGGGGCAGATCGTTTTGTGTTTTGACGTGTTGCTTTTTGTACTGCGCCATGGAATACAAACTATTGCCAGATCGGTTAAATACAGAAGAGCTAAGTTATGAGCTCCTGGCACGTGGTGTTCAGCCCGAAGGTACGGCTGCGCAGAAAAGAGCGAACTTAAGACGTCAACTAAGACTCGAACGTGACTTACAACTGCCTTCAGCAAAGTATGACATTCCTTTCGGGGATGATGCTGCGGCACTAAATGAGAAAGTAGTGGAAATACGTTGCTTAGTCGATTCATTTCCTAGTGACGCGACTACTTGTACGAAAGACAAGATCTTTACTAAGCTTTCACATGCCTTTGGCAGGGCTAAACGCAGCCAACCTACAACAAGTGAGGAGATTCAGCAACGTAGTGCTTTCTTAAAGACCCTTGACGAGATTGCGTACATGTTTGAACAAAAACTTCAGGATTTACCTTCGACAAGTGAGACAATGCCTATGGCTTCACAGCCTTCGCCTTTACTTGATTTATCAGTTATCGCGGATCATTTTGACATTGATCAAATGTCTGTCTCATGCGTCGAGCCTTTGATTAATTTAAAACCGGACGTAGACATGGACGATGGAGTCCCTTTTAAACAGAACAAACCTCATGCCAACGTAGCTGAGATTAGGTCAGTGCCTGTATCGAAATGGGGCATTTCTTATGATGGTAATAATAAGGTGTGTTCGTTAAGTGCCTTTTTAGAACGTGTCGATGAGTTACGGGTTGCACGTAATGTTTCAGAGGCTTCGCTTTTTGCCTCAGCTGCCGATCTATTCCGAGACAAGGCCCTGATCTGGTTGAGAGCAAATAAACGTTTGTGCAATACTTGGCCAGAATTAGTGACACTTTTGAAAGATGAGTTTCAACCGCATGACTACGATGACCGACTTTTCGATGAGATTAAGAGACGTACTCAAGGCCCAGATGAATCGATGGGTATTTATTTATCGGTTATGACCAACTTGTTTAATAGGCTTAGCGTCCAAATCCCTGAGGTAGTTCAGATTAAGATCGTATTGAACAATATAGCGCCATTTTACCAGAAACAGTTAGGTTTGGTAGAAATAACATCCATTGCGCAACTCCTCAAGTTAGGCAGGCAATTAGAGGTTCGTAAGTCTGCAGTAGAAGCTTATAGTCCCCCACCGCGAAAGAATCTCACCCTTGAGCCTGATTTAGCCTACGTTCAAGCTGGTTCCTCCACCAAAGCTGATGACAGGCAACATAAACCCGAAAAGTCTACACCCAGCCCAAACTCTAACATCATCAGGTGCTGGAATTGTAAAAAGACTGGTCATGTCTCTCGCAACTGCCCAACAAATAAACAGAGACACTGTTATCATTGCGGTCTTCCCAATGTCACTGCCAACTCATGCCCGAGGTGTTCAAAAAACGCAAAACCCACACATTAGATGATCGGCTAGTGCGTTGTTTCAAATTTTCAAAACCGATTGAACCACCATCGACAAACCCAATTCTCAATTATGTTCTTGCTCATGCCCAAGGCGATGAGCGTCCCTACTTGACTGTATCGATTTTAGACATCCCTTTTCTTGGCTTACTAGATTCCGGAGCGTCCCGTACCATTGTGGGTGGGCCCGGATGGGAAATTTTACAGACTTTGAATTTACCGTTCATTAGACATGTGACCTCTTGTACCGTGGCAAATGGACAGCCTTGCTCAAGCCCTGGCAGTGTTACTACTCCTATTCGTTTGCGTGACCGAGTCAAGGTCATTGACATCTTAGTAGTCCCTGACTTGCCACATTCTTTAATTCTCGGAGCTGACTTCTGGAAGTTAATGGGCATCGTCCCAGATTTACGTTCAGGTGACTGGTGTTTTGGAAGTGTGAATGTTGATTCTATCGAGCATGTTACTTCTTGGGGACACCTGATGAACTCTGAACAGGAACAGCTGAGTGAGTTAACCGAGAAATTGTTCGCTAATTCCAACAGTGGTGAACTAGGTTGCACGCAACTTGTTGAACATGTCATCCAAACTAGTAGTCCACCAATTAAACAGCGGTATTACCCAATTTCCCCTGCTAGGCAAGCCATCGTCGACAAGGAACTCGATTCGATGTTGGAGCGAGGCATCGTTGAGAGATCAAAAAGCGCATGGTCTTCTCCGATTTTACTTGTTCCCAAGAAGGACGGTTCCATTCGTTTCTGCGTCGACTATCGTAAGTTAAACCAAGTTACGACTAAGGATGCTTACCCCCTACCTTATGTGTCTAATACTCTTGACAAACTGAGAGATGCCAAATTCCTCTCGTCACTTGACATCAAGTCAGCCTATTGGCAGATCCCAGTCGCAGAGGACTCTAAACAGTATACGGCATTTACGGTGCCCAACCGTGGTTTGTTTCAGTTTCGAAGGATGCCGTTTGGTCTTCACAATTCACCAGCGACTTGGCAAAGGTTTATTGATCGTGTCATTGGTGCTGACCTTGAACCTCACGTCTTCGTCTATCTTGACGATATCATAATCGTGACCCAAACTTTTGAGAAACATCTCGAAGTTCTCGAGGAAGTGCACAAAAGATTGACCGAGGCTGGTCTGACTTTAAATAAGGACAAATGTCATTTTTGTCTCACTGAAATGAAATATCTGGGGTATGTTGTAAATCGTCATGGCCTCCATGTTGACCCTGAGAAGGTACAAGCCATCTTGGGAATGCCAAAACCCAAAACTGTCACCGAGGTCCGACGTTTGATAGGAACTGCTTCTTGGTATCGCAGGTTCATTCCGGACTTTTCTTCTCTTATTGCCCCCCTGACGAATCTTCTCAAGAAGAATTCTAAACATCGTTGGGATGAGAGTTGCGATGAGGCTTGGGAGAAAGTCCGTGAACATTTGGTGTCTGCGCCAGTCCTCTCATGCCCAGATTTTTCAAAAGAGTTTACCATCCAGACCGATGCTTCCGACTATGGCGTAGGTGCTGTATTATCTCAACAACAGGACGACGGTGAAAAGGTTATCTGTTATCTAAGCCGTTCATTAACCCGAGCTGAACGCAAATATTCCACCACCGAGAAGGAACTATTAGCTATGTTGTGGGCAATCGAGAAGCTCAGGCCTTATGTTGAAGGTTCGCATTTTTCCGTTATCACGGATCATCATTCACTTTTGTGGTTGAATAAATTGCAGAACCCTTCGGGACGTTTGTGTCAATGGGCTGTTCGTCTGCAACAGTATGATTTTAGCGTAGTTCATCGCAAGGGTAAAGATCACGTCGTACCTGACATGTTGTCTCGCACTGTGCCTGCCATTGACGTCATCAATTTCGAAGATATCAAAGACCGTTGGTATCTTAACTTGTTAAGGAAAATCCAAGCATGTCCTGAGAAATTTCCAAATTTTCGCACTGAGGGAAATATCATTTACAAATTTGTCAAAAATACTTACTATCGTGTGGCTGATGAAGGTCAGCAATGGAAACCCGTGGTTCCTAAAGAGGCTCGTAAACAAATCCTTGAAGAGTGTCATGATTCCCCTACTAGTGGTCATCTAGGAATTTATAAGACCTATAATCGGATCGCCCAAACTTATCATTGGCCGAAAATGCATGCTGATGTGGCGAAGTATGTTCGCAAGTGTCAAACCTGTCTTCGCACTAAGCCTGAACAGAAGGCTCCTGCTGGTTTGATGGGCGGTCATTCCAAAATATCGAGACCTTGGGAAGTAATCAGTATTGACCTTATTGGACCACTACCCAGATCTTCTCGGGGTTTCCAATATATCTTTGTGGCCACGGATTGTTTTAGTAAGTTTACTTTGTGTTTTCCCCTTCGTAAGGCAACCACGCCAAAGATCCTCCAACATCTTGAGGAAGATATTTTCCTAATCTTTGGTGTGCCTCGTTCTATCATCTCTGATAATGGAGTCCAGTTTAGGTCAAAGGAGTATCAGAAACTTCTGACCTCGTATCAAGTACGCCCTGCTTATACTTCATGCTATCATGCTAAAGCTAACCCTGTTGAGCGTGTGAATCGTGTCCTCAAGACAATGCTGACTGCTTATGTAGCAGAGGATCATCGGAAGTGGGATGTTTTCTTGCCCAAAGTTGCTTGCGCTCTAAGGACAGCTCGCCATGAGGTAACAGGCGTGACTCCATACTTTTTGAATTTTGGTAGAGAGATGTGTCTTAAAGGTAGACTTAACCCCGATTATGACAATTCCCAGAAAGAGTCTTTCGACATTGCTCCCCAGGACCCTGCCGAATTACAATCCCGTACTGGTAAATTTTCAGCCTTGTACAAGGACGTGCAGGATAGGTTACAAAAGGCTTATGAACAGTCTAAAGGTCGTTATGATCTTCGTAGACGTAAGGTTGTTTACCAACCGGACCAACGTGTTTGGCGCAAAAATTTCGTTCTTTCGGATGCTTCTAAACATTTTGCTGCCAAGTTGGCCAATAAGTTTGTAGGACCTTTCCTCATTAGTCGTCGTGTGTCTGCTGATACTTACGAACTAAAGGATTGTGATGGAAATATTTTACCTGGCACTTGGAGTAGTGAACATCTTAAACCCAATCCACCTGACGAGTAATCATAGAATCTTCTTCTTTCGGCCTGCGGGTAGGGCTTCTTAGAATACTCCCGACGTGTGTAACTGCGTGCCGTAAAAGCCGGCTAAAGGGCGACCAAGTTTCCGTTTGTCATCTTTGGAAACATTTATCGTTAAATATCGGCCTGCGGGATGGGTCTCTTAGAATACTCCCGACGTCAAATCCGCGTGTCGTAAAAGCCGACTCAAGGAATCTGAGTTTTCATCTTAACTTCTCTGAAAACCTTCCTTCGTTTTTTTTTAAATTTATTTTGATGTCTCAAGGGTTCATGAATAGTGCAGCGATCGACTGGAGAGGTTATCGGTTTCGTATCGGTTGGAGCCTTTGTCGTACTGCATTTGGGCTGTTAACTTGAGAAACGGAAGGATGAATTAACTTGTCGTCGCTCTTCTTTCTATTCTGTTTTTTTTTCCTTCTTCTCTGGTTGGATTGATCGGCTCAGCCTTGATAGCGGTGAGAGTTTAATTCGTAGGTTGTAAGGATTGTGGGATTTTCAAGCGCACTGGATCTCGTGAAGGTGTTTCTTGCCCTCTCTCTTTGCAAACCCTGCGAATGAAGGCTTCTTACTGGTACCTTGGTTGCAGCAGGTGTGTTTCGACTGGACATATTTTCTCCTCTTCTGTTTCTCTTTACTACTTTCGTTCTTTCCTTCTACTCGTTTGAGTTATTATCGATGTGACTACAAAGTCTGGTATTCGGATTTGGTCTCTGCTTTGGTAGTGGCACTTGACGTTTTGTCCGTTCTGAATTTGACCTCTACTTGTTAGAGTTGTTTGCGGTCTTCGGACCAATGTTCCCGACCAATGTTTCCCGCGGTCTTTGACCGAGTTATTCGTCCGTACGTAAAATTTTTCCCGTTGCGTTTGTATTATCTTCTTTTCTTGCTCTTTCGAGAGAAGTGTTTCGATGGACCGAGATCGTTTGGATCTTCATTTTTGATTATTTTAATTTTCTCATTTCCATTCATAGTGTGCCATAGTTATCGTTGTAGTTTACCGTTTCATAGTTTTTCTGGTTATCTTTTGATTTATTTTCGAAGTTCTGTTTAGGCTTGGTCGTTACAGTCTTTAGGCTCGAGTCAATTCTCAATGTCTCGTGACACGCGCACGGTTGGTTTTGATTTGGGCCAAGTGCTAAACGAATGGGTTTATTTTCTTTTGCCTCTTTTGTGTTAATCCAAGTAAATTTCTCGGTGATGATTGACTTCTCTAGGATGTCCCAGCATCCTTTTTAAACGTTTAGAAACTTTACCATTTTGCTCTGGGAACTCTTTCGTTTATTGAGTTTATTGTAACTTTTCGGCGTTGTCGAAATGTGATGTTGCGGTTGCTCTTGGCACTGTTTTTGGCTTGGATAGTTATCTTCCTGACTACTTTAGTCGAGAAGTAGTGGTGGATCCTGGTCAGACGATGTCGACGCTTGTTGGCATGCGGACCCTTCTCGACCCTTCCGCTCCTTTCTCACAATTCTCTTCTTGCGTCCAAGCCTGAGTAGTGTAGAGTGCGGCTGCTTCGGAAGCATTGAGGCATTCGACCCGAATTTTTCCCGCGGTCTAGGACCGAGTTTTTTTTTTTTCTCGTCCGCGTTTTCGTTTGTTGGAATCTGACTCGCCCAGGTTAGGTTGCTCTCTGATAGGTTGTCACCTGTCAAGTTTTCTCTTTCTCTTGCTACGTCTTTCCTTTCCACTTTTCTCCGGAAGAAATTTTCCCCTTCAGGTAAAATTTCTCTTAGGTAAGGAGGGAGTTGTTACGGTGCGGTTTTTCGTTCAAAATAGTTATGCATTTTTCCTGATCATCCTGTATAGTTCATGGGAATTTTCAACCGTCGTAGTCTTGTGACTGGTAAGGTGATTTTAGCGTGGGGTCATCCACCACCTTTTGTGCATTTTCTGTTTCACTCTGTTGTCCGCATTTTATGTTTAACTCTGCCGTAACGCACCCCGTCTTAGATTACTTGTCTTTTCCCTCCCACTCAGTTAGTCTTTCCGTTCCTTATTGTCGCGGCAGTACTTTTCGTACACGCACAAGGGGCAGATCGTTTTGTGTTTTGGTGTGTTCATTTTTGAAGTGTTCATCAGGCTGAAATTGCCGATTGAATTGTGAACGGCGTCCAATTGCCCGGATCTTAAATTGCCACCCTGTGTTGAATTAAAGCTGCTTGTGCTGCTTTTTCAAAGCCTGAATTCACCGTATCATTCAGGTAATTTAAACATGAAGTTACTGCGTAGTTATGACTAACATTTCTTTGTTTCACCCTTAGGCTTTTTGTTTTGGCTTTTCTATTACGTTTACTTCGATTATCTCCGTTTGGCTTTGTCCGTGCTGGACATTGCTATACGCCACTGTGCTTCCCCGGGCCCGATCCGAGAGGTGACCTTGTTGCGAACAAAGGGGCGCGTAGACGCCAGTCATTTTGGCCTCCATCTTGTCCCCCCGGTGGTTGCCAACGCCAGCGTTAGAGGGCGACGCTCACCTGACTTGCCGTCTCACTCCGTCGTGGATTTGACAGCTGATCTATACATTGACGTTACGACAGCTACGGTGGAGACATTGTTAGACGTTTCTTAAGGTCGGAGCTATTTTTATTTTATTTTGTTTATTAAAGTGTGCAACCGTTTGTTGCAGAATTGTTAGATTTATTAATATTTTTTTTGTAAACGCGAACCAGATCTGATTCGAGTACACTACCGAGATTATTGTTCTTCTTGGATTTATGTTTGTTTGTTAGTTTGAATTACATTTATTACCATGTCAAATAAATAAATACGTGTACTCAGCTGGTGCATTTTTTTTTTAATTGTTAATTTGTAAACCCCCTTCTGCACGAGGTTACGTAGAACCACCCCTTCTCCAGGAGTTTAGCCGGTGTATTACTGGAGATCTTAATTTGCCCTCCGTAGAATTTGCCGTACCCCTCTGGTACGTAGCAGTTCGTTTTCATAATAGTGCCGAGTATCATCGATATCAGACATTTTTAAGCTGGGTTAAAAATCTCGTTGAACGGACGACTCCGAAAATTCTCACATATCGACATTCGAAAACGCGCTTTCTGCCACAGCTATTATAATCAAAATGATGTTTGTTTTCATAATAGTGCCGAGTATCATCGATATCAGACATTTTTAAGCTGGGTAAAATTTCGTTGAATTCTAACACTTAGAAAAATTTTCAGAAAAATTTCAATGTCGACATTCGAAATCGCGCTTTCTGCCACAGCTATTATAATCAAAATGATGTTCGTTTTCATAATAGTGCCGAGTATCATCGATATCAGACATTTTTAAGCTGGGTTAAAAATCTCGTTGAACGGACGACTCCGAAAATTCTCAAATATCGACATTCGAAAACGCGCTTTCTGCCACAG
Source organism: Serrognathus titanus (assembly GCA_039766575.1). NCBI lineage: Eukaryota > Metazoa > Arthropoda > Insecta > Coleoptera > Lucanidae > Serrognathus > Serrognathus titanus. Next base: position 717,659 of record JBCDWJ010000007.1, read on the forward strand.
CTATTATAATCAAAATGATGTTTGTTTTCATAATAGTGCCGAGTATCATCGATATCAGACATTTTTAAGCTGGGTAAAATTTCGTTGAATTCTAACACTTAGAAAAATTTTCAGAAAAATTTCAATGTCGACATTCGAAATCGCGCTTTCTGCCACAGCTATTATAATCAAAATGATGTTCGTTTTCATAATAGTGCCGAGTATCATCGATATCAGACATTTTTAAGCTGGGTAAAATTTCGTTGAATTCTAACACTTAGAAAAATTTTCAGAAAAATTTCAATGTCGACATTCGAAATCGCGCTTTCTGCCACAGCTATTATAATCAAAATGATGTTAGTTTTCATAATAGTGCCGAGTATCATCGATATCAGACATTTTTAAGCTGGGTTAAAAATCTCGTTGAACGGACGACTCCGAAAATTCTCAAATATCGACATTCGAAAACGCGCTTTCTGCCACAGCTATTATAATCAAAATGATGTTTGTTTTCATAATAGTGCCGAGTATCATCGATATCAGACATTTTTAAGCTGGGTTAAAAATCTCGTTGAACGGACGACTCCGAAAATTCTCAAATATCGACATTCGAAATCGCGCTTTCTGCCACAGCTATTATAATCAAAATGATGTTCGTTTTCATAATAGTGCCGAGTATCATCGATATCAGACATTTTTAAGCTGGGTAAAATTTCGTTGAATTCTAACACTTAGAAAAATTCTCAGAAAAATTTCAATGTCGACATTCGAAATCGCGCTTTCTGCCACAGCTATTATAATCAAAATGATGTTCGTTTTCATAATAGTGCCGAGTATCATCGATATCAGACATTTTTAAGCTGGGTTAAAAATCTCGTTGAACGGACGACTCCGAAAATTCTCAAATGTCGACATTCGAAAACGCGCTTTCTGCCACAGCTATTATAATCAAAATGATGTTTGTTTTCATAATAGTGCCGAGTATCATCGATATCAGACATTTTTAAGCTGGGTAAAATTTCGTTGAATTCTAACACTTAGAAAAATTTTCAGAAAAATTTCAATGTCGACATTCGAAATCGCGCTTTCTGCCACAGCTATTATAATCAAAATGATGTTCGTTTTCATAATAGTGCCGAGTATCATCGATATCAGACATTTTTAAGCTGGGTTAAAAATCTCGTTGAACGGACGACTCCGAAAATTCTCAAATATCGACATTCGAAAACGCGCTTTCTGCCACAGCTATTATAATCAAAATGATGTTTGTTTTCATCATAGTGCCGAGTATCATCGATATCAGACATTTTTAAGCTGGGTAAAATTTCGTTGAATTCTAACACTTAGAAAAATTTTCAGAAAAATTTCAATGTCGACATTCGAAATCGCGCTTTCTGCCACAGCTATTATAATCAAAATGATGTTCGTTTTCATAATAGTGCCGAGTATCATCGATATCAGACATTTTTAAGCTGGGTAAAATTTCGTTGAATTCTAACACTTAGAAAAATTTTCAGAAAAATTTCAATGTCGACATTCGAAATCGCGCTTTCTGCCACAGCTATTATAATCAAAATGATGTTCGTTTTCATAATAGTGCCGAGTATCATCGATATCAGACATTTTTAAGCTGGGTTAAAAATCTCGTTGAACGGACGACTCCGAAAATTCTCAAATATCGACATTCGAAAACGCGCTTTCTGCCACAGCTATTATAATCAAAATGATGTTTGTTTTCATAATAGTGCCGAGTATCATCGATATCAGACATTTTTAAGCTGGGTTAAAAATCTCGTTGAACGGACGACTCCGAAAATTCTCAAATATCGACATTCGAAATCGCGCTTTCTGCCACAGCTATTATAATCAAAATGATGTTCGTTTTCATAATAGTGCCGAGTATCATCGATATCAGACATTTTTAAGCTGGGTAAAATTTCGTTGAATTCTAACACTTAGAAAAATTCTCAGAAAAATTTCAATGTCGACATTCGAAATCGCGCTTTCTGCCACAGCTATTATAATCAAAATGATGTTCGTTTTCATAATAGTGCCGAGTATCATCGATATCAGACATTTTTAAGCTGGGTTAAAAATCTCGTTGAACGGACGACTCCGAAAATTCTCAAATATCGACATTCGAAAACGCGCTTTCTGCCACAGCTATTATAATCAAAATGATGTTTGTTTTCATAATAGTGCCGAGTATCATCGATATCAGACATTTTTAAGCTGGGTAAAATTTCGTTGAATTCTAACACTTAGAAAAATTTTCAGAAAAATTTCAATGTCGACATTCGAAATCGCGCTTTCTGCCACAGCTATTATAATCAAAATGATATTCGTTTTCATAATAGTGCCGAGTATCATCGATATCAGACATTTTTAAGCTGGGTAAAATTTCGTTGAATTCTAACACTTAGAAAAATTTTCAGAAAAATTTCAATGTCGACATTCGAAATCGCGCTTTCTGCCACAGCTATTATAATCAAAATGATGTTCGTTTTCATAATAGTGCCGAGTATCATCGATATCAGACATTTTTAAGCTGGGTTAAAAATCTCGTTGAACGGACGACTCCGAAAATTCTCAAATATCGACATTCGAAAACGCGCTTTCTGCCACAGCTATTATAATCAAAATGATGTTTGTTTTCATAATAGTGCCGAGTATCATCGATATCAGACATTTTTAAGCTGGGTAAAATTTCGTTGAATTCTAACACTTGGAAAAATTTTCAGAAAAATTTCAATGTCGACATTCGAAATCGCGCTTTCTGCCACAGCTATTATAATCAAAATGATGTTCGTTTTCATAATAGTGCCGAGTATCATCGATATCAGACATTTTTAAGCTGGGTTAAAAATCTCGTTGAACGGACGACTCCGAAAATTCTCAAATATCGACATTCGAAAACGCGCTTTCTGCCACAGCTATTATAATCAAAATGATGTTTGTTTTCATCATAGTGCCGAGTATCATCGATATCAGACATTTTTAAGCTGGGTAAAATTTCGTTGAATTCTAACACTTAGAAAAATTTTCAGAAAAATTTCAATGTCGACATTCGAAATCGCGCTTTCTGCCACAGCTATTATAATCAAAATGATGTTCGTTTTCATAATAGTGCCGAGTATCATCGATATCAGACATTTTTAAGCTGGGTAAAATTTCGTTGAATTCTAACACTTAGAAAAATTTTCAGAAAAATTTCAATGTCGACATTCGAAATCGCGCTTTCTGCCACAGCTATTATAATCAAAATGATGTTCGTTTTCATAATAGTGCCGAGTATCATCGATATCAGACATTTTTAAGCTGGGTTAAAAATCTCGTTGAACGGACGACTCCGAAAATTCTCAAATATCGACATTCGAAAACGCGCTTTCTGCCACAGCTATTATAATCAAAATGATGTTTGTTTTCATAATAGTGCCGAGTATCATCGATATCAGACATTTTTAAGCTGGGTTAAAAATCTCGTTGAACGGACGACTCCGAAAATTCTCAAATATCGACATTCGAAAACGCGCTTTCTGCCACAGCTATTATAATCAAAATGATGTTTGTTTTCATCATAGTGCCGAGTATCATCGATATCAGACATTTTTAAGCTGGGTAAAATTTCGTTGAATTCTAACACTTAGAAAAATTTTCAGAAAAATTTCAATGTCGACATTCGAAATCGCGCTTTCTGCCACAGCTATTATAATCAAAATGATGTTCGTTTTCATAATAGTGCCGAGTATCATCGATATCAGACATTTTTAAGCTGGGTAAAATTTCGTTGAATTCTAACACTTAGAAAAATTTTCAGAAAAATTTCAATGTCGACATTCGAAATCGCGCTTTCTGCCACAGCTATTATAATCAAAATGATGTTCGTTTTCATAATAGTGCCGAGTATCATCGATATCAGACATTTTTAAGCTGGGTTAAAAATCTCGTTGAACGGACGACTCCGAAAATTCTCAAATATCGACATTCGAAAACGCGCTTTCTGCCACAGCTATTATAATCAAAATGATGTTTGTTTTCATAATAGTGCCGAGTATCATCGATATCAGACATTTTTAAGCTGGGTTAAAAATCTCGTTGAACGGACGACTCCGAAAATTCTCAAATATCGACATTCGAAATCGCGCTTTCTGCCACAGCTATTATAATCAAAATGATGTTCGTTTTCATAATAGTGCCGAGTATCATCGATATCAGACATTTTTAAGCTGGGTAAAATTTCGTTGAATTCTAACACTTAGAAAAATTCTCAGAAAAATTTCAATGTCGACATTCGAAATCGCGCTTTCTGCCACAGCTATTATAATCAAAATGATGTTCGTTTTCATAATAGTGCCGAGTATCATCGATATCAGACATTTTTAAGCTGGGTTAAAAATCTCGTTGAACGGACGACTCCGAAAATTCTCAAATATCGACATTCGAAAACGCGCTTTCTGCCACAGCTATTATAATCAAAATGATGTTTGTTTTCATAATAGTGCCGAGTATCATCGATATCAGACATTTTTAAGCTGGGTAAAATTTCGTTGAATTCTAACACTTAGAAAAATTTTCAGAAAAATTTCAATGTCGACATTCGAAATCGCGCTTTCTGCCACAGCTATTATAATCAAAATGATATTCGTTTTCATAATAGTGCCGAGTATCATCGATATCAGACATTTTTAAGCTGGGTAAAATTTCGTTGAATTCTAACACTTAGAAAAATTTTCAGAAAAATTTCAATGTCGACATTCGAAATCGCGCTTTCTGCCACAGCTATTATAATCAAAATGATGTTCGTTTTCATAATAGTGCCGAGTATCATCGATATCAGACATTTTTAAGCTGGGTTAAAAATCTCGTTGAACGGACGACTCCGAAAATTCTCAAATATCGACATTCGAAAACGCGCTTTCTGCCACAGCTATTATAATCAAAATGATGTTTGTTTTCATAATAGTGCCGAGTATCATCGATATCAGACATTTTTAAGCTGGGTAAAATTTCGTTGAATTCTAACACTTGGAAAAATTTTCAGAAAAATTTCAATGTCGACATTCGAAATCGCGCTTTCTGCCACAGCTATTATAATCAAAATGATGTTCGTTTTCATAATAGTGCCGAGTATCATCGATATCAGACATTTTTAAGCTGGGTTAAAAATCTCGTTGAACGGACGACTCCGAAAATTCTCAAATATCGACATTCGAAAACGCGCTTTCTGCCACAGCTATTATAATCAAAATGATGTTTGTTTTCATCATAGTGCCGAGTATCATCGATATCAGACATTTTTAAGCTGGGTAAAATTTCGTTGAATTCTAACACTTAGAAAAATTTTCAGAAAAATTTCAATGTCGACATTCGAAATCGCGCTTTCTGCCACAGCTATTATAATCAAAATGATGTTCGTTTTCATAATAGTGCCGAGTATCATCGATATCAGACATTTTTAAGCTGGGTAAAATTTCGTTGAATTCTAACACTTAGAAAAATTTTCAGAAAAATTTCAATGTCGACATTCGAAATCGCGCTTTCTGCCACAGCTATTATAATCAAAATGATGTTCGTTTTCATAATAGTGCCGAGTATCATCGATATCAGACATTTTTAAGCTGGGTTAAAAATCTCGTTGAACGGACGACTCCGAAAATTCTCAAATATCGACATTCGAAAACGCGCTTTCTGCCACAGCTATTATAATCAAAATGATGTTTGTTTTCATAATAGTGCCGAGTATCATCGATATCAGACATTTTTAAGCTGGGTTAAAAATCTCGTTGAACGGACGACTCCGAAAATTCTCAAATATCGACATTCGAAATCGCGCTTTCTGCCACAGCTATTATAATCAAAATGATGTTCGTTTTCATAATAGTGCCGAGTATCATCGATATCAGACATTTTTAAGCTGGGTAAAATTTCGTTGAATTCTAACACTTAGAAAAATTCTCAGAAAAATTTCAATGTCGACATTCGAAATCGCGCTTTCTGCCACAGCTATTATAATCAAAATGATGTTCGTTTTCATAATAGTGCCGAGTATCATCGATATCAGACATTTTTAAGCTGGGTTAAAAATCTCGTTGAACGGACGACTCCGAAAATTCTCAAATATCGACATTCGAAAACGCGCTTTCTGCCACAGCTATTATAATCAAAATGATGTTTGTTTTCATAATAGTGCCGAGTATCATCGATATCAGAAATTTTTAAGCTGGGTTAAAAATCTCGTTGAGCGGACGACTCCGAAAATTCTCAAATATCGACATTCGAAATCGCGCTTTCTGCCACAGCTATTATAATCAAAATGATGTTCGTTTTCATAATAGTGCCGAGTATCATCGATATCAGACATTTTTAAGCTGGGTAAAATTTCGTTGAATTCTAACACTTAGAAAAATTCTCAGAAAAATTTCAATGTCGACATTCGAAATCGCGCTTTCTGCCACAGCTATTATAATCAAAATGATGTTCGTTTTCATAATAGTGCCGAGTATCATCGATATCAGACATTTTTAAGCTGGGTTAAAAATCTCGTTGAACGGACGACTCCGAAAATTCTCAAATATCGACATTCGAAAACGCGCTTTCTGCCACAGCTATTATAATCAAAATGATGTTTGTTTTCATAATAGTGCCGAGTATCATCGATATCAGACATTTTTAAGCTGGGTAAAATTTCGTTGAATTCTAACACTTAGAAAAATTTTCAGAAAAATTTCAATGTCGACATTCGAAATCGCGCTTTCTGCCACAGCTATTATAATCAAAATGATGTTCGTTTTCATAATAGTGCCGAGTATCATCGATATCAGACATTTTTAAGCTGGGTTAAAAATCTCGTTGAACGGACGACTCCGAAAATTCTCAAATATCGACATTCGAAAACGCGCTTTCTGCCACAGCTATTATAATCAAAATGATGTTTGTTTTCATAATAGTGCCGAGTATCATCGATATCAGACATTTTTAAGCTGGGTAAAATTTCGTTGAATTCTAACACTTAGAAAAATTTTCAGAAAAATTTCAATGTCGACATTCGAAATCGCGCTTTCTGCCACAGCTATTATAATCAAAATGATGTTCGTTTTCATAATAGTGCCGAGTATCATCGATATCAGACATTTTTAAGCTGGGTTAAAAATCTCGTTGAACGGACGACTCCGAAAATTCTCAAATATCGACATTCGAAATCGCGCTTTCTGCCACAGCTATTATAATCAAAATGATGTTCGTTTTCATAATAGTGCCGAGTATCATCGATATCAGACATTTTTAAGCTGGGTAAAATTTCGTTGAATTCTAACATTTAGAAAAATTCTCAGAAAAATTTCAATGTCGACATTCGAAATCGCGCTTTCTGCCACAGCTATTATAATCAAAATGATGTTCGTTTTCATAATAGTGCCGAGTATCATCGATATCAGACATTTTTAAGCTGGGTTAAAAATCTCGTTGAACGGACGACTCCGAAAATTCTCAAATATCGACATTCGAAAACGCGCTTTCTGCCACAGCTATTATAATCAAAATGATGTTTGTTTTCATAATAGTGCCGAGTATCATCGATATCAGACATTTTTAAGCTGGGTAAAATTTCGTTGAATTCTAACACTTAGAAAAATTTTCAGAAAAATTTCAATGTCGACATTCGAAATCGCGCTTTCTGCCACAGCTATTATAATCAAAATGATGTTCGTTTTCATAATAGTGCCGAGTATCATCGATATCAGACATTTTTAAGCTGGGTAAAATTTCGTTGAATTCTAACACTTAGAAAAATTCTCAGAAAAATTTCAATGTCGACATTCGAAATCGCGCTTTCTGCCACAGCTATTATAATCAAAATGATGTTCATTTTCATGATAGTGCCGAGTATCATCGATATCAGACATTTTTAAGCTGGGTTAAAAATCTCGTTGAACGGACGACTCCGAAAATTCTCAAATATCGACATTCGAAAACGCGCTTTCTGCCACAGCTATTATAATCAAAATGATGTTTGTTTTCATAATAGTGCCGAGTATCATCGATATCAGAAATTTTTAAGCTGGGTTAAAAATCTCGTTGAACGGACGACTCCGAAAATTCTCAAATATCGACATTCGAAATCGCGCTTTCTGCCACAGCTATTATAATCAAAATGATGACCCAGCTTAAAAATGTCTGATATCGATGATACTCGGCACTATTATGAAAACAAACATCATTTTGATTATAATAGCTGTGGCAGAAAGCGCGATTTCGAATGTCGACATTGAAATTTTTCTGAGAATTTTTCTAAGTGTTAGAATTCAACGAAATTTTACCCAGCTTAAAAATGTCTGATATCGATGATACTCGGCACTATTATGAAAACGAACATCATTTTGATTATAATAGCTGTGGCAGAAAGCGCGTTTTCGAATGTCGATATTTGAGAATTTTCGGAGTCGTCCGTTCAACGAGGTTTTTAACCCAGCTTAAAAATGTCTGATATCGATGATACTCGGCACTATTATGAAAACTAACATCATTTTGATTATAATAGCTGTGGCAGAAAGCGCGATTTCGAATGTCGACATTGAAATTTTTCTGAAAATTTTTCTAAGTGTTAGAATTCAACGAAATTTTACCCAGCTTAAAAATGTCTGATATCGATGATACTCGGCACTATTATGAAAACAAACATCATTTTGATTATAATAGCTGTGGCAGAAAGCGCGTTTTCGAATGTCGATATTTGAGAATTTTCGGAGTCGTCCGTTCAACGAGATTTTTAACCCAGCTTAAAAATGTCTGATATCGATGATACTCGGCACTATTATGAAAACTAACATCATTTTGATTATAATAGCTGTGGCAGAAAGCGCGATTTCGAATGTCGACATTGAAATTTTTCTGAAAATTTTTCTAAGTGTTAGAATTCAACGAAATTTTACCCAGCTTAAAGATGTCTGATATCGATGATACTCGGCACTATTATGAAAACAAACATCATTTTGATTATAATAGCTGTGGCAGAAAGCGCGTTTTCGAATGTCGATATTTGAGAATTTTCGGAGTCGTCCGTTCAACGAGATTTTTAACCCAGCTTAAAAATGTCTGATATCGATGATACTCGGCACTATTATGAAAACTAACATCATTTTGATTATAATAGCTGTGGCAGAAAGCGCGATTTCGAATGTCGACATTGAAATTTTTCTGAAAATTTTTCTAAGTGTTAGAATTCAACGAAATTTTACCCAGCTTAAAAATGTCTGATATCGATGATACTCGGCACTATTATGAAAACGAACATCATTTTGATTATAATAGCTGTGGCAGAAAGCGCGTTTTCGAATGTCGATATTTGAGAATTTTCGGAGTCGTCCGTTCAACGAGATTTTTAACCCAGCTTAAAAATGTCTGATATCGATGATACTCGGCACTATTATGAAAACTAACATCATTTTGATTATAATAGCTGTGGCAGAAAGCGCGATTTCGAATGTCGACATTGAAATTTTTCTGAAAATTTTTCTAAGTGTTAGAATTCAACGAAATTTTACCCAGCTTAAAGATGTCTGATATCGATGATACTCGGCACTATTATGAAAACGAACATCATTTTGATTATAATAGCTGTGGCAGAAAGCGCGTTTTCGAATGTCGATATTTGAGAATTTTCGGAGTCGTCCGTTCAACGAGATTTTTAACCCAGCTTAAAAATGTCTGATATCGATGATACTCGGCACTATTATGAAAACTAACATCATTTTGATTATAATAGCTGTGGCAGAAAGCGCGATTTCGAATGTCGACATTGAAATTTTTCTGAAAATTTTTCTAAGTGTTAGAATTCAACGAAATTTTACCCAGCTTAAAAATGTCTGATATCGATGATACTCGGCACTATTATGAAAACAAACATCATTTTGATTATAATAGCTGTGGCAGAAAGCGCGTTTTCGAATGTCGATATTTGAGAATTTTCGGAGTCGTCCGTTCAACGAGATTTTTAACCCAGCTTAAAAATGTCTGATATCGATGATACTCGGCACTATTATGAAAACGAACATCATTTTGATTATAATAGCTGTGGCAGAAAGCGCGATTTCGAATGTCGACATTGAAATTTTTCTGAAAATTTTTCTAAGTGTTAGAATTCAACGAAATTTTACCCAGCTTAAAAATGTCTGATATCGATGATACTCGGCACTATTATGAAAACGAACATCATTTTGATTATAATAGCTGTGGCAGAAAGCGCGATTTCGAATGTCGACATTGAAATTTTTCTGAGAATTTTTCTAAGTGTTAGAATTCAACGAAATTTTACCCAGCTTAAAAATGTCTGATATCGATGATACTCGGCACTATTATGAAAACAAACATCATTTTGATTATAATAGCTGTGGCAGAAAGCGCGTTTTCGAATGTCGATATTTGAGAATTTTCGGAGTCGTCCGTTCAACGAGATTTTTAACCCAGCTTAAAAATGTCTGATATCGATGATACTCGGCACTATTATGAAAACTAACATCATTTTGATTATAATAGCTGTGGCAGAAAGCGCGATTTCGAATGTCGACATTGAAATTTTTCTGAAAATTTTTCTAAGTGTTAGAATTCAACGAAATTTTACCCAGCTTGTCTGATATCGATGATACTCGGCACTATTATGAAAACAAACATCATTTTGATTATAATAGCTGTGGCAGAAAGCGCGTTTTCGAATGTCGATATTTGAGAATTTTCGGAGTCGTCCGTTCAACGAGATTTTTAACCCAGCTTAAAAATGTCTGATATCGATGATACTCGGCACTATTATGAAAACGAACATCATTTTGATTATAATAGCTGTGGCAGAAAGCGCGATTTCGAATGTCGATATTTGAGAATTTTCGGAGTCGTCCGTTCAACGAGATTTTTAACCCAGCTTAAAAATGTCTGATATCGATGATACTCGGCACTATTATGAAAACAAACATCATTTTGATTATAATAGCTGTGGCAGAAAGCGCGTTTTCGAATGTCGATATTTGAGAATTTTCGGAGTCGTCCGTTCAACGAGATTTTTAACCCAGCTTAAAAATGTCTGATATCGATGATACTCGGCACTATTATGAAAACTAACATCATTTTGATTATAATAGCTGTGGCAGAAAGCGCGATTTCGAATGTCGACATTGAAATTTTTCTGAAAATTTTTCTAAGTGTTAGAATTCAACGAAATTTTACCCAGCTTAAAAATGTCTGATATCGATGATACTCGGCACTATTATGAAAACAAACATCATTTTGATTATAATAGCTGTGGCAGAAAGCGCGTTTTCGAATGTCGATATTTGAGAATTTTCGGAGTCGTCCGTTCAACGAGATTTTTAACCCAGCTTAAAAATGTCTGATATCGATGATACTCGGCACTATTATGAAAACGAACATCATTTTGATTATAATAGCTGTGGCAGAAAGCGCGATTTCGAATGTCGATATTTGAGAATTTTCGGAGTCGTCCGTTCAACGAGATTTTTAACCCAGCTTAAAAATGTCTGATATCGATGATACTCGGCACTATTATGAAAACAAACATCATTTTGATTATAATAGCTGTGGCAGAAAGCGCGTTTTCGAATGTCGATATTTGAGAATTTTCGGAGTCGTCCGTTCAACGAGATTTTTAACCCAGCTTAAAAATGTCTGATATCGATGATACTCGGCACTATTATGAAAACTAACATCATTTTGATTATAATAGCTGTGGCAGAAAGCGCGATTTCGAATGTCGACATTGAAATTTTTCTGAAAATTTTTCTAAGTGTTAGAATTCAACGAAATTTTACCCAGCTTAAAAATGTCTGATATCGATGATACTCGGCACTATTATGAAAACGAACATCATTTTGATTATAATAGCTGTGGCAGAAAGCGCGATTTCGAATGTCGATATTTGAGAATTTTCGGAGTCGTCCGTTCAACGAGATTTTTAACCCAGCTTAAAAATGTCTGATATCGATGATACTCGGCACTATTATGAAAACTAACATCATTTTGATTATAATAGCTGTGGCAGAAAGCGCGATTTCGAATGTCGACATTGAAATTTTTCTGAAAATTTTTCTAAGTGTTAGAATTCAACGAAATTTTACCCAGCTTAAAGATGTCTGATATCGATGATACTCGGCACTATTATGAAAACAAACATCATTTTGATTATAATAGCTGTGGCAGAAAGCGCGTTTTCGAATGTCGATATTTGAGAATTTTCGGAGTCGTCCGTTCAACGAGATTTTTAACCCAGCTTAAAAATGTCTGATATCGATGATACTCGGCACTATTATGAAAACTAACATCATTTTGATTATAATAGCTGTGGCAGAAAGCGCGATTTCGAATGTCGACATTGAAATTTTTCTGAAAAATTTTCTAAGTGTTAGAATTCAACGAAATTTTACCCAGCTTAAAAATGTCTGATATCGATGATACTCGGCACTATTATGAAAACAAACATCATTTTGATTATAATAGCTGTGGCAGAAAGCGCGTTTTCGAATGTCGATATTTGAGAATTTTCGGAGTCGTCCGTTCAACGAGATTTTTAACCCAGCTTAAAAATGTCTGATATCGATGATACTCGGCACTATTATGAAAACGAACATCATTTTGATTATAATAGCTGTGGCAGAAAGCGCGATTTCGAATGTCGACATTGAAATTTTTCTGAAAATTTTTCTAAGTGTTAGAATTCAACGAAATTTTACCCAGCTTAAAAATGTCTGATATCGATGATACTCGGCACTATTATGAAAACGAACATCATTTTGATTATAATAGCTGTGGCAGAAAGCGCGATTTCGAATGTCGACATTGAAATTTTTCTGAGAATTTTTCTAAGTGTTAGAATTCAACGAAATTTTACCCAGCTTAAAAATGTCTGATATCGATGATACTCGGCACTATTATGAAAACAAACATCATTTTGATTATAATAGCTGTGGCAGAAAGCGCGTTTTCGAATGTCGATATTTGAGAATTTTCGGAGTCGTCCGTTCAACGAGATTTTTAACCCAGCTTAAAAATGTCTGATATCGATGATACTCGGCACTATTATGAAAACTAACATCATTTTGATTATAATAGCTGTGGCAGAAAGCGCGATTTCGAATGTCGACATTGAAATTTTTCTGAAAATTTTTCTAAGTGTTAGAATTCAACGAAATTTTACCCAGCTTAAAAATGTCTGATATCGATGATACTCGGCACTATTATGAAAACAAACATCATTTTGATTATAATAGCTGTGGCAGAAAGCGCGTTTTCGAATGTCGATATTTGAGAATTTTCGGAGTCGTCCGTTCAACGAGATTTTTAACCCAGCTTAAAAATGTCTGATATCGATGATACTCGGCACTATTATGAAAACGAACATCATTTTGATTATAATAGCTGTGGCAGAAAGCGCGATTTCGAATGTCGATATTTGAGAATTTTCGGAGTCGTCCGTTCAACGAGATTTTTAACCCAGCTTAAAAATGTCTGATATCGATGATACTCGGCACTATTATGAAAACAAACATCATTTTGATTATAATAGCTGTGGCAGAAAGCGCGTTTTCGAATGTCGATATTTGAGAATTTTCGGAGTCGTCCGTTCAACGAGATTTTTAACCCAGCTTAAAAATGTCTGATATCGATGATACTCGGCACTATTATGAAAACTAACATCATTTTGATTATAATAGCTGTGGCAGAAAGCGCGATTTCGAATGTCGACATTGAAATTTTTCTGAAAATTTTTCTAAGTGTTAGAATTCAACGAAATTTTACCCAGCTTAAAGATGTCTGATATCGATGATACTCGGCACTATTATGAAAACAAACATCATTTTGATTATAATAGCTGTGGCAGAAAGCGCGTTTTCGAATGTCGATATTTGAGAATTTTCGGAGTCGTCCGTTCAACGAGATTTTTAACCCAGCTTAAAAATGTCTGATATCGATGATACTCGGCACTATTATGAAAACTAACATCATTTTGATTATAATAGCTGTGGCAGAAAGCGCGATTTCGAATGTCGACATTGAAATTTTTCTGAAAATTTTTCTAAGTGTTAGAATTCAACGAAATTTTACCCAGCTTAAAAATGTCTGATATCGATGATACTCGGCACTATTATGAAAACAAACATCATTTTGATTATAATAGCTGTGGCAGAAAGCGCGTTTTCGAATGTCGATATTTGAGAATTTTCGGAGTCGTCCGTTCAACGAGATTTTTAACCCAGCTTAAAAATGTCTGATATCGATGATACTCGGCACTATTATGAAAACGAACATCATTTTGATTATAATAGCTGTGGCAGAAAGCGCGATTTCGAATGTCGATATTTGAGAATTTTCGGAGTCGTCCGTTCAACGAGATTTTTAACCCAGCTTAAAAATGTCTGATATCGATGATACTCGGCACTATTATGAAAACTAACATCATTTTGATTATAATAGCTGTGGCAGAAAGCGCGATTTCGAATGTCGACATTGAAATTTTTCTGAAAATTTTTCTAAGTGTTAGAATTCAACGAAATTTTACCCAGCTTAAAGATGTCTGATATCGATGATACTCGGCACTATTATGAAAACAAACATCATTTTGATTATAATAGCTGTGGCAGAAAGCGCGTTTTCGAATGTCGATATTTGAGAATTTTCGGAGTCGTCCGTTCAACGAGATTTTTAACCCAGCTTAAAAATGTCTGATATCGATGATACTCGGCACTATTATGAAAACTAACATCATTTTGATTATAATAGCTGTGGCAGAAAGCGCGATTTCGAATGTCGACATTGAAATTTTTCTGAAAATTTTTCTAAGTGTTAGAATTCAACGAAATTTTACCCAGCTTAAAAATGTCTGATATCGATGATACTCGGCACTATTATGAAAACGAACATCATTTTGATTATAATAGCTGTGGCAGAAAGCGCGTTTTCGAATGTCGATATTTGAGAATTTTCGGAGTCGTCCGTTCAACGAGATTTTTAACCCAGCTTAAAAATGTCTGATATCGATGATACTCGGCACTATTATGAAAACTAACATCATTTTGATTATAATAGCTGTGGCAGAAAGCGCGATTTCGAATGTCGACATTGAAATTTTTCTGAAAATTTTTCTAAGTGTTAGAATTCAACGAAATTTTACCCAGCTTAAAAATGTCTGATATCGATGATACTCGGCACTATTATGAAAACAAACATCATTTTGATTATAATAGCTGTGGCAGAAAGCGCGTTTTCGAATGTCGATATTTGAGAATTTTCGGAGTCGTCCGTTCAACGAGATTTTTAACCCAGCTTAAAAATGTCTGATATCGATGATACTCGGCACTATTATGAAAACGAACATCATTTTGATTATAATAGCTGTGGCAGAAAGCGCGATTTCGAATGTCGATATTTGAGAATTTTCGGAGTCGTCCGTTCAACGAGATTTTTAACCCAGCTTAAAAATGTCTGATATCGATGATACTCGGCACTATTATGAAAACAAACATCATTTTGATTATAATAGCTGTGGCAGAAAGCGCGTTTTCGAATGTCGATATTTGAGAATTTTCGGAGTCGTCCGTTCAACGAGATTTTTAACCCAGCTTAAAAATGTCTGATATCGATGATACTCGGCACTATTATGAAAACTAACATCATTTTGATTATAATAGCTGTGGCAGAAAGCGCGATTTCGAATGTCGACATTGAAATTTTTCTGAAAATTTTTCTAAGTGTTAGAATTCAACGAAATTTTACCCAGCTTAAAGATGTCTGATATCGATGATACTCGGCACTATTATGAAAACAAACATCATTTTGATTATAATAGCTGTGGCAGAAAGCGCGTTTTCGAATGTCGATATTTGAGAATTTTCGGAGTCGTCCGTTCAACGAGATTTTTAACCCAGCTTAAAAATGTCTGATATCGATGATACTCGGCACTATTATGAAAACTAACATCATTTTGATTATAATAGCTGTGGCAGAAAGCGCGATTTCGAATGTCGACATTGAAATTTTTCTGAAAATTTTTCTAAGTGTTAGAATTCAACGAAATTTTACCCAGCTTAAAAATGTCTGATATCGATGATACTCGGCACTATTATGAAAACAAACATCATTTTGATTATAATAGCTGTGGCAGAAAGCGCGTTTTCGAATGTCGATATTTGAGAATTTTCGGAGTCGTCCGTTCAACGAGATTTTTAACCCAGCTTAAAAATGTCTGATATCGATGATACTCGGCACTATTATGAAAACGAACATCATTTTGATTATAATAGCTGTGGCAGAAAGCGCGATTTCGAATGTCGATATTTGAGAATTTTCGGAGTCGTCCGTTCAACGAGATTTTTAACCCAGCTTAAAAATGTCTGATATCGATGATACTCGGCACTATTATGAAAACTAACATCATTTTGATTATAATAGCTGTGGCAGAAAGCGCGATTTCGAATGTCGACATTGAAATTTTTCTGAAAATTTTTCTAAGTGTTAGAATTCAACGAAATTTTACCCAGCTTAAAGATGTCTGATATCGATGATACTCGGCACTATTATGAAAACAAACATCATTTTGATTATAATAGCTGTGGCAGAAAGCGCGTTTTCGAATGTCGATATTTGAGAATTTTCGGAGTCGTCCGTTCAACGAGATTTTTAACCCAGCTTAAAAATGTCTGATATCGATGATACTCGGCACTATTATGAAAACTAACATCATTTTGATTATAATAGCTGTGGCAGAAAGCGCGATTTCGAATGTCGACATTGAAATTTTTCTGAAAATTTTTCTAAGTGTTAGAATTCAACGAAATTTTACCCAGCTTAAAAATGTCTGATATCGATGATACTCGGCACTATTATGAAAACGAACATCATTTTGATTATAATAGCTGTGGCAGAAAGCGCGTTTTCGAATGTCGATATTTGAGAATTTTCGGAGTCGTCCGTTCAACGAGATTTTTAACCCAGCTTAAAAATGTCTGATATCGATGATACTCGGCACTATTATGAAAACTAACATCATTTTGATTATAATAGCTGTGGCAGAAAGCGCGATTTCGAATGTCGACATTGAAATTTTTCTGAAAATTTTTCTAAGTGTTAGAATTCAACGAAATTTTACCCAGCTTAAAAATGTCTGATATCGATGATACTCGGCACTATTATGAAAACAAACATCATTTTGATTATAATAGCTGTGGCAGAAAGCGCGTTTTCGAATGTCGATATTTGAGAATTTTCGGAGTCGTCCGTTCAACGAGATTTTTAACCCAGCTTAAAAATGTCTGATATCGATGATACTCGGCACTATTATGAAAACTAACATCATTTTGATTATAATAGCTGTGGCAGAAAGCGCGATTTCGAATGTCGACATTGAAATTTTTCTGAAAATTTTTCTAAGTGTTAGAATTCAACGAAATTTTACCCAGCTTAAAGATGTCTGATATCGATGATACTCGGCACTATTATGAAAACAAACATCATTTTGATTATAATAGCTGTGGCAGAAAGCGCGTTTTCGAATGTCGATATTTGAGAATTTTCGGAGTCGTCCGTTCAACGAGATTTTTAACTCAGCTTAAAAATGTCTGATATCGATGATACTCGGCACTATTATGAAAACTAACATCATTTTGATTATAATAGCTGTGACAGAAAGCGCGATTTCGAATGTCGACATTGAAATTTTTCTGAAAATTTTTCTAAGTGTTAGAATTCAACGAAATTTTACCCAGCTTAAAAATGTCTGATATCGATGATACTCGGCACTATTATGAAAACAAACATCATTTTGATTATAATAGCTGTGGCAGAAAGCGCGATTTCGAATGTCGATATTTGAGAATTTTCGGAGTCGTCCGTTCAACGAGATTTTTAACCCAGCTTAAAAATGTCTGATATCGATGATACTCGGCACTATTATGAAAACAAACATCATTTTGATTATAATAGCTGTGGCAGAAAGCGCGTTTTCGAATGTCGATATTTGAGAATTTTCATAGTCGTCCGTTCAACGAGATTTTTAACCCAGCTTAAAAATGTCTGATATCGATGATACTCGGCACTATTATGAAAACTAACATCATTTTGATTATAATAGCTGTGGCAGAAAGCGCGATTTCGAATGTCGACATTGAAATTTTTCTGAAAATTTTTCTAAGTGTTAGAATTCAACGAAATTTTACCCAGCTTAAAATGTCTGATATCGATGATACTCGGCACTATTATGAAAACGAACATCATTTTGATTATAATAGCTGTGGCAGAAAGCGCGATTTCGAATGTCGACATTGAAATTTTTCTGAAAATTTTTCCAAGTGTTAGAATTCAACGAAATTTTACCCAGCTTAAAAATGTCTGATATCGATGATACTCGGCACTATTATGAAAACAAACATCATTTTGATTATAATAGCTGTGGCAGAAAGCGCGTTTTCGAATGTCGATATTTGAGAATTTTTGGAGTCGTCCGTTCAACGACATTTTTAACCCAGCTTAAAAATGTCTGATATCGATGATACTCGGCACTATTATGAAAACGAACATCATTTTGATTATAATAGCTGTGGCAGAAAGCGCGATTTCGAATGTCGACATTGAAATTTTTCTGAAAATTTTTCCAAGTGTTAGAATTCAACGAAATTTTACCCAGCTTAAAAATGTCTGATATCGATGATACTCGGCACTATTATGAAAACAAACATCATTTTGATTATAATAGCTGTGGCAGAAAGCGCGATTTCGAATGTCGACATTGAAATTTTTCTGAAAATTTTTCTAAGTGTTAGAATTCAACGAAATTTTACCCAGCTTAAAAATGTCTGATATCGATGATACTCGGCACTATTATGAAAACAAACATCATTTTGATTATAATAGCTGTGGCAGAAAGCGCGTTTTCGAATGTCGATATTTGAGAATTTTCGGAGTCGTCCGTTCAACGAGATTTTTAACCCAGCTTAAAAATGTCTGATATCGATGATACTCGGCACTATTATGAAAACGAACATCATTTTGATTATAATAGCTGTGGCAGAAAGCGCGATTTCGAATGTCGATATTTGAGAATTTTCGGAGTCGTCCGTTCAACGAGATTTTTAACCCAGCTTAAAAATGTCTGATATCGATGATACTCGGCACTATTATGAAAACAAACATCATTTTGATTATAATAGCTGTGGCAGAAAGCGCGTTTTCGAATGTCGATATTTGAGAATTTTCGGAGTCGTCCGTTCAACGAGATTTTTAACCCAGCTTAAAAATGTCTGATATCGATGATACTCGGCACTATTATGAAAACTAACATCATTTTGATTATAATAGCTGTGGCAGAAAGCGCGATTTCGAATGTCGACATTGAAATTTTTCTGAAAATTTTTCTAAGTGTTAGAATTCAACGAAATTTTACCCAGCTTAAAGATGTCTGATATCGATGATACTCGGCACTATTATGAAAACAAACATCATTTTGATTATAATAGCTGTGGCAGAAAGCGCGTTTTCGAATGTCGATATTTGAGAATTTTCGGAGTCGTCCGTTCAACGAGATTTTTAACCCAGCTTAAAAATGTCTGATATCGATGATACTCGGCACTATTATGAAAACTAACATCATTTTGATTATAATAGCTGTGGCAGAAAGCGCGATTTCGAATGTCGACATTGAAATTTTTCTGAAAATTTTTCTAAGTGTTAGAATTCAACGAAATTTTACCCAGCTTAAAAATGTCTGATATCGATGATACTCGGCACTATTATGAAAACAAACATCATTTTGATTATAATAGCTGTGGCAGAAAGCGCGTTTTCGAATGTCGATATTTGAGAATTTTCGGAGTCGTCCGTTCAACGAGATTTTTAACCCAGCTTAAAAATGTCTGATATCGATGATACTCGGCACTATTATGAAAACGAACATCATTTTGATTATAATAGCTGTGGCAGAAAGCGCGATTTCGAATGTCGATATTTGAGAATTTTCGGAGTCGTCCGTTCAACGAGATTTTTAACCCAGCTTAAAAATGTCTGATATCGATGATACTCGGCACTATTATGAAAACTAACATCATTTTGATTATAATAGCTGTGGCAGAAAGCGCGATTTCGAATGTCGACATTGAAATTTTTCTGAAAATTTTTCTAAGTGTTAGAATTCAACGAAATTTTACCCAGCTTAAAGATGTCTGATATCGATGATACTCGGCACTATTATGAAAACAAACATCATTTTGATTATAATAGCTGTGGCAGAAAGCGCGTTTTCGAATGTCGATATTTGAGAATTTTCGGAGTCGTCCGTTCAACGAGATTTTTAACCCAGCTTAAAAATGTCTGATATCGATGATACTCGGCACTATTATGAAAACTAACATCATTTTGATTATAATAGCTGTGGCAGAAAGCGCGATTTCGAATGTCGACATTGAAATTTTTCTGAAAATTTTTCTAAGTGTTAGAATTCAACGAAATTTTACCCAGCTTAAAAATGTCTGATATCGATGATACTCGGCACTATTATGAAAACGAACATCATTTTGATTATAATAGCTGTGGCAGAAAGCGCGTTTTCGAATGTCGATATTTGAGAATTTTCGGAGTCGTCCGTTCAACGAGATTTTTAACCCAGCTTAAAAATGTCTGATATCGATGATACTCGGCACTATTATGAAAACTAACATCATTTTGATTATAATAGCTGTGGCAGAAAGCGCGATTTCGAATGTCGACATTGAAATTTTTCTGAAAATTTTTCTAAGTGTTAGAATTCAACGAAATTTTACCCAGCTTAAAAATGTCTGATATCGATGATACTCGGCACTATTATGAAAACAAACATCATTTTGATTATAATAGCTGTGGCAGAAAGCGCGTTTTCGAATGTCGATATTTGAGAATTTTCGGAGTCGTCCGTTCAACGAGATTTTTAACCCAGCTTAAAAATGTCTGATATCGATGATACTCGGCACTATTATGAAAACGAACATCATTTTGATTATAATAGCTGTGGCAGAAAGCGCGATTTCGAATGTCGATATTTGAGAATTTTCGGAGTCGTCCGTTCAACGAGATTTTTAACCCAGCTTAAAAATGTCTGATATCGATGATACTCGGCACTATTATGAAAACAAACATCATTTTGATTATAATAGCTGTGGCAGAAAGCGCGTTTTCGAATGTCGATATTTGAGAATTTTCGGAGTCGTCCGTTCAACGAGATTTTTAACCCAGCTTAAAAATGTCTGATATCGATGATACTCGGCACTATTATGAAAACTAACATCATTTTGATTATAATAGCTGTGGCAGAAAGCGCGATTTCGAATGTCGACATTGAAATTTTTCTGAAAATTTTTCTAAGTGTTAGAATTCAACGAAATTTTACCCAGCTTAAAGATGTCTGATATCGATGATACTCGGCACTATTATGAAAACAAACATCATTTTGATTATAATAGCTGTGGCAGAAAGCGCGTTTTCGAATGTCGATATTTGAGAATTTTCGGAGTCGTCCGTTCAACGAGATTTTTAACCCAGCTTAAAAATGTCTGATATCGATGATACTCGGCACTATTATGAAAACTAACATCATTTTGATTATAATAGCTGTGGCAGAAAGCGCGATTTCGAATGTCGACATTGAAATTTTTCTGAAAATTTTTCTAAGTGTTAGAATTCAACGAAATTTTACCCAGCTTAAAAATGTCTGATATCGATGATACTCGGCACTATTATGAAAACAAACATCATTTTGATTATAATAGCTGTGGCAGAAAGCGCGTTTTCGAATGTCGATATTTGAGAATTTTCGGAGTCGTCCGTTCAACGAGATTTTTAACCCAGCTTAAAAATGTCTGATATCGATGATACTCGGCACTATTATGAAAACGAACATCATTTTGATTATAATAGCTGTGGCAGAAAGCGCGATTTCGAATGTCGATATTTGAGAATTTTCGGAGTCGTCCGTTCAACGAGATTTTTAACCCAGCTTAAAAATGTCTGATATCGATGATACTCGGCACTATTATGAAAACTAACATCATTTTGATTATAATAGCTGTGGCAGAAAGCGCGATTTCGAATGTCGACATTGAAATTTTTCTGAAAATTTTTCTAAGTGTTAGAATTCAACGAAATTTTACCCAGCTTAAAGATGTCTGATATCGATGATACTCGGCACTATTATGAAAACAAACATCATTTTGATTATAATAGCTGTGGCAGAAAGCGCGTTTTCGAATGTCGATATTTGAGAATTTTCGGAGTCGTCCGTTCAACGAGATTTTTAACCCAGCTTAAAAATGTCTGATATCGATGATACTCGGCACTATTATGAAAACTAACATCATTTTGATTATAATAGCTGTGGCAGAAAGCGCGATTTCGAATGTCGACATTGAAATTTTTCTGAAAATTTTTCTAAGTGTTAGAATTCAACGAAATTTTACCCAGCTTAAAAATGTCTGATATCGATGATACTCGGCACTATTATGAAAACGAACATCATTTTGATTATAATAGCTGTGGCAGAAAGCGCGTTTTCGAATGTCGATATTTGAGAATTTTCGGAGTCGTCCGTTCAACGAGATTTTTAACCCAGCTTAAAAATGTCTGATATCGATGATACTCGGCACTATTATGAAAACTAACATCATTTTGATTATAATAGCTGTGGCAGAAAGCGCGATTTCGAATGTCGACATTGAAATTTTTCTGAAAATTTTTCTAAGTGTTAGAATTCAACGAAATTTTACCCAGCTTAAAAATGTCTGATATCGATGATACTCGGCACTATTATGAAAACAAACATCATTTTGATTATAATAGCTGTGGCAGAAAGCGCGTTTTCGAATGTCGATATTTGAGAATTTTCGGAGTCGTCCGTTCAACGAGATTTTTAACCCAGCTTAAAAATGTCTGATATCGATGATACTCGGCACTATTATGAAAACTAACATCATTTTGATTATAATAGCTGTGGCAGAAAGCGCGATTTCGAATGTCGACATTGAAATTTTTCTGAAAATTTTTCTAAGTGTTAGAATTCAACGAAATTTTACCCAGCTTAAAGATGTCTGATATCGATGATACTCGGCACTATTATGAAAACAAACATCATTTTGATTATAATAGCTGTGGCAGAAAGCGCGTTTTCGAATGTCGATATTTGAGAATTTTCGGAGTCGTCCGTTCAACGAGATTTTTAACTCAGCTTAAAAATGTCTGATATCGATGATACTCGGCACTATTATGAAAACTAACATCATTTTGATTATAATAGCTGTGACAGAAAGCGCGATTTCGAATGTCGACATTGAAATTTTTCTGAAAATTTTTCTAAGTGTTAGAATTCAACGAAATTTTACCCAGCTTAAAAATGTCTGATATCGATGATACTCGGCACTATTATGAAAACAAACATCATTTTGATTATAATAGCTGTGGCAGAAAGCGCGATTTCGAATGTCGATATTTGAGAATTTTCGGAGTCGTCCGTTCAACGAGATTTTTAACCCAGCTTAAAAATGTCTGATATCGATGATACTCGGCACTATTATGAAAACAAACATCATTTTGATTATAATAGCTGTGGCAGAAAGCGCGTTTTCGAATGTCGATATTTGAGAATTTTCATAGTCGTCCGTTCAACGAGATTTTTAACCCAGCTTAAAAATGTCTGATATCGATGATACTCGGCACTATTATGAAAACTAACATCATTTTGATTATAATAGCTGTGGCAGAAAGCGCGATTTCGAATGTCGACATTGAAATTTTTCTGAAAATTTTTCTAAGTGTTAGAATTCAACGAAATTTTACCCAGCTTAAAATGTCTGATATCGATGATACTCGGCACTATTATGAAAACGAACATCATTTTGATTATAATAGCTGTGGCAGAAAGCGCGATTTCGAATGTCGACATTGAAATTTTTCTGAAAATTTTTCCAAGTGTTAGAATTCAACGAAATTTTACCCAGCTTAAAAATGTCTGATATCGATGATACTCGGCACTATTATGAAAACAAACATCATTTTGATTATAATAGCTGTGGCAGAAAGCGCGTTTTCGAATGTCGATATTTGAGAATTTTTGGAGTCGTCCGTTCAACGACATTTTTAACCCAGCTTAAAAATGTCTGATATCGATGATACTCGGCACTATTATGAAAACGAACATCATTTTGATTATAATAGCTGTGGCAGAAAGCGCGATTTCGAATGTCGACATTGAAATTTTTCTGAAAATTTTTCCAAGTGTTAGAATTCAACGAAATTTTACCCAGCTTAAAAATGTCTGATATCGATGATACTCGGCACTATTATGAAAACAAACATCATTTTGATTATAATAGCTGTGGCAGAAAGCGCGATTTCGAATGTCGACATTGAAATTTTTCTGAAAATTTTTCTAAGTGTTAGAATTCAACGAAATTTTACCCAGCTTAAAAATGTCTGATATCGATGATACTCGGCACTATTATGAAAACAAACATCATTTTGATTATAATAGCTGTGGCAGAAAGCGCGTTTTCGAATGTCGATATTTGAGAATTTTCGGAGTCGTCCGTTCAACGAGATTTTTAACCCAGCTTAAAAATGTCTGATATCGATGATACTCGGCACTATTATGAAAACGAACATCATTTTGATTATAATAGCTGTGGCAGAAAGCGCGATTTCGAATGTCGACATTGAAATTTTTCTGAGAATTTTTCTAAGTGTTAGAATTCAACGAAATTTTACCCAGCTTAAAAATGTCTGATATCGATGATACTCGGCACTATTATGAAAACGAACATCATTTTGATTATAATAGCTGTGGCAGAAAGCGCGATTTCGAATGTCGATATTTGAGAATTTTCGGAGTCGTCCGTTCAACGAGATTTTTAACCCAGCTTAAAAATGTCTGATATCGATGATACTCGGCACTATTATGAAAACAAACATCATTTTGATTATAATAGCTGTGGCAGAAAGCGCGTTTTCGAATGTCGATATTTGAGAATTTTCGGAGTCGTCCGTTCAACGAGATTTTTAACCCAGCTTAAAAATGTCTGATATCGATGATACTCGGCACTATTATGAAAACAAACATCATTTTGATTATAATAGCTGTGGCAGAAAGCGCGTTTTCGAATGTCGATATTTGAGAATTTTCGGAGTCGTCCGTTCAACGAGATTTTTAACCCAGCTTAAAAATGTCTGATATCGATGATACTCGGCACTATTATGAAAACTAACATCATTTTGATTATAATAGCTGTGGCAGAAAGCGCGATTTCGAATGTCGACATTGAAATTTTTCTGAAAATTTTTCTAAGTGTTAGAATTCAACGAAATTTTACCCAGCTTAAAAATGTCTGATATCGATGATACTCGGCACTATTATGAAAACAAACATCATTTTGATTATAATAGCTGTGGCAGAAAGCGCGTTTTCGAATGTCGATATTTGAGAATTTTCGGAGTCGTCCGTTCAACGAGATTTTTAACCCAGCTTAAAAATGTCTGATATCGATGATACTCGGCACTATTATGAAAACGAACATCATTTTGATCATAATAGCTGTGGCAGAAAGCGCGATTTCGAATGTCGATATTTGAGAATTTTCGGAGTCGTCCGTTCAACGAGATTTTTAACCCAGCTTAAAAATGTCTGATATCGATGATACTCGGCACTATTATGAAAACAAACATCATTTTGTTTATAATAGCTGTGGCAGAAAGCGCGTTTTCGAATGTCGATATTTGAGAATTTTCGGAGTCGTCCGTTCAACGAGATTTTTAACCCAGCTTAAAAATGTCTGATATCGATGATACTCGGCACTATTATGAAAACAAACATCATTTTGATTATAATAGCTGTGGCAGAAAGCGCGATTTCGAATGTCGACATTGAAATTTTTCTGAAAATTTTTCTAAGTGTTAGAATTCAACGAAATTTTACCCAGCTTAAAAATGTCTGATATCGATGATACTCGGCACTATTATGAAAACAAACATCATTTTGATTATAATAGCTGTGGCAGAAAGCGCGTTTTCGAATGTCGATATTTGAGAATTTTCGGAGTCGTCCGTTCAACGAGATTTTTAACCCAGCTTAAAAATGTCTGATATCGATGATACTCGGCACTATTATGAAAACGAACATCATTTTGATTATAATAGCTGTGGCAGAAAGCGCGATTTCGAATGTCGATATTTGAGAATTTTCGGAGTCGTCCGTTCAACGAGATTTTTAACCCAGCTTAAAAATGTCTGATATCGATGATACTCGGCACTATTATGAAAACTAACATCATTTTGATTATAATAGCTGTGGCAGAAAGCGCGATTTCGAATGTCGACATTGAAATTTTTCTGAAAATTTTTCTAAGTGTTAGAATTCAACGAAATTTTACCCAGCTTAAAGATGTCTGATATCGATGATACTCGGCACTATTATGAAAACAAACATCATTTTGATTATAATAGCTGTGGCAGAAAGCGCGATTTCGAATGTCGATATTTGAGAATTTTCGGAGTCGTCCGTTCAACGAGATTTTTAACCCAGCTTAAAAATGTCTGATATCGATGATACTCGGCACTATTATGAAAACAAACATCATTTTGATTATAATAGCTGTGGCAGAAAGCGCGTTTTCGAATGTCGATATTTGAGAATTTTCATAGTCGTCCGTTCAACGAGATTTTTAACCCAGCTTAAAAATGTCTGATATCGATGATACTCGGCACTATTATGAAAACTAACATCATTTTGATTATAATAGCTGTGGCAGAAAGCGCGATTTCGAATGTCGACATTGAAATTTTTCTGAAAATTTTTCTAAGTGTTAGAATTCAACGAAATTTTACCCAGCTTAAAAATGTCTGATATCGATGATACTCGGCACTATTATGAAAACGAACATCATTTTGATTATAATAGCTGTGGCAGAAAGCGCGTTTTCGAATGTCGATATTTGAGAATTTTCGGAGTCGTCCGTTCAACGAGATTTTTAACCCAGCTTAAAAATGTCTGATATCGATGATACTCGGCACTATTATGAAAACTAACATCATTTTGATTATAATAGCTGTGGCAGAAAGCGCGATTTCGAATGTCGACATTGAAATTTTTCTGAAAATTTTTCTAAGTGTTAGAATTCAACGAAATTTTACCCAGCTTAAAAATGTCTGATATCGATGATACTCGGCACTATTATGAAAACCAACATCATTTTGATTATAATAGCTGTGGCAGAAAGCGCGTTTTCGAATGTCGATATTTGAGAATTTTCGGAGTCGTCCGTTCAACGAGATTTTTAACCCAGCTTAAAAATGTCTGATATCGATGATACTAGGCACTATTATGAAAACTAACATCATTTTGATTATAATAGCTGTGGCAGAAAGCGCGATTTCGAATGTCGACATTGAAATTTTTCTGAAAATTTTTCTAAGTGTTAGAATTCAACGAAATTTTACCCAGCTGAAAGATGTCTGATATCGATGATACTCGGCACTATTATGAAAACAAACATCATTTTGATTATAATAGCTGTGGCAGAAAGCGCGTTTTCGAATGTCGATATTTGAGAATTTTCGGAGTCGTCCGTTCAACGAGATTTTTAACTCAGCTTAAAAATGTCTGATATCGATGATACTCGGCACTATTATGAAAACTAACATCATTTTGATTATAATAGCTGTGACAGAAAGCGCGATTTCGAATGTCGACATTGAAATTTTTCTGAAAATTTTTCTAAGTGTTAGAATTCAACGAAATTTTACCCAGCTTAAAAATGTCTGATATCGATGATACTCGGCACTATTATGAAAACAAACATCATTTTGATTATAATAGCTGTGGCAGAAAGCGCGATTTCGAATGTCGATATTTGAGAATTTTCGGAGTCGTCCGTTCAACGAGATTTTTAACCCAGCTTAAAAATGTCTGATATCGATGATACTCGGCACTATTATGAAAACAAACATCATTTTGATTATAATAGCTGTGGCAGAAAGCGCGTTTTCGAATGTCGATATTTGAGAATTTTCATAGTCGTCCGTTCAACGAGATTTTTAACCCAGCTTAAAAATGTCTGATATCGATGATACTCGGCACTATTATGAAAACTAACATCATTTTGATTATAATAGCTGTGGCAGAAAGCGCGATTTCGAATGTCGACATTGAAATTTTTCTGAAAATTTTTCTAAGTGTTAGAATTCAACGAAATTTTACCCAGCTTAAAATGTCTGATATCGATGATACTCGGCACTATTATGAAAACGAACATCATTTTGATTATAATAGCTGTGGCAGAAAGCGCGATTTCGAATGTCGACATTGAAATTTTTCTGAAAATTTTTCCAAGTGTTAGAATTCAACGAAATTTTACCCAGCTTAAAAATGTCTGATATCGATGATACTCGGCACTATTATGAAAACAAACATCATTTTGATTATAATAGCTGTGGCAGAAAGCGCGTTTTCGAATGTCGATATTTGAGAATTTTCGGAGTCGTCCGTTCAACGACATTTTTAACCCAGCTTAAAAATGTCTGATATCGATGATACTCGGCACTATTATGAAAACGAACATCATTTTGATTATAATAGCTGTGGCAGAAAGCGCGATTTCGAATGTCGACATTGAAATTTTTCTGAAAATTTTTCCAAGTGTTAGAATTCAACGAAATTTTACCCAGCTTAAAAATGTCTGATATCGATGATACTCGGCACTATTATGAAAACGAACATCATTTTGATTATAATAGCTGTGGCAGAAAGCGCGATTTCGAATGTCGACATTGAAATTTTTCTGAAAATTTTTCTGAGTGTTAGAATTCAACGAAATTTTACCCAGCTTAAAAATGTCTGATATCGATGATACTCGGCACTATTATGAAAACAAACATCATTTTGATTATAATAGCTGTGGCAGAAAGCGCGTTTTCGAATGTCGATATTTGAGAATTTTCGGAGTCGTCCGTTCAACGAGATTTTTAACCCAGCTTAAAAATGTCTGATATCGATGATACTCGGCACTATTATGAAAACGAACATCATTTTGATTATAATAGCTGTGGCAGAAAGCGCGATTTCGAATGTCGACATTGAAATTTTTCTGAGAATTTTTCTAAGTGTTAGAATTCAACGAAATTTTACCCAGCTTAAAAATGTCTGATATCGATGATACTCGGCACTATTATGAAAACGAACATCATTTTGATTATAATAGCTGTGGCAGAAAGCGCGATTTCGAATGTCGACATTGAAATTTTTCTGAGAATTTTTCTAAGTGTTAGAATTCAACGAAATTTTACCCAGCTTAAAAATGTCTGATATCGATGATACTCGGCACTATTATGAAAACGAACATCATTTTGATTATAATAGCTGTGGCAGAAAGCGCGATTTCGAATGTCGATATTTGAGAATTTTCGGAGTCGTCCGTTCAACGAGATTTTTAACCCAGCTTAAAAATGTCTGATATCGATGATACTCGGCACTATTATGAAAACAAACATCATTTTGATTATAATAGCTGTGGCAGAAAGCGCGTTTTCGAATGTCGATATTTGAGAATTTTCGGAGTCGTCCGTTCAACGAGATTTTTAACCCAGCTTAAAAATGTCTGATATCGATGATACTCGGCACTATTATGAAAACAAACATCATTTTGATTATAATAGCTGTGGCAGAAAGCGCGTTTTCGAATGTCGATATTTGAGAATTTTCGGAGTCGTCCGTTCAACGAGATTTTTAACCCAGCTTAAAAATGTCTGATATCGATGATACTCGGCACTATTATGAAAACTAACATCATTTTGATTATAATAGCTGTGGCAGAAAGCGCGATTTCGAATGTCGACATTGAAATTTTTCTGAAAATTTTTCTAAGTGTTAGAATTCAACGAAATTTTACCCAGCTTAAAAATGTCTGATATCGATGATACTCGGCACTATTATGAAAACAAACATCATTTTGATTATAATAGCTGTGGCAGAAAGCGCGTTTTCGAATGTCGATATTTGAGAATTTTCGGAGTCGTCCGTTCAACGAGATTTTTAACCCAGCTTAAAAATGTCTGATATCGATGATACTCGGCACTATTATGAAAACGAACATCATTTTGATCATAATAGCTGTGGCAGAAAGCGCGATTTCGAATGTCGATATTTGAGAATTTTCGGAGTCGTCCGTTCAACGAGATTTTTAACCCAGCTTAAAAATGTCTGATATCGATGATACTCGGCACTATTATGAAAACAAACATCATTTTGTTTATAATAGCTGTGGCAGAAAGCGCGTTTTCGAATGTCGATATTTGAGAATTTTCGGAGTCGTCCGTTCAACGAGATTTTTAACCCAGCTTAAAAATGTCTGATATCGATGATACTCGGCACTATTATGAAAACAAACATCATTTTGATTATAATAGCTGTGGCAGAAAGCGCGATTTCGAATGTCGACATTGAAATTTTTCTGAAAATTTTTCTAAGTGTTAGAATTCAACGAAATTTTACCCAGCTTAAAAATGTCTGATATCGATGATACTCGGCACTATTATGAAAACAAACATCATTTTGATTATAATAGCTGTGGCAGAAAGCGCGTTTTCGAATGTCGATATTTGAGAATTTTCGGAGTCGTCCGTTCAACGAGATTTTTAACCCAGCTTAAAAATGTCTGATATCGATGATACTCGGCACTATTATGAAAACGAACATCATTTTGATTATAATAGCTGTGGCAGAAAGCGCGATTTCGAATGTCGATATTTGAGAATTTTCGGAGTCGTCCGTTCAACGAGATTTTTAACCCAGCTTAAAAATGTCTGATATCGATGATACTCGGCACTATTATGAAAACTAACATCATTTTGATTATAATAGCTGTGGCAGAAAGCGCGATTTCGAATGTCGACATTGAAATTTTTCTGAAAATTTTTCTAAGTGTTAGAATTCAACGAAATTTTACCCAGCTTAAAGATGTCTGATATCGATGATACTCGGCACTATTATGAAAACAAACATCATTTTGATTATAATAGCTGTGGCAGAAAGCGCGTTTTCGAATGTCGATATTTGAGAATTTTCGGAGTCGTCCGTTCAACGAGATTTTTAACCCAGCTTAAAAATGTCTGATATCGATGATACTCGGCACTATTATGAAAACTAACATCATTTTGATTATAATAGCTGTGGCAGAAAGCGCGATTTCGAATGTCGACATTGAAATTTTTCTGAAAATTTTTCTAAGTGTTAGAATTCAACGAAATTTTACCCAGCTTAAAAATGTCTGATATCGATGATACTCGGCACTATTATGAAAACGAACATCATTTTGATTATAATAGCTGTGGCAGAAAGCGCGTTTTCGAATGTCGATATTTGAGAATTTTCGGAGTCGTCCGTTCAACGAGATTTTTAACCCAGCTTAAAAATGTCTGATATCGATGATACTCGGCACTATTATGAAAACTAACATCATTTTGATTATAATAGCTGTGGCAGAAAGCGCGATTTCGAATGTCGACATTGAAATTTTTCTGAAAATTTTTCTAAGTGTTAGAATTCAACGAAATTTTACCCAGCTTAAAAATGTCTGATATCGATGATACTCGGCACTATTATGAAAACAAACATCATTTTGATTATAATAGCTGTGGCAGAAAGCGCGTTTTCGAATGTCGATATTTGAGAATTTTCGGAGTCGTCCGTTCAACGAGATTTTTAACCCAGCTTAAAAATGTCTGATATCGATGATACTCGGCACTATTATGAAAACTAACATCATTTTGATTATAATAGCTGTGGCAGAAAGCGCGATTTCGAATGTCGACATTGAAATTTTTCTGAAAATTTTTCTAAGTGTTAGAATTCAACGAAATTTTACCCAGCTTAAAGATGTCTGATATCGATGATACTCGGCACTATTATGAAAACAAACATCATTTTGATTATAATAGCTGTGGCAGAAAGCGCGTTTTCGAATGTCGATATTTGAGAATTTTCGGAGTCGTCCGTTCAACGAGATTTTTAACTCAGCTTAAAAATGTCTGTTATCGATGATACTCGGCACTATTATGAAAACTAACATCATTTTGATTATAATAGCTGTGACAGAAAGCGCGATTTCGAATGTCGACATTGAAATTTTTCTGAAAATTTTTCTAAGTGTTAGAATTCAACGAAATTTTACCCAGCTTAAAAATGTCTGATATCGATGATACTCGGCACTATTATGAAAACAAACATCATTTTGATTATAATAGCTGTGGCAGAAAGCGCGATTTCGAATGTCGATATTTGAGAATTTTCGGAGTCGTCCGTTCAACGAGATTTTTAACCCAGCTTAAAAATGTCTGATATCGATGATACTCGGCACTATTATGAAAACAAACATCATTTTGATTATAATAGCTGTGGCAGAAAGCGCGTTTTCGAATGTCGATATTTGAGAATTTTCATAGTCGTCCGTTCAACGAGATTTTTAACCCAGCTTAAAAATGTCTGATATCGATGATACTCGGCACTATTATGAAAACTAACATCATTTTGATTATAATAGCTGTGGCAGAAAGCGCGATTTCGAATGTCGACATTGAAATTTTTCTGAAAATTTTTCTAAGTGTTAGAATTCAACGAAATTTTACCCAGCTTAAAATGTCTGATATCGATGATACTCGGCACTATTATGAAAACGAACATCATTTTGATTATAATAGCTGTGGCAGAAAGCGCGATTTCGAATGTCGACATTGAAATTTTTCTGAAAATTTTTCCAAGTGTTAGAATTCAACGAAATTTTACCCAGCTTAAAAATGTCTGATATCGATGATACTCGGCACTATTATGAAAACAAACATCATTTTGATTATAATAGCTGTGGCAGAAAGCGCGTTTTCGAATGTCGATATTTGAGAATTTTCGGAGTCGTCCGTTCAACGAGATTTTTAACCCAGCTTAAAAATGTCTGATATCGATGATACTCGGCACTATTATGAAAACTAACATCATTTTGATTATAATAGCTGTGGCAGAAAGCGCGATTTCGAATGTCGACATTGAAATTTTTCTGAAAATTTTTCTAAGTGTTAGAATTCAACGAAATTTTACCCAGCTGAAAGATGTCTGATATCGATGATACTCGGCACTATTATGAAAACAAACATCATTTTGATTATAATAGCTGTGGCAGAAAGCGCGTTTTCGAATGTCGATATTTGAGAATTTTCGGAGTCGTCCGTTCAACGAGATTTTTAACTCAGCTTAAAAATGTCTGATATCGATGATACTCGGCACTATTATGAAAACTAACATCATTTTGATTATAATAGCTGTGACAGAAAGCGCGATTTCGAATGTCGACATTGAAATTTTTCTGAAAATTTTTCTAAGTGTTAGAATTCAACGAAATTTTACCCAGCTTAAAAATGTCTGATATCGATGATACTCGGCACTATTATGAAAACAAACATCATTTTGATTATAATAGCTGTGGCAGAAAGCGCGATTTCGAATGTCGATATTTGAGAATTTTCGGAGTCGTCCGTTCAACGAGATTTTTAACCCAGCTTAAAAATGTCTGATATCGATGATACTCGGCACTATTATGAAAACAAACATCATTTTGATTATAATAGCTGTGGCAGAAAGCGCGTTTTCGAATGTCGATATTTGAGAATTTTCATAGTCGTCCGTTCAACGAGATTTTTAACCCAGCTTAAAAATGTCTGATATCGATGATACTCGGCACTATTATGAAAACTAACATCATTTTGATTATAATAGCTGTGGCAGAAAGCGCGATTTCGAATGTCGACATTGAAATTTTTCTGAAAATTTTTCTAAGTGTTAGAATTCAACGAAATTTTACCCAGCTTAAAATGTCTGATATCGATGATACTCGGCACTATTATGAAAACGAACATCATTTTGATTATAATAGCTGTGGCAGAAAGCGCGATTTCGAATGTCGACATTGAAATTTTTCTGAAAATTTTTCCAAGTGTTAGAATTCAACGAAATTTTACCCAGCTTAAAAATGTCTGATATCGATGATACTCGGCACTATTATGAAAACAAACATCATTTTGATTATAATAGCTGTGGCAGAAAGCGCGTTTTCGAATGTCGATATTTGAGAATTTTCGGAGTCGTCCGTTCAACGACATTTTTAACCCAGCTTAAAAATGTCTGATATCGATGATACTCGGCACTATTATGAAAACGAACATCATTTTGATTATAATAGCTGTGGCAGAAAGCGCGATTTCGAATGTCGACATTGAAATTTTTCTGAAAATTTTTCCAAGTGTTAGAATTCAACGAAATTTTACCCAGCTTAAAAATGTCTGATATCGATGATACTCGGCACTATTATGAAAACGAACATCATTTTGATTATAATAGCTGTGGCAGAAAGCGCGATTTCGAATGTCGACATTGAAATTTTTCTGAAAATTTTTCTAAGTGTTAGAATTCAACGAAATTTTACCCAGCTTAAAAATGTCTGATATCGATGATACTCGGCACTATTATGAAAACAAACATCATTTTGATTATAATAGCTGTGGCAGAAAGCGCGTTTTCGAATGTCGATATTTGAGAATTTTCGGAGTCGTCCGTTCAACGAGATTTTTAACCCAGCTTAAAAATGTCTGATATCGATGATACTCGGCACTATTATGAAAACGAACATCATTTTGATTATAATAGCTGTGGCAGAAAGCGCGATTTCGAATGTCGACATTGAAATTTTTCTGAGAATTTTTCTAAGTGTTAGAATTCAACGAAATTTTACCCAGCTTAAAAATGTCTGATATCGATGATACTCGGCACTATTATGAAAACGAACATCATTTTGATTATAATAGCTGTGGCAGAAAGCGCGATTTCGAATGTCGACATTGAAATTTTTCTGAGAATTTTTCTAAGTGTTAGAATTCAACGAAATTTTACCCAGCTTAAAAATGTCTGATATCGATGATACTCGGCACTATTATGAAAACTAACATCATTTTGATTATAATAGCTGTGGCAGAAAGCGCGATTTCGAATGTCGACATTGAAATTTTTCTGAAAATTTTTCTAAGTGTTAGAATTCAACGAAATTTTACCCAGCTTAAAAATGTCTGATATCGATGATACTCGGCACTATTATGAAAACAAACATCATTTTGATTATAATAGCTGTGGCAGAAAGCGCGTTTTCGAATGTCGATATTTGAGAATTTTCGGAGTCGTCCGTTCAACGAGATTTTTAACCCAGCTTAAAAATGTCTGATATCGATGATACTCGGCACTATTATGAAAACTAACATCATTTTGATTATAATAGCTGTGGCAGAAAGCGCGATTTCGAATGTCGACATTGAAATTTTTCTGAAAATTTTTCTAAGTGTTAGAATTCAACGAAATTTTACCCAGCTTAAAGATGTCTGATATCGATGATACTCGGCACTATTATGAAAACAAACATCATTTTGATTATAATAGCTGTGGCAGAAAGCGCGTTTTCGAATGTCGATATTTGAGAATTTTCGGAGTCGTCCGTTCAACGAGATTTTTAACTCAGCTTAAAAATGTCTGTTATCGATGATACTCGGCACTATTATGAAAACTAACATCATTTTGATTATAATAGCTGTGACAGAAAGCGCGATTTCGAATGTCGACATTGAAATTTTTCTGAAAATTTTTCTAAGTGTTAGAATTCAACGAAATTTTACCCAGCTTAAAAATGTCTGATATCGATGATACTCGGCACTATTATGAAAACAAACATCATTTTGATTATAATAGCTGTGGCAGAAAGCGCGATTTCGAATGTCGATATTTGAGAATTTTCGGAGTCGTCCGTTCAACGAGATTTTTAACCCAGCTTAAAAATGTCTGATATCGATGATACTCGGCACTATTATGAAAACAAACATCATTTTGATTATAATAGCTGTGGCAGAAAGCGCGTTTTCGAATGTCGATATTTGAGAATTTTCATAGTCGTCCGTTCAACGAGATTTTTAACCCAGCTTAAAAATGTCTGATATCGATGATACTCGGCACTATTATGAAAACTAACATCATTTTGATTATAATAGCTGTGGCAGAAAGCGCGATTTCGAATGTCGACATTGAAATTTTTCTGAAAATTTTTCTAAGTGTTAGAATTCAACGAAATTTTACCCAGCTTAAAATGTCTGATATCGATGATACTCGGCACTATTATGAAAACGAACATCATTTTGATTATAATAGCTGTGGCAGAAAGCGCGATTTCGAATGTCGACATTGAAATTTTTCTGAAAATTTTTCCAAGTGTTAGAATTCAACGAAATTTTACCCAGCTTAAAAATGTCTGATATCGATGATACTCGGCACTATTATGAAAACAAACATCATTTTGATTATAATAGCTGTGGCAGAAAGCGCGTTTTCGAATGTCGATATTTGAGAATTTTCGGAGTCGTCCGTTCAACGACATTTTTAACCCAGCTTAAAAATGTCTGATATCGATGATACTCGGCACTATTATGAAAACGAACATCATTTTGATTATAATAGCTGTGGCAGAAAGCGCGATTTCGAATGTCGACATTGAAATTTTTCTGAAAATTTTTCCAAGTGTTAGAATTCAACGAAATTTTACCCAGCTTAAAAATGTCTGATATCGATGATACTCGGCACTATTATGAAAACGAACATCATTTTGATTATAATAGCTGTGGCAGAAAGCGCGATTTCGAATGTCGACATTGAAATTTTTCTGAAAATTTTTCTAAGTGTTAGAATTCAACGAAATTTTACCCAGCTTAAAAATGTCTGATATCGATGATACTCGGCACTATTATGAAAACAAACATCATTTTGATTATAATAGCTGTGGCAGAAAGCGCGTTTTCGAATGTCGATATTTGAGAATTTTCGGAGTCGTCCGTTCAACGAGATTTTTAACCCAGCTTAAAAATGTCTGATATCGATGATACTCGGCACTATTATGAAAACGAACATCATTTTGATTATAATAGCTGTGGCAGAAAGCGCGATTTCGAATGTCGACATTGAAATTTTTCTGAGAATTTTTCTAAGTGTTAGAATTCAACGAAATTTTACCCAGCTTAAAAATGTCTGATATCGATGATACTCGGCACTATTATGAAAACGAACATCATTTTGATTATAATAGCTGTGGCAGAAAGCGCGATTTCGAATGTCGACATTGAAATTTTTCTGAGAATTTTTCTAAGTGTTAGAATTCAACGAAATTTTACCCAGCTTAAAAATGTCTGATATCGATGATACTCGGCACTATTATGAAAACTAACATCATTTTGATTATAATAGCTGTGGCAGAAAGCGCGATTTCGAATGTCGACATTGAAATTTTTCTGAAAATTTTTCTAAGTGTTAGAATTCAACGAAATTTTACCCAGCTTAAAAATGTCTGATATCGATGATACTCGGCACTATTATGAAAACAAACATCATTTTGATTATAATAGCTGTGGCAGAAAGCGCGTTTTCGAATGTCGATATTTGAGAATTTTCGGAGTCGTCCGTTCAACGAGATTTTTAACCCAGCTTAAAAATGTCTGATATCGATGATACTCGGCACTATTATGAAAACTAACATCATTTTGATTATAATAGCTGTGGCAGAAAGCGCGATTTCGAATGTCGACATTGAAATTTTTCTGAAAATTTTTCTAAGTGTTAGAATTCAACGAAATTTTACCCAGCTTAAAGATGTCTGATATCGATGATACTCGGCACTATTATGAAAACAAACATCATTTTGATTATAATAGCTGTGGCAGAAAGCGCGTTTTCGAATGTCGATATTTGAGAATTTTCGGAGTCGTCCGTTCAACGAGATTTTTAACTCAGCTTAAAAATGTCTGTTATCGATGATACTCGGCACTATTATGAAAACTAACATCATTTTGATTATAATAGCTGTGACAGAAAGCGCGATTTCGAATGTCGACATTGAAATTTTTCTGAAAATTTTTCTAAGTGTTAGAATTCAACGAAATTTTACCCAGCTTAAAAATGTCTGATATCGATGATACTCGGCACTATTATGAAAACAAACATCATTTTGATTATAATAGCTGTGGCAGAAAGCGCGATTTCGAATGTCGATATTTGAGAATTTTCGGAGTCGTCCGTTCAACGAGATTTTTAACCCAGCTTAAAAATGTCTGATATCGATGATACTCGGCACTATTATGAAAACAAACATCATTTTGATTATAATAGCTGTGGCAGAAAGCGCGTTTTCGAATGTCGATATTTGAGAATTTTCATAGTCGTCCGTTCAACGAGATTTTTAACCCAGCTTAAAAATGTCTGATATCGATGATACTCGGCACTATTATGAAAACTAACATCATTTTGATTATAATAGCTGTGGCAGAAAGCGCGATTTCGAATGTCGACATTGAAATTTTTCTGAAAATTTTTCTAAGTGTTAGAATTCAACGAAATTTTACCCAGCTTAAAATGTCTGATATCGATGATACTCGGCACTATTATGAAAACGAACATCATTTTGATTATAATAGCTGTGGCAGAAAGCGCGATTTCGAATGTCGACATTGAAATTTTTCTGAAAATTTTTCCAAGTGTTAGAATTCAACGAAATTTTACCCAGCTTAAAAATGTCTGATATCGATGATACTCGGCACTATTATGAAAACAAACATCATTTTGATTATAATAGCTGTGGCAGAAAGCGCGTTTTCGAATGTCGATATTTGAGAATTTTCGGAGTCGTCCGTTCAACGAGATTTTTAACCCAGCTTAAAAATGTCTGATATCGATGATACTCGGCACTATTATGAAAACTAACATCATTTTGATTATAATAGCTGTGGCAGAAAGCGCGATTTCGAATGTCGACATTGAAATTTTTCTGAAAATTTTTCTAAGTGTTAGAATTCAACGAAATTTTACCCAGCTGAAAGATGTCTGATATCGATGATACTCGGCACTATTATGAAAACAAACATCATTTTGATTATAATAGCTGTGGCAGAAAGCGCGTTTTCGAATGTCGATATTTGAGAATTTTCGGAGTCGTCCGTTCAACGAGATTTTTAACTCAGCTTAAAAATGTCTGATATCGATGATACTCGGCACTATTATGAAAACTAACATCATTTTGATTATAATAGCTGTGACAGAAAGCGCGATTTCGAATGTCGACATTGAAATTTTTCTGAAAATTTTTCTAAGTGTTAGAATTCAACGAAATTTTACCCAGCTTAAAAATGTCTGATATCGATGATACTCGGCACTATTATGAAAACAAACATCATTTTGATTATAATAGCTGTGGCAGAAAGCGCGATTTCGAATGTCGATATTTGAGAATTTTCGGAGTCGTCCGTTCAACGAGATTTTTAACCCAGCTTAAAAATGTCTGATATCGATGATACTCGGCACTATTATGAAAACAAACATCATTTTGATTATAATAGCTGTGGCAGAAAGCGCGTTTTCGAATGTCGATATTTGAGAATTTTCATAGTCGTCCGTTCAACGAGATTTTTAACCCAGCTTAAAAATGTCTGATATCGATGATACTCGGCACTATTATGAAAACTAACATCATTTTGATTATAATAGCTGTGGCAGAAAGCGCGATTTCGAATGTCGACATTGAAATTTTTCTGAAAATTTTTCTAAGTGTTAGAATTCAACGAAATTTTACCCAGCTTAAAATGTCTGATATCGATGATACTCGGCACTATTATGAAAACGAACATCATTTTGATTATAATAGCTGTGGCAGAAAGCGCGATTTCGAATGTCGACATTGAAATTTTTCTGAAAATTTTTCCAAGTGTTAGAATTCAACGAAATTTTACCCAGCTTAAAAATGTCTGATATCGATGATACTCGGCACTATTATGAAAACAAACATCATTTTGATTATAATAGCTGTGGCAGAAAGCGCGTTTTCGAATGTCGATATTTGAGAATTTTCGGAGTCGTCCGTTCAACGACATTTTTAACCCAGCTTAAAAATGTCTGATATCGATGATACTCGGCACTATTATGAAAACGAACATCATTTTGATTATAATAGCTGTGGCAGAAAGCGCGATTTCGAATGTCGACATTGAAATTTTTCTGAAAATTTTTCCAAGTGTTAGAATTCAACGAAATTTTACCCAGCTTAAAAATGTCTGATATCGATGATACTCGGCACTATTATGAAAACGAACATCATTTTGATTATAATAGCTGTGGCAGAAAGCGCGATTTCGAATGTCGACATTGAAATTTTTCTGAAAATTTTTCTAAGTGTTAGAATTCAACGAAATTT
This sequence comes from Serrognathus titanus, assembly GCA_039766575.1. NCBI lineage: Eukaryota > Metazoa > Arthropoda > Insecta > Coleoptera > Lucanidae > Serrognathus > Serrognathus titanus. The sequence continues at coordinate 757,996 of JBCDWJ010000007.1, forward strand.
TACCCAGCTTAAAAATGTCTGATATCGATGATACTCGGCACTATTATGAAAACAAACATCATTTTGATTATAATAGCTGTGGCAGAAAGCGCGTTTTCGAATGTCGATATTTGAGAATTTTCGGAGTCGTCCGTTCAACGAGATTTTTAACCCAGCTTAAAAATGTCTGATATCGATGATACTCGGCACTATTATGAAAACGAACATCATTTTGATTATAATAGCTGTGGCAGAAAGCGCGATTTCGAATGTCGACATTGAAATTTTTCTGAGAATTTTTCTAAGTGTTAGAATTCAACGAAATTTTACCCAGCTTAAAAATGTCTGATATCGATGATACTCGGCACTATTATGAAAACGAACATCATTTTGATTATAATAGCTGTGGCAGAAAGCGCGATTTCGAATGTCGACATTGAAATTTTTCTGAGAATTTTTCTAAGTGTTAGAATTCAACGAAATTTTACCCAGCTTAAAAATGTCTGATATCGATGATACTCGGCACTATTATGAAAACGAACATCATTTTGATTATAATAGCTGTGGCAGAAAGCGCGATTTCGAATGTCGATATTTGAGAATTTTCGGAGTCGTCCGTTCAACGAGATTTTTAACCCAGCTTAAAAATGTCTGATATCGATGATACTCGGCACTATTATGAAAACAAACATCATTTTGATTATAATAGCTGTGGCAGAAAGCGCGTTTTCGAATGTCGATATTTGAGAATTTTCGGAGTCGTCCGTTCAACGAGATTTTTAACCCAGCTTAAAAATGTCTGATATCGATGATACTCGGCACTATTATGAAAACAAACATCATTTTGATTATAATAGCTGTGGCAGAAAGCGCGTTTTCGAATGTCGATATTTGAGAATTTTCGGAGTCGTCCGTTCAACGAGATTTTTAACCCAGCTTAAAAATGTCTGATATCGATGATACTCGGCACTATTATGAAAACTAACATCATTTTGATTATAATAGCTGTGGCAGAAAGCGCGATTTCGAATGTCGACATTGAAATTTTTCTGAAAATTTTTCTAAGTGTTAGAATTCAACGAAATTTTACCCAGCTTAAAAATGTCTGATATCGATGATACTCGGCACTATTATGAAAACAAACATCATTTTGATTATAATAGCTGTGGCAGAAAGCGCGTTTTCGAATGTCGATATTTGAGAATTTTCGGAGTCGTCCGTTCAACGAGATTTTTAACCCAGCTTAAAAATGTCTGATATCGATGATACTCGGCACTATTATGAAAACGAACATCATTTTGATCATAATAGCTGTGGCAGAAAGCGCGATTTCGAATGTCGATATTTGAGAATTTTCGGAGTCGTCCGTTCAACGAGATTTTTAACCCAGCTTAAAAATGTCTGATATCGATGATACTCGGCACTATTATGAAAACAAACATCATTTTGTTTATAATAGCTGTGGCAGAAAGCGCGTTTTCGAATGTCGATATTTGAGAATTTTCGGAGTCGTCCGTTCAACGAGATTTTTAACCCAGCTTAAAAATGTCTGATATCGATGATACTCGGCACTATTATGAAAACAAACATCATTTTGATTATAATAGCTGTGGCAGAAAGCGCGATTTCGAATGTCGACATTGAAATTTTTCTGAAAATTTTTCTAAGTGTTAGAATTCAACGAAATTTTACCCACCTTAAAAATGTCTGATATCGATGATACTCGGCACTATTATGAAAACAAACATCATTTTGATTATAATAGCTGTGGCAGAAAGCGCGTTTTCGAATGTCGATATTTGAGAATTTTCGGAGTCGTCCGTTCAACGAGATTTTTAACCCAGCTTAAAAATGTCTGATATCGATGATACTCGGCACTATTATGAAAACGAACATCATTTTGATTATAATAGCTGTGGCAGAAAGCGCGATTTCGAATGTCGATATTTGAGAATTTTCGGAGTCGTCCGTTCAACGAGATTTTTAACCCAGCTTAAAAATGTCTGATATCGATGATACTCGGCACTATTATGAAAACTAACATCATTTTGATTATAATAGCTGTGGCAGAAAGCGCGATTTCGAATGTCGACATTGAAATTTTTCTGAAAATTTTTCTAAGTGTTAGAATTCAACGAAATTTTACCCAGCTTAAAGATGTCTGATATCGATGATACTCGGCACTATTATGAAAACAAACATCATTTTGATTATAATAGCTGTGGCAGAAAGCGCGTTTTCGAATGTCGATATTTGAGAATTTTCGGAGTCGTCCGTTCAACGAGATTTTTAACCCAGCTTAAAAATGTCTGATATCGATGATACTCGGCACTATTATGAAAACTAACATCATTTTGATTATAATAGCTGTGGCAGAAAGCGCGATTTCGAATGTCGACATTGAAATTTTTCTGAAAATTTTTCTAAGTGTTAGAATTCAACGAAATTTTACCCAGCTTAAAAATGTCTGATATCGATGATACTCGGCACTATTATGAAAACGAACATCATTTTGATTATAATAGCTGTGGCAGAAAGCGCGTTTTCGAATGTCGATATTTGAGAATTTTCGGAGTCGTCCGTTCAACGAGATTTTTAACCCAGCTTAAAAATGTCTGATATCGATGATACTCGGCACTATTATGAAAACTAACATCATTTTGATTATAATAGCTGTGGCAGAAAGCGCGATTTCGAATGTCGACATTGAAATTTTTCTGAAAATTTTTCTAAGTGTTAGAATTCAACGAAATTTTACCCAGCTTAAAAATGTCTGATATCGATGATACTCGGCACTATTATGAAAACAAACATCATTTTGATTATAATAGCTGTGGCAGAAAGCGCGTTTTCGAATGTCGATATTTGAGAATTTTCGGAGTCGTCCGTTCAACGAGATTTTTAACCCAGCTTAAAAATGTCTGATATCGATGATACTCGGCACTATTATGAAAACTAACATCATTTTGATTATAATAGCTGTGGCAGAAAGCGCGATTTCGAATGTCGACATTGAAATTTTTCTGAAAATTTTTCTAAGTGTTAGAATTCAACGAAATTTTACCCAGCTTAAAGATGTCTGATATCGATGATACTCGGCACTATTATGAAAACAAACATCATTTTGATTATAATAGCTGTGGCAGAAAGCGCGTTTTCGAATGTCGATATTTGAGAATTTTCGGAGTCGTCCGTTCAACGAGATTTTTAACTCAGCTTAAAAATGTCTGTTATCGATGATACTCGGCACTATTATGAAAACTAACATCATTTTGATTATAGTAGCTGTGACAGAAAGCGCGATTTCGAATGTCGACATTGAAATTTTTCTGAAAATTTTTCTAAGTGTTAGAATTCAACGAAATTTTACCCAGCTTAAAAATGTCTGATATCGATGATACTCGGCACTATTATGAAAACAAACATCATTTTGATTATAATAGCTGTGGCAGAAAGCGCGATTTCGAATGTCGATATTTGAGAATTTTCGGAGTCGTCCGTTCAACGAGATTTTTAACCCAGCTTAAAAATGTCTGATATCGATGATACTCGGCACTATTATGAAAACAAACATCATTTTGATTATAATAGCTGTGGCAGAAAGCGCGTTTTCGAATGTCGATATTTGAGAATTTTCATAGTCGTCCGTTCAACGAGATTTTTAACCCAGCTTAAAAATGTCTGATATCGATGATACTCGGCACTATTATGAAAACTAACATCATTTTGATTATAATAGCTGTGGCAGAAAGCGCGATTTCGAATGTCGACATTGAAATTTTTCTGAAAATTTTTCTAAGTGTTAGAATTCAACGAAATTTTACCCAGCTTAAAATGTCTGATATCGATGATACTCGGCACTATTATGAAAACGAACATCATTTTGATTATAATAGCTGTGGCAGAAAGCGCGATTTCGAATGTCGACATTGAAATTTTTCTGAAAATTTTTCCAAGTGTTAGAATTCAACGAAATTTTACCCAGCTTAAAAATGTCTGATATCGATGATACTCGGCACTATTATGAAAACAAACATCATTTTGATTATAATAGCTGTGGCAGAAAGCGCGTTTTCGAATGTCGATATTTGAGAATTTTCGGAGTCGTCCGTTCAACGACATTTTTAACCCAGCTTAAAAATGTCTGATATCGATGATACTCGGCACTATTATGAAAACGAACATCATTTTGATTATAATAGCTGTGGCAGAAAGCGCGTTTTCGAATGTCGATATTTGAGAATTTTCGGAGTCGTCCGTTCAACGAGATTTTTAACCCAGCTTAAAAATGTCTGATATCGATGATACTCGGCACTATTATGAAAACTAACATCATTTTGATTATAATAGCTGTGGCAGAAAGCGCGATTTCGAATGTCGACATTGAAATTTTTCTGAAAATTTTTCTAAGTGTTAGAATTCAACGAAATTTTACCCAGCTTAAAAATGTCTGATATCGATGATACTCGGCACTATTATGAAAACAAACATCATTTTGATTATAATAGCTGTGGCAGAAAGCGCGTTTTCGAATGTCGATATTTGAGAATTTTCGGAGTCGTCCGTTCAACGAGATTTTTAACCCAGCTTAAAAATGTCTGATATCGATGATACTCGGCACTATTATGAAAACTAACATCATTTTGATTATAATAGCTGTGGCAGAAAGCACGATTTCGAATGTCGACATTGAAATTTTTCTGAAAATTTTTCTAAGTGTTAGAATTCAACGAAATTTTACCCAGCTTAAAAATGTCTGATATCGATGATACTCGGCACTATTATGAAAACAAACATCATTTTGATTATAATAGCTGTGGCAGAAAGCGCGTTTTCGAATGTCGATATTTGAGAATTTTCGGAGTCGTCCGTTCAACGAGATTTTTAACCCAGCTTAAAAATGTCTGATATCGATGATACTCGGCACTATTATGAAAACGAACATCATTTTGATTATAATAGCTGTGGCAGAAAGCGCGATTTCGAATGTCGACATTGAAATTTTTCTGAAAATTTTTCTAAGTATTAGAATTCAACGAAATTTTACCCAGCTTAAAAATGTCTGATATCGATGATACTCGGCACTATTATGAAAACGAACATCATTTTGATTATAATAGCTGTGGCAGAAAGCGCGATTTCGAATGTCGACATTGAAATTTTTCTGTGAATTTTTCTAAGTGTTAGAATTCAACGAAATTTTACCCAGCTTAAAAATGTCTGATATCGATGATACTCGGCACTATTATGAAAACGAACATCATTTTGATTATAATAGCTGTGGCAGAAAGCGCGATTTCGAATGTCGACATTGAAATTTTTCTGAAAATTTTTCTAAGTGTTAGAATTCAACGAAATTTTACCCAGCTTAAAAATGTCTGATATCGATGATACTCGGCACTATTATGAAAACGAACATCATTTTGATTATAATAGCTGTGGCAGAAAGCGCGATTTCGAATGTCGATATTTGAGAATTTTCGGAGTCGTCCGTTCAACGAGATTTTTAACCCAGCTTAAAAATGTCTGATATCGATGATACTCGGCACTATTATGAAAACAAACATCATTTTGATTATAATAGCTGTGGCAGAAAGCGCGTTTTCGAATGTCGATATTTGAGAATTTTCGGAGTCGTCCGTTCAACGAGATTTTTAACCCAGCTTAAAAATGTCTGATATCGATGATACTCGGCAATATTATGAAAACTAACATCATTTTGATTATAATAGCTGTGGCAGAAAGCGCGATTTCGAATGTCGACATTGAAATTTTTCTGAAAATTTTTCTAAGTGTTAGAATTCAACGAAATTTTACCCAGTTTAAAAATGTCTGATATCGATGATACTCGGCACTATTATGAAAACAAACATCATTTTGATTATAATAGCTGTGGCAGAAAGCGCGTTTTCGAATGTCGATATTTGAGAATTTTCGGAGTCGTCCGTTCAACGAGATTTTTAACCCAGCTTAAAAATGTCTGATATCGATGATACTCGGCACTATTATGAAAACGAACATCATTTTGATTATAATAGCTGTGGCAGAAAGCGCGATTTCGAATGTCGACATTGAAATTTTTCTGTGAATTTTTCTAAGTGTTAGAATTCAACGAAATTTTACCCAGCTTAAAAATGTCTGATATCGATGATACTCGGCACTATTATGAAAACGAACATCATTTTGATTATAATAGCTGTGGCAGAAAGCGCGATTTCGAATGTCGACATTGAAATTTTTCTGAGAATTTTTCTAAGTGTTAGAATTCAACGAAATTTTACCCAGCTTAAAAATGTCTGATATCGATGATACTCGGCACTATTATGAAAACGAACATCATTTTGATTATAATAGCTGTGGCAGAAAGCGCGATTTCGAATGTCGATATTTGAGAATTTTCGGAGTCGTCCGTTCAACGAGATTTTTAACCCAGCTTAAAAATGTCTGATATCGATGATACTCGGCACTATTATGAAAACAAACATCATTTTGATTATAATAGCTGTGGCAGAAAGCGCGTTTTCGAATGTCGATATTTGAGAATTTTCGGAGTCGTCCGTTCAACGAGATTTTTAACCCAGCTTAAAAATGTCTGATATCGATGATACTCGGCACTATTATGAAAACTAACATCATTTTGATTATAATAGCTGTGGCAGAAAGCGCGATTTCGAATGTCGACATTGAAATTTTTCTGAAAATTTTTCTAAGTGTTAGAATTCAACGAAATTTTACCCAGCTTAAAAATGTCTGATATCGATGATACTCGGCACTATTATGAAAACGAACATCATTTTGATTATAATAGCTGTGGCAGAAAGCGCGATTTCGAATGTCGACATTGAAATTTTTCTGAAAATTTTTCTAAGTGTTAGAATTCAACGAAATTTTACCCAGCTTAAAAATGTCTGATATCGATGATACTCGGCACTATTATGAAAACAAACATCATTTTGATTATAATAGCTGTGGCAGAAAGCGCGATTTCGAATGTCGACATTGAAATTTTTCTGAAAATTTTTCTAAGTGTTAGAATTCAACGAAATTTTACCCAGCTTAAAAATGTCTGATATCGATGATACTCGGCACTATTATGAAAACCAACATCATTTTGATTATAATAGCTGTGGCAGAAAGCGCGTTTTCGAATGTCGATATTTGAGAATTTTCGGAGTCGTCCGTTCAACGAGATTTTTAACCCAGCTTAAAAATGTCTGATATCGATGATACTCGGCACTATTATGAAAACTAACATCATTTTGATTATAATAGCTGTGGCAGAAAGCGCGATTTCGAATGTCGACATTGAAATTTTTCTGAAAATTTTTCTGAGTGTTAGAATTCAACGAAATTTTACCCAGCTTAAAAATGTCTGATATCGATGATACTCGGCACTATTATGAAAACAAACATCATTTTGATTATAATAGCTGTGGCAGAAAGCGCGTTTTCGAATGTCGATATTTGAGAATTTTCGGAGTCGTCCGTTCAACGAGATTTTTAACCCAGCTTAAAAATGTCTGATATCGATGATACTCGGCACTATTATGAAAACGAACATCATTTTGATTATAATAGCTGTGGCAGAAAGCGCGTTTTCGAATGTCGATATTTGAGAATTTTCGGAGTCGTCCGTTCAACGAGATTTTTAACCCAGCTTAAAAATGTCTGATATCGATGATACTCGGCACTATTATGAAAACAAACATCATTTTGATTATAATAGCTGTGGCAGAAAGCGCGATTTCGAATGTCGACATTGAAATTTTTCTGAAAATATTTCTAAGTGTTAGAATTCAACGAAATTTTACCCAGCTTAAAAATGTCTGATATCGATGATACTCGGCACTATTATGAAAACAAACATCATTTTGATTATAATAGCTGTGGCAGAAAGCGCGTTTTCGAATGTCGATATTTGAGAATTTTCGGAGTCGTCCGTTCAACGAGATTTTTAACCCAGCTTAAAAATGTCTGATATCGATGATACTCGGCACTATTATGAAAACTAACATCATTTTGATTATAATAGCTGTGGCAGAAAGCGCGATTTCGAACGTCGACATTGAAATTTTTCTGAAAATTTTTCTAAGTGTTAGAATTCAACGAAATTTTACCCAGCTTAAAAATGTCTGATATCGATGATACTCGGCACTATTATGAAAACGAACATCATTTTGATTATAATAGCTGTGGCAGAAAGCGCGATTTCGAATGTCGACATTGAAATTTTTCTGAGAATTTTTCTAAGTGTTAGAATTCAACGAAATTTTACCCAGCTTAAAAATGTCTGATATCGATGATACTCGGCACTATTATGAAAACGAACATCATTTTGATTATAATAGCTGTGGCAGAAAGCGCGATTTCGAATGTCGATATTTGAGAATTTTCGGAGTCGTCCGTTCAACGAGATTTTTAACCCAGCTTAAAAATGTCTGATATCGATGATACTCGGCACTATTATGAAAACAAACATCATTTTGATTATAATAGCTGTGGCAGAAAGCGCGTTTTCGAATGTCGATATTTGAGAATTTTCGGAGTCGTCCGTTCAACGAGATTTTTAACCCAGCTTAAAAATGTCTGATATCGATGATACTCGGCACTATTATGAAAACGAACATCATTTTGATTATAATAGCTGTGGCAGAAAGCGCGATTTCGAATGTCGACATTGAAATTTTTCTGAAAATTTTTCTAAGTGTTAGAATTCAACGAAATTTTACCCAGCTTAAAAATGTCTGATATCGATGATACTCGGCACTATTATGAAAACAAACATCATTTTGATTATAATAGCTGTGGCAGAAAGCGCGTTTTCGAATGTCGATATTTGAGAATTTTCGGAGTCGTCCGTTCAACGAGATTTTTAACCCAGCTTAAAAATGTCTGATATCGATGATACTCGGCACTATTATGAAAACGAACATCATTTTGATTATAATAGCTGTGGCAGAAAGCGCGATTTCGAATGTCGACATTGAAATTTTTCTGAAAATTTTTCTAAGTGTTAGAATTCAACGAAATTTTACCCAGCTTAAAAATGTCTGATATCGATGATACTCGGCACTATTATGAAAACGAACATCATTTTGATTATAATAGCTGTGGCAGAAAGCGCGTTTTCGAATGTCGATATTTGAGAATTTTCGGAGTCGTCCGTTCAACGAGATTTTTAACCCAGCTTAAAAATGTCTGATATCGATGATACTCGGCACTATTATGAAAACTAACATCATTTTGATTATAATAGCTGTGGCAGAAAGCGCGATTTCGAATGTCGACATTGAAATTTTTCTGAAAATTTTTCTAAGTGTTAGAATTCAACGAAATTTTACCCAGCTTAAAAATGTCTGATATCGATGATACTCGGCACTATTATGAAAACAAACATCATTTTGATTATAATAGCTGTGGCAGAAAGCGCGTTTTCGAATGTCGATATTTGAGAATTTTCGGAGTCGTCCGTTCAACGAGATTTTTAACCCAGCTTAAAAATGTCTGATATCGATGATACTCGGCACTATTATGAAAACTAACATCATTTTGATTATAATAGCTGTGGCAGAAAGCGCGATTTCGAATGTCGACATTGAAATTTTTCTGAAAATTTTTCTAAGTGTTAGAATTCAACGAAATTTTACCCAGCTTAAAAATGTCTGATATCGATGATACTCGGCACTATTATGAAAACAAACATCATTTTGATTATAATAGCTGTGGCAGAAAGCGCGTTTTCGAATGTCGATATTTGAGAATTTTCGGAGTCGTCCGTTCAACGAGATTTTTAACCCAGCTTAAAAATGTCTGATATCGATGATACTCGGCACTATTATGAAAACGAACATCATTTTGATTATAATAGCTGTGGCAGAAAGCGCGATTTCGAATGTCGACATTGAAATTTTTCTGAAAATTTTTCTAAGTGTTAGAATTCAACGAAATTTTACCCAGCTTAAAAATGTCTGATATCGATGATACTCGGCACTATTATGAAAACGAACATCATTTTGATTATAATAGCTGTGGCAGAAAGCGCGATTTCGAATGTCGACATTGAAATTTTTCTGTGAATTTTTCTAAGTGTTAGAATTCAACGAAATTTTACCCAGCTTAAAAATGTCTGATATCGATGATACTCGGCACTATTATGAAAACGAACATCATTTTGATTATAATAGCTGTGGCAGAAAGCGCGATTTCGAATGTCGACATTGAAATTTTTCTGAGAATTTTTCTAAGTGTTAGAATTCAACGAAATTTTACCCAGCTTAAAAATGTCTGATATCGATGATACTCGGCACTATTATGAAAACGAACATCATTTTGATTATAATAGCTGTGGCAGAAAGCGCGATTTCGAATGTCGATATTTGAGAATTTTCGGAGTCGTCCGTTCAACGAGATTTTTAACCCAGCTTAAAAATGTCTGATATCGATGATACTCGGCACTATTATGAAAACAAACATCATTTTGATTATAATAGCTGTGGCAGAAAGCGCGTTTTCGAATGTCGATATTTGAGAATTTTCGGAGTCGTCCGTTCAACGAGATTTTTAACCCAGCTTAAAAATGTCTGATATCGATGATACTCGGCACTATTATGAAAACTAACATCATTTTGATTATAATAGCTGTGGCAGAAAGCGCGATTTCGAATGTCGACATTGAAATTTTTCTGAAAATTTTTCTAAGTGTTAGAATTCAACGAAATTTTACCCAGCTTAAAAATGTCTGATATCGATGATACTCGGCACTATTATGAAAACAAACATCATTTTGATTATAATAGCTGTGGCAGAAAGCGCGTTTTCGAATGTCGATATTTGAGAATTTTCGGAGTCGTCCGTTCAACGAGATATTTAACCCAGCTTAAAAATGTCTGATATCGATGATACTCGGCACTATTATGAAAACTAACATCATTTTGATTATAATAGCTGTGGCAGAAAGCGCGATTTCGAATGTCGACATTGAAATTTTTCTGAAAATTTTTCTAAGTGTTAGAATTCAACGAAATTTTACCCAGCTTAAAAATGTCTGATATCGATGATACTCGGCACTATTATGAAAACGAACATCATTTTGATTATAATAGCTGTGGCAGAAAGCGCGATTTCGAATGTCGACATTGAAATTTTTCTGAAAATTTTTCTAAGTGTTAGAATTCAACGAAATTTTACCCAGCTTAAAAATGTCTGATATCGATGATACTCGGCACTATTATGAAAACAAACATCATTTTGATTATAATAGCTGTGGCAGAAAGCGCGTTTTCGAATGTCGATATTTGAGAATTTTCGGAGTCGTCCGTTCAACGAGATTTTTAACCCAGCTTAAAAATGTCTGATATCGATGATACTCGGCACTATTATGAAAACGAACATCATTTTGATTATAATAGCTGTGGCAGAAAGCGCGATTTCGAATGTCGACATTGAAATTTTTCTGAGAATTTTTCTAAGTGTTAGAATTCAACGAAATTTTACCCAGCTTAAAAATGTCTGATTTCGATGATACTCGGCACTATTATGAAAACGAACATCATTTTGATTATAATAGCTGTGGCAGAAAGCGCGATTTCGAATGTCGACATTGAAATTTTTCTGAAAATTTTTCTAAGTGTTAGAATTCAACGAAATTTTACCCAGCTTAAAAATGTCTGATATCGATGATACTCGGCACTATTATGAAAACAAACATCATTTTGATTATAATAGCTGTGGCAGAAAGCGCGTTTTCGAATGTCGATATTTGAGAATTTTCGGAGTCGTCCGTTCAACGAGATTTTTAACCCAGCTTAAAAATGTCTGATATCGATGATACTCGGCACTATTATGAAAACTAACATCATTTTGATTATAATAGCTGTGGCAGAAAGCGCGATTTCGAATGTCGACATTGAAATTTTTCTGAAAATTTTTCTAAGTGTTAGAATTCAACGAAATTTTACCCAGCTTAAAAATGTCTGATATCGATGATACTCGGCACTATTATGAAAACAAACATCATTTTGATTATAATAGCTGTGGCAGAAAGCGCGTTTTCGAATGTCGATATTTGAGAATTTTCGGAGTCGTCCGTTCAACGAGATATTTAACCCAGCTTAAAAATGTCTGATATCGATGATACTCGGCACTATTATGAAAACTAACATCATTTTGATTATAATAGCTGTGGCAGAAAGCGCGATTTCGAATGTCGACATTGAAATTTTTCTGAAAATTTTTCTAAGTGTTAGAATTCAACGAAATTTTACCCAGCTTAAAAATGTCTGATATCGATGATACTCGGCACTATTATGAAAACGAACATCATTTTGATTATAATAGCTGTGGCAGAAAGCGAGATTTCGAATGTCGACATTGAAATTTTTCTGAAAATTTTTCTAAGTGTTAGAATTCAACGAAATTTTACCCAGCTTAAAAATGTCTGATATCGATGATACTCGGCACTATTATGAAAACAAACATCATTTTGATTATAATAGCTGTGGCAGAAAGCGCGTTTTCGAATGTCGATATTTGAGAATTTTCGGAGTCGTCCGTTCAACGAGATATTTAACCCAGCTTAAAAATGTCTGATATCGATGATACTCGGCACTATTATGAAAACTAACATCATTTTGATTATAATAGCTGTGGCAGAAAGCGCGATTTCGAATGTCGACATTGAAATTTTTCTGTGAATTTTTCTAAGTGTTAGAATTCAACGAAATTTTACCCAGCTTAAAAATGTCTGATATCGATGATACTCGGCACTATTATGAAAACGAACATCATTTTGATTATAATAGCTGTGGCAGAAAGCGCGATTTCGAATGTCGACATTGAAATTTTTCTGAGAATTTTTCTAAGTGTTAGAATTCAACGAAATTTTACCCAGCTTAAAAATGTCTGATATCGATGATACTCGGCACTATTATGAAAACGAACATCATTTTGATTATAATAGCTGTGGCAGAAAGCGCGATTTCGAATGTCGATATTTGAGAATTTTCGGAGTCGTCCGTTCAACGAGATTTTTAACCCAGCTTAAAAATGTCTGATATCGATGATACTCGGCACTATTATGAAAACAAACATCATTTTGATTATAATAGCTGTGGCAGAAAGCGCGTTTTCGAATGTCGATATTTGAGAATTTTCGGAGTCGTCCGTTCAACGAGATTTTTAACCCAGCTTAAAAATGTCTGATATCGATGATACTCGGCACTATTATGAAAACTAACATCATTTTGATTATAATAGCTGTGGCAGAAAGCGCGATTTCGAATGTCGACATTGAAATTTTTCTGAAAATTTTTCTAAGTGTTAGAATTCAACGAAATTTTACCCAGCTTAAAAATGTCTGATATCGATGATACTCGGCACTATTATGAAAACAAACATCATTTTGATTATAATAGCTGTGGCAGAAAGCGCGTTTTCGAATGTCGATATTTGAGAATTTTCGGAGTCGTCCGTTCAACGAGATATTTAACCCAGCTTAAAAATGTCTGATATCGATGATACTCGGCACTATTATGAAAACTAACATCATTTTGATTATAATAGCTGTGGCAGAAAGCGCGATTTCGAATGTCGACATTGAAATTTTTCTGAAAATTTTTCTAAGTGTTAGAATTCAACGAAATTTTACCCAGCTTAAAAATGTCTGATATCGATGATACTCGGCACTATTATGAAAACGAACATCATTTTGATTATAATAGCTGTGGCAGAAAGCGCGATTTCGAATGTCGACATTGAAATTTTTCTGAAAATTTTTCTAAGTGTTAGAATTCAACGAAATTTTACCCAGCTTAAAAATGTCTGATATCGATGATACTCGGCACTATTATGAAAACAAACATCATTTTGATTATAATAGCTGTGGCAGAAAGCGCGTTTTCGAATGTCGATATTTGAGAATTTTCGGAGTCGTCCGTTCAACGAGATTTTTAACCCAGCTTAAAAATGTCTGATATCGATGATACTCGGCACTATTATGAAAACGAACATCATTTTGATTATAATAGCTGTGGCAGAAAGCGCGATTTCGAATGTCGACATTGAAATTTTTCTGAGAATTTTTCTAAGTGTTAGAATTCAACGAAATTTTACCCAGCTTAAAAATGTCTGATTTCGATGATACTCGGCACTATTATGAAAACGAACATCATTTTGATTATAATAGCTGTGGCAGAAAGCGCGATTTCGAATGTCGACATTGAAATTTTTCTGAAAATTTTTCTAAGTGTTAGAATTCAACGAAATTTTACCCAGCTTAAAAATGTCTGATATCGATGATACTCGGCACTATTATGAAAACAAACATCATTTTGATTATAATAGCTGTGGCAGAAAGCGCGTTTTCGAATGTCGATATTTGAGAATTTTCGGAGTCGTCCGTTCAACGAGATTTTTAACCCAGCTTAAAAATGTCTGATATCGATGATACTCGGCACTATTATGAAAACTAACATCATTTTGATTATAATAGCTGTGGCAGAAAGCGCGATTTCGAATGTCGACATTGAAATTTTTCTGAAAATTTTTCTAAGTGTTAGAATTCAACGAAATTTTACCCAGCTTAAAAATGTCTGATATCGATGATACTCGGCACTATTATGAAAACAAACATCATTTTGATTATAATAGCTGTGGCAGAAAGCGCGTTTTCGAATGTCGATATTTGAGAATTTTCGGAGTCGTCCGTTCAACGAGATATTTAACCCAGCTTAAAAATGTCTGATATCGATGATACTCGGCACTATTATGAAAACTAACATCATTTTGATTATAATAGCTGTGGCAGAAAGCGCGATTTCGAATGTCGACATTGAAATTTTTCTGAAAATTTTTCTAAGTGTTAGAATTCAACGAAATTTTACCCAGCTTAAAAATGTCTGATATCGATGATACTCGGCACTATTATGAAAACGAACATCATTTTGATTATAATAGCTGTGGCAGAAAGCGCGATTTCGAATGTCGACATTGAAATTTTTCTGAAAATTTTTCTAAGTGTTAGAATTCAACGAAATTTTACCCAGCTTAAAAATGTCTGATATCGATGATACTCGGCACTATTATGAAAACAAACATCATTTTGATTATAATAGCTGTGGCAGAAAGCGCGTTTTCGAATGTCGATATTTGAGAATTTTCGGAGTCGTCCGTTCAACGAGATATTTAACCCAGCTTAAAAATGTCTGATATCGATGATACTCGGCACTATTATGAAAACTAACATCATTTTGATTATAATAGCTGTGGCAGAAAGCGCGATTTCGAATGTCGACATTGAAATTTTTCTGAAAATTTTTCTAAGTGTTAGAATTCAACGAAATTTTACCCAGCTTAAAAATGTCTGATATCGATGATACTCGGCACTATTATGAAAACGAACATCATTTTGATTATAATAGCTGTGGCAGAAAGCGCGATTTCGAATGTCGACATTGAAATTTTTCTGAAAATTTTTCTAAGTGTTAGAATTCAACGAAATTTTACCCAGCTTAAAAATGTCTGATATCGATGATACTCGGCACTATTATGAAAACAAACATCATTTTGATTATAATAGCTGTGGCAGAAAGCGCGTTTTCGAATGTCGATATTTGAGAATTTTCGGAGTCGTCCGTTCAACGAGATTTTTAACCCAGCTTAAAAATGTCTGATATCGATGATACTCGGCACTATTATGAAAACTAACATCATTTTGATTATAATAGCTGTGGCAGAAAGCGCGATTTCGAATGTCGACATTGAAATTTTTCTGAAAATTTTTCTAAGTGTTAGAATTCAACGAAATTTTACCCAGCTTAAAAATGTCTGATATCGATGATACTCGGCACTATTATGAAAACAAACATCATTTTGATTATAATAGCTGTGGCAGAAAGCGCGTTTTCGAATGTCGATATTTGAGAATTTTCGGAGTCGTCCGTTCAACGAGATTTTTAACCCAGCTTAAAAATGTCTGATATCGATGATACTCGGCACTATTATGAAAACGAACATCATTTTGATTATAATAGCTGTGGCAGAAAGCGCGATTTCGAATGTCGACATTGAAATTTTTCTGAGAATTTTTCTAAGTGTTAGAATTCAACGAAATTTTACCCAGCTTAAAAATGTCTGATATCGATGATACTCGGCACTATTATGAAAACGAACATCATTTTGATTATAATAGCTGTGGCAGAAAGCGCGATTTCGAATGTCGACATTGAAATTTTTCTGAAAATTTTTCTAAGTGTTAGAATTCAACGAAATTTTACCCAGCTTAAAAATGTCTGATATCGATGATACTCGGCACTATTATGAAAACAAACATCATTTTGATTATAATAGCTGTGGCAGAAAGCGCGTTTTCGAATGTCGATATTTGAGAATTTTCGGAGTCGTCCGTTCAACGAGATTTTTAACCCAGCTTAAAAATGTCTGATATCGATGATACTCGGCACTATTATGAAAACTAACATCATTTTGATTATAATAGCTGTGGCAGAAAGCGCGATTTCGAATGTCGACATTGAAATTTTTCTGAAAATTTTTCTAAGTGTTAGAATTCAACGAAATTTTACCCAGCTTAAAAATGTCTGATATCGATGATACTCGGCACTATTATGAAAACAAACATCATTTTGATTATAATAGCTGTGGCAGAAAGCGCGTTTTCGAATGTCGATATTTGAGAATTTTCGGAGTCGTCCGTTCAACGAGATTTTTAACCCAGCTTAAAAATGTCTGATATCGATGATACTCGGCACTATTATGAAAACGAACATCATTTTGATTATAATAGCTGTGGCAGAAAGCGCGATTTCGAATGTCGACATTGAAATTTTTCTGAGAATTTTTCTAAGTGTTAGAATTCAACGAAATTTTACCCAGCTTAAAAATGTCTGATTTCGATGATACTCGGCACTATTATGAAAACGAACATCATTTTGATTATAATAGCTGTGGCAGAAAGCGCGATTTCGAATGTCGACATTGAAATTTTTCTGAGAATTTTTCTAAGTGTTAGAATTCAACGAAATTTTACCCAGCTTAAAAATGTCTGATATCGATGATACTCGGCACTATTATGAAAACGAACATCATTTTGATTATAATAGCTGTGGCAGAAAGCGCGATTTCGAATGTCGATATTTGAGAATTTTCGGAGTCGTCCGTTCAACGAGATTTTTAACCCAGCTTAAAAATGTCTGATATCGATGATACTCGGCACTATTATGAAAACAAACATCATTTTGATTATAATAGCTGTGGCAGAAAGCGCGTTTTCGAATGTCGATATTTGAGAATTTTCGGAGTCGTCCGTTCAACGAGATTTTTAACCCAGCTTAAAAATGTCTGATATCGATGATACTCGGCACTATTATGAAAACTAACATCATTTTGATTATAATAGCTGTGGCAGAAAGCGCGATTTCGAATGTCGACATTGAAATTTTTCTGAAAATTTTTCTAAGTGTTAGAATTCAACGAAATTTTACCCAGCTTAAAAATGTCTGATATCGATGATACTCGGCACTATTATGAAAACGAACATCATTTTGATTATAATAGCTGTGGCAGAAAGCGCGATTTCGAATGTCGACATTGAAATTTTTCTGAAAATTTTTCTAAGTGTTAGAATTCAACGAAATTTTACCCAGCTTAAAAATGTCTGATATCGATGATACTCGGCACTATTATGAAAACAAACATCATTTTGATTATAATAGCTGTGGCAGAAAGCGCGATTTCGAATGTCGACATTGAAATTTTTCTGAAAATTTTTCTAAGTGTTAGAATTCAACGAAATTTTACCCAGCTTAAAAATGTCTGATATCGATGATACTCGGCACTATTATGAAAACAAACATCATTTTGATTATAATAGCTGTGGCAGAAAGCGCGTTTTCGAATGTCGATATTTGAGAATTTTCGGAGTCGACCGTTCAACGAGATTTTTAACCCAGCTTAAAAATGTCTGATATCGATGATACTCGGCACTATTATGAAAACTAACATCATTTTGATTATAATAGCTGTGGCAGAAAGCGCGATTTCGAATGTCGACATTGAAATTTTTCTGAAAATTTTTCTAAGTGTTAGAATTCAACGAAATTTTACCCAGCTTAAAAATGTCTGATATCGATGATACTCGGCACTATTATGAAAACGAACATCATTTTGATTATAATAGCTGTGGCAGAAAGCGCGATTTCGAATGTCGATATTTGAGAATTTTCGGAGTCGTCCGTTCAACGAGATTTTTAACCCAGCTTAAAAATGTCTGATATCGATGATACTCGGCACTATTATGAAAACGAACATCATTTTGATTATAATAGCTGTGGCAGAAAGCGCGATTTCGAATGTCGACATTGAAATTTTTCTGAAAATTTTTCTAAGTGTTAGAATTCAACGAAATTTTACCCAGCTTAAAAATGTCTGATATCGATGATACTCGGCACTATTATGAAAACGAACATCATTTTGATTATAATAGCTGTGGCAGAAAGCGCGTTTTCGAATGTCGATATTTGAGAATTTTCGGAGTCGTCCGTTCAACGAGATTTTTAACCCAGCTTAAAAATGTCTGATATCGATGATACTCGGCACTATTATGAAAACTAACATCATTTTGATTATAATAGCTGTGGCAGAAAGCGCGATTTCGAATGTCGACATTGAAATTTTTCTGAAAATTTTTCTAAGTGTTAGAATTCAACGAAATTTTACCCAGCTTAAAAATGTCTGATATCGATGATACTCGGCACTATTATGAAAACAAACATCATTTTGATTATAATAGCTGTGGCAGAAAGCGCGTTTTCGAATGTCGATATTTGAGAATTTTCGGAGTCGTCCGTTCAACGAGATTTTTAACCCAGCTTAAAAATGTCTGATATCGATGATACTCGGCACTATTATGAAAACTAACATCATTTTGATTATAATAGCTGTGGCAGAAAGCGCGATTTCGAATGTCGACATTGAAATTTTTCTGAAAATTTTTCTAAGTGTTAGAATTCAACGAAATTTTACCCAGCTTAAAAATGTCTGATATCGATGATACTCGGCACTATTATGAAAACAAACATCATTTTGATTATAATAGCTGTGGCAGAAAGCGCGTTTTCGAATGTCGATATTTGAGAATTTTCGGAGTCGTCCGTTCAACGAGATTTTTAACCCAGCTTAAAAATGTCTGATATCGATGATACTCGGCACTATTATGAAAACGAACATCATTTTGATTATAATAGCTGTGGCAGAAAGCGCGATTTCGAATGTCGACATTGAAATTTTTCTGAAAATTTTTCTAAGTGTAGAATTCAACGAAATTTTACCCAGCTTAAAAATGTCTGATATCGATGATACTCGTCACTATTATGAAAACGAACATCATTTTGATTATAATAGCTGTGGCAGAAAGCGCGATTTCGAATGTCGACATTGAAATTTTTCTGTGAATTTTTCTAAGTGTTAGAATTCAACGAAATTTTACCCAGCTTAAAAATGTCTGATATCGATGATACTCGGCACTATTATGAAAACGAACATCATTTTGATTATAATAGCTGTGGCAGAAAGCGCGATTTCGAATGTCGACATTGAAATTTTTCTGAGAATTTTTCTAAGTGTTAGAATTCAACGAAATTTTACCCAGCTTAAAAATGTCTGATATCGATGATACTCGGCACTATTATGAAAACGAACATCATTTTGATTATAATAGCTGTGGCAGAAAGCGCGATTTCGAATGTCGATATTTGAGAATTTTCGGAGTCGTCCGTTCAACGAGATTTTTAACCCAGCTTAAAAATGTCTGATATCGATGATACTCGGCACTATTATGAAAACAAACATCATTTTGATTATAATAGCTGTGGCAGAAAGCGCGTTTTCGAATGTCGATATTTGAGAATTTTCGGAGTCGTCCGTTCAACGAGATTTTTAACCCAGCTTAAAAATGTCTGATATCGATGATACTCGGCTCTATTATGAAAGCGAACATCATTTTGATTATAATAGCTGTGGCAGAAAGCGCGATTTCGAATGTCGACATTGAAATTTTTCTGAAAATTTTTCTAAGTGTTAGAATTCAACGAAATTTTACCCAGCTTAAAAATGTCTGATATCGATGATACTCGGCACTATTATGAAAACGAACATCATTTTGATTATAATAGCTGTGGCAGAAAGCGCGATTTCGAATGTCGACATTGAAATTTTTCTGAAAATTTTTCTAAGTGTTAGAATTCAACGAAATTTTACCCAGCTTAAAAATGTCTGATATCGATGATACTCGGCACTATTATGAAAACAAACATCATTTTGATTATAATAGCTGTGGCAGAAAGCGCGTTTTCGAATGTCGATATTTGAGAATTTTCGGAGTCGTCCGTTCAACGAGATTTTTAACCCAGCTTAAAAATGTCTGATATCGATGATACTCGGCACTATTATGAAAACTAACATCATTTTGATTATAATAGCTGTGGCAGAAAGCGCGATTTCGAATGTCGACATTGAAATTTTTCTGAAAATTTTTCTAAGTGTTAGAATTCAACGAAATTTTACCCAGTTTAAAAATGTCTGATATCGATGATACTCGGCACTATTATGAAAACAAACATCATTTTGATTATAATAGCTGTGGCAGAAAGCGCGTTTTCGAATGTCGATATTTGAGAATTTTCGGAGTCGTCCGTTCAACGAGATTTTTAACCCAGCTTAAAAATGTCTGATATCGATGATACTCGGCACTATTATGAAAACTAACATCATTTTGATTATAATAGCTGTGGCAGAAAGCGCGATTTCGAATGTCGACATTGAAATTTTTCTGAGAATTTTTCTAAGTGTTAGAATTCAACGAAATTTTACCCAGCTTAAAAATGTCTGATATCGATGATACTCGGCACTATTATGAAAACAAACATCATTTTGATTATAATAGCTGTGGCAGAAAGCGCGATTTCGAATGTCGACATTGAAATTTTTCTGAAAATTTTTCTAAGTGTTAGAATTCAACGAAATTTTACCCAGCTTAAAAATGTCTGATATCGATGATACTCGGCACTATTATGAAAACCAACATCATTTTGATTATAATAGCTGTGGCAGAAAGCGCGTTTTCGAATGTCGATATTTGAGAATTTTCGGAGTCGTCCGTTCAACGAGATTTTTAACCCAGCTTAAAAATGTCTGATATCGATGATACTCGGCACTATTATGAAAACTAACATCATTTTGATTATAATAGCTGTGGCAGAAAGCGCGATTTCGAATGTCGACATTGAAATTTTTCTGAAAATTTTTCTAAGTGTTAGAATTCAACGAAATTTTACCCAGCTTAAAAATGTCTGATATCGATGATACTCGGCACTATTATGAAAACAAACATCATTTTGATTATAATAGCTGTGGCAGAAAGCGCGTTTTCGAATGTCGATATTTGAGAATTTTCGGAGTCGTCCGTTCAACGAGATATTTAACCCAGCTTAAAAATGTCTGATATCGATGATACTCGGCACTATTATGAAAACGAACATCATTTTGATTATAATAGCTGTGGCAGAAAGCGCGTTTTCGAATGTCGATATTTGAGAATTTTCGGAGTCGTCCGTTCAACGAGATTTTTAACCCAGCTTAAAAATGTCTGATATCGATGATACTCGGCACTATTATGAAAACGAACATCATTTTGATTATAATAGCTGTGGCAGAAAGCGCGATTTCGAATGTCGACATTGAAATTTTTCTGAAAATTTTTCTAAGTGTTAGAATTCAACGAAATTTTACCCAGCTTAAAAATGTCTGATATCGATGATACTCGGCACTATTATGAAAACAAACATCATTTTGATTATAATAGCTGTGGCAGAAAGCGCGTTTTCGAATGTCGATATTTGAGAATTTTCGGAGTCGTCCGTTCAACGAGATTTTTAACCCAGCTTAAAAATGTCTGATATCGATGATACTCGGCACTATTATGAAAACTAACATCATTTTGATTATAATAGCTGTGGCAGAAAGCGCGATTTCGAATGTCGACATTGAAATTTTTCTGAAAATTTTTCTAAGTGTTAGAATTCAACGAAATTTTACCCAGCTTAAAAATGTCTGATATCGATGATACTCGGCACTATTATGAAAACGAACATCATTTTGATTATAATAGCTGTGGCAGAAAGCGCGATTTCGAATGTCGACATTGAAATTTTTCTGAGAATTTTTCTAAGTGTTAGAATTCAACGAAATTTTACCCAGCTTAAAAATGTCTGATATCGATGATACTCGGCACTATTATGAAAACGAACATCATTTTGATTATAATAGCTGTGGCAGAAAGCGCGATTTCGAATGTCGATATTTGAGAATTTTCGGAGTCGTCCGTTCAACGAGATTTTTAACCCAGCTTAAAAATGTCTGATATCGATGATACTCGGCACTATTATGAAAACAAACATCATTTTGATTATAATAGCTGTGGCAGAAAGCGCGTTTTCGAATGTCGATATTTGAGAATTTTCGGAGTCGTCCGTTCAACGAGATTTTTAACCCAGCTTAAAAATGTCTGATATCGATGATACTCGGCACTATTATGAAAACTAACATCATTTTGATTATAATAGCTGTGGCAGAAAGCGCGATTTCGAATGTCGACATTGAAATTTTTCTGAAAATTTTTCTAAGTGTTAGAATTCAACGAAATTTTACCCAGCTTAAAAATGTCTGATATCGATGATACTCGGCACTATTATGAAAACAAACATCATTTTGATTATAATAGCTGTGGCAGAAAGCGCGTTTTCGAATGTCGATATTTGAGAATTTTCGGAGTCGTCCGTTCAACGAGATATTTAACCCAGCTTAAAAATGTCTGATATCGATGATACTCGGCACTATTATGAAAACTAACATCATTTTGATTATAATAGCTGTGGCAGAAAGCGCGATTTCGAATGTCGACATTGAAATTTTTCTGAAAATTTTTCTAAGTGTTAGAATTCAACGAAATTTTACCCAGCTTAAAAATGTCTGATATCGATGATACTCGGCACTATTATGAAAACGAACATCATTTTGATTATAATAGCTGTGGCAGAAAGCGCGATTTCGAATGTCGACATTGAAATTTTTCTGAAAATTTTTCTAAGTGTTAGAATTCAACGAAATTTTACCCAGCTTAAAAATGTCTGATATCGATGATACTCGGCACTATTATGAAAACAAACATCATTTTGATTATAATAGCTGTGGCAGAAAGCGCGTTTTCGAATGTCGATATTTGAGAATTTTCGGAGTCGTCCGTTCAACGAGATTTTTAACCCAGCTTAAAAATGTCTGATATCGATGATACTCGGCACTATTATGAAAACTAACATCATTTTGATTATAATAGCTGTGGCAGAAAGCGCGATTTCGAATGTCGACATTGAAATTTTTCTGAAAATTTTTCTAAGTGTTAGAATTCAACGAAATTTTACCCAGCTTAAAAATGTCTGATATCGATGATACTCGGCACTATTATGAAAACAAACATCATTTTGATTATAATAGCTGTGGCAGAAAGCGCGTTTTCGAATGTCGATATTTGAGAATTTTCGGAGTCGTCCGTTCAACGAGATTTTTAACCCAGCTTAAAAATGTCTGATATCGATGATACTCGGCACTATTATGAAAGCGAACATCATTTTGATTATAATAGCTGTGGCAGAAAGCGCGATTTCGAATGTCGACATTGAAATTTTTCTGAGAATTTTTCTAAGTGTTAGAATTCAACGAAATTTTACCCAGCTTAAAAATGTCTGATATCGATGATACTCGGCACTATTATGAAAACAAACATCATTTTGATTATAATAGCTGTGGCAGAAAGCGCGATTTCGAATGTCGACATTGAAATTTTTCTGAAAATTTTTCTAAGTGTTAGAATTCAACGAAATTTTACCCAGCTTAAAAATGTCTGATATCGATGATACTCGGCACTATTATGAAAACAAACATCATTTTGATTATAATAGCTGTGGCAGAAAGCGCGTTTTCGAATGTCGATATTTGAGAATTTTCGGAGTCGTCCGTTCAACGAGATTTTTAACCCAGCTTAAAAATGTCTGATATCGATGATACTCGGCACTATTATGAAAACTAACATCATTTTGATTATAATAGCTGTGGCAGAAAGCGCGATTTCGAATGTCGACATTGAAATTTTTCTGAAAATTTTTCTAAGTGTTAGAATTCAACGAAATTTTACCCAGCTTAAAAATGTCTGATATCGATGATACTCGGCACTATTATGAAAACAAACATCATTTTGATTATAATAGCTGTGGCAGAAAGCGCGTTTTCGAATGTCGATATTTGAGAATTTTCGGAGTCGTCCGTTCAACGAGATTTTTAACCCAGCTTAAAAATGTCTGATATCGATGATACTCGGCACTATTATGAAAACGAACATCATTTTGATTATAATAGCTGTGGCAGAAAGCGCGATTTCGAATGTCGATATTGAAATTTTTCTGAAAATTTTTCTAAGTGTTAGAATTCAACGAAATTTTACCCAGCTTAAAAATGTCTGATATCGATGATACTCGGCACTATTATGAAAACGAACATCATTTTGATTATAATAGCTGTGGCAGAAAGCGCGATTTCGAATGTCGACATTGAAATTTTTCTGTGAATTTTTCTAAGTGTTAGAATTCAACGAAATTTTACCCAGCTTAAAAATGTCTGATATCGATGATACTCGGCACTATTATGAAAACGAACATCATTTTGATTATAATAGCTGTGGCAGAAAGCGCGATTTCGAATGTCGACATTGAAATTTTTCTGAGAATTTTTCTAAGTGTTAGAATTCAACGAAATTTTACCCAGCTTAAAAATGTCTGATATCGATGATACTCGGCACTATTATGAAAACGAACATCATTTTGATTATAATAGCTGTGGCAGAAAGCGCGATTTCGAATGTCGATATTTGAGAATTTTCGGAGTCGTCCGTTCAACGAGATTTTTAACCCAGCTTAAAAATGTCTGATATCGATGATACTCGGCACTATTATGAAAACAAACATCATTTTGATTATAATAGCTGTGGCAGAAAGCGCGTTTTCGAATGTCGATATTTGAGAATTTTCGGAGTCGTCCGTTCAACGAGATTTTTAACCCAGCTTAAAAATGTCTGATATCGATGATACTCGGCACTATTATGAAAGCGAACATCATTTTGATTATAATAGCTGTGGCAGAAAGCGCGATTTCGAATGTCGACATTGAAATTTTTCTGAAAATTTTTCTAAGTGTTAGAATTCAACGAAATTTTACCCAGCTTAAAAATGTCTGATATCGATGATACTCGGCACTATTATGAAAACGAACATCATTTTGATTATAATAGCTGTGGCAGAAAGCGCGATTTCGAATGTCGACATTGAAATTTTTCTGAAAATTTTTCTAAGTGTTAGAATTCAACGAAATTTTACCCAGCTTAAAAATGTCTGATATCGATGATACTCGGCACTATTATGAAAACAAACATCATTTTGATTATAATAGCTGTGGCAGAAAGCGCGTTTTCGAATGTCGATATTTGAGAATTTTCGGAGTCGTCCGTTCAACGAGATTTTTAACCCAGCTTAAAAATGTCTGATATCGATGATACTCGGCACTATTATGAAAACTAACATCATTTTGATTATAATAGCTGTGGCAGAAAGCGCGATTTCGAATGTCGACATTGAAATTTTTCTGAAAATTTTTCTAAGTGTTAGAATTCAACGAAATTTTACCCAGTTTAAAAATGTCTGATATCGATGATACTCGGCACTATTATGAAAACAAACATCATTTTGATTATAATAGCTGTGGCAGAAAGCGCGTTTTCGAATGTCGATATTTGAGAATTTTCGGAGTCGTCCGTTCAACGAGATTTTTAACCCAGCTTAAAAATGTCTGATATCGATGATACTCGGCACTATTATGAAAACTAACATCATTTTGATTATAATAGCTGTGGCAGAAAGCGCGATTTCGAATGTCGACATTGAAATTTTTCTGAGAATTTTTCTAAGTGTTAGAATTCAACGAAATTTTACCCAGCTTAAAAATGTCTGATATCGATGATACTCGGCACTATTATGAAAACAAACATCATTTTGATTATAATAGCTGTGGCAGAAAGCGCGATTTCGAATGTCGACATTGAAATTTTTCTGAAAATTTTTCTAAGTGTTAGAATTCAACGAAATTTTACCCAGCTTAAAAATGTCTGATATCGATGATACTCGGCACTATTATGAAAACCAACATCATTTTGATTATAATAGCTGTGGCAGAAAGCGCGTTTTCGAATGTCGATATTTGAGAATTTTCGGAGTCGTCCGTTCAACGAGATTTTTAACCCAGCTTAAAAATGTCTGATATCGATGATACTCGGCACTATTATGAAAACTAACATCATTTTGATTATAATAGCTGTGGCAGAAAGCGCGATTTCGAATGTCGACATTGAAATTTTTCTGAAAATTTTTCTAAGTGTTAGAATTCAACGAAATTTTACCCAGCTTAAAAATGTCTGATATCGATGATACTCGGCACTATTATGAAAACAAACATCATTTTGATTATAATAGCTGTGGCAGAAAGCGCGTTTTCGAATGTCGATATTTGAGAATTTTCGGAGTCGTCCGTTCAACGAGATTTTTAACCCAGCTTAAAAATGTCTGATATCGATGATACTCGGCACTATTATGAAAACGAACATCATTTTGATTATAATAGCTGTGGCAGAAAGCGCGTTTTCGAATGTCGATATTTGAGAATTTTCGGAGTCGTCCGTTCAACGAGATTTTTAACCCAGCTTAAAAATGTCTGATATCGATGATACTCGGCACTATTATGAAAACGAACATCATTTTGATTATAATAGCTGTGGCAGAAAGCGCGATTTCGAATGTCGACATTGAAATTTTTCTGAAAATTTTTCTAAGTGTTAGAATTCAACGAAATTTTACCCAGCTTAAAAATGTCTGATATCGATGATACTCGGCACTATTATGAAAACAAACATCATTTTGATTATAATAGCTGTGGCAGAAAGCGCGTTTTCGAATGTCGATATTTGAGAATTTTCGGAGTCGTCCGTTCAACGAGATTTTTAACCCAGCTTAAAAATGTCTGATATCGATGATACTCGGCACTATTATGAAAACTAACATCATTTTGATTATAATAGCTGTGGCAGAAAGCGCGATTTCGAATGTCGACATTGAAATTTTTCTGAAAATTTTTCTAAGTGTTAGAATTCAACGAAATTTTACCCAGCTTAAAAATGTCTGATATCGATGATACTCGGCACTATTATGAAAACGAACATCATTTTGATTATAATAGCTGTGGCAGAAAGCGCGATTTCGAATGTCGACATTGAAATTTTTCTGAGAATTTTTCTAAGTGTTAGAATTCAACGAAATTTTACCCAGCTTAAAAATGTCTGATATCGATGATACTCGGCACTATTATGAAAACGAACATCATTTTGATTATAATAGCTGTGGCAGAAAGCGCGATTTCGAATGTCGATATTTGAGAATTTTCGGAGTCGTCCGTTCAACGAGATTTTTAACCCAGCTTAAAAATGTCTGATATCGATGATACTCGGCACTATTATGAAAACAAACATCATTTTGATTATAATAGCTGTGGCAGAAAGCGCGTTTTCGAATGTCGATATTTGAGAATTTTCGGAGTCGTCCGTTCAACGAGATTTTTAACCCAGCTTAAAAATGTCTGATATCGATGATACTCGGCACTATTATGAAAACTAACATCATTTTGATTATAATAGCTGTGGCAGAAAGCGCGATTTCGAATGTCGACATTGAAATTTTTCTGAA
Organism: Serrognathus titanus; assembly: GCA_039766575.1. Taxonomy (NCBI): domain Eukaryota; kingdom Metazoa; phylum Arthropoda; class Insecta; order Coleoptera; family Lucanidae; genus Serrognathus; species Serrognathus titanus. The sequence continues at coordinate 785,877 of JBCDWJ010000007.1, forward strand.
AATTTTTCTAAGTGTTAGAATTCAACGAAATTTTACCCAGCTTAAAAATGTCTGATATCGATGATACTCGGCACTATTATGAAAACAAACATCATTTTGATTATAATAGCTGTGGCAGAAAGCGCGTTTTCGAATGTCGATATTTGAGAATTTTCGGAGTCGTCCGTTCAACGAGATATTTAACCCAGCTTAAAAATGTCTGATATCGATGATACTCGGCACTATTATGAAAACTAACATCATTTTGATTATAATAGCTGTGGCAGAAAGCGCGATTTCGAATGTCGACATTGAAATTTTTCTGAAAATTTTTCTAAGTGTTAGAATTCAACGAAATTTTACCCAGCTTAAAAATGTCTGATATCGATGATACTCGGCACTATTATGAAAACGAACATCATTTTGATTATAATAGCTGTGGCAGAAAGCGCGATTTCGAATGTCGACATTGAAATTTTTCTGAAAATTTTTCTAAGTGTTAGAATTCAACGAAATTTTACCCAGCTTAAAAATGTCTGATATCGATGATACTCGGCACTATTATGAAAACAAACATCATTTTGATTATAATAGCTGTGGCAGAAAGCGCGTTTTCGAATGTCGATATTTGAGAATTTTCGGAGTCGTCCGTTCAACGAGATTTTTAACCCAGCTTAAAAATGTCTGATATCGATGATACTCGGCACTATTATGAAAACTAACATCATTTTGATTATAATAGCTGTGGCAGAAAGCGCGATTTCGAATGTCGACATTGAAATTTTTCTGAAAATTTTTCTAAGTGTTAGAATTCAACGAAATTTTACCCAGCTTAAAAATGTCTGATATCGATGATACTCGGCACTATTATGAAAACAAACATCATTTTGATTATAATAGCTGTGGCAGAAAGCGCGTTTTCGAATGTCGATATTTGAGAATTTTCGGAGTCGTCCGTTCAACGAGATTTTTAACCCAGCTTAAAAATGTCTGATATCGATGATACTCGGCACTATTATGAAAGCGAACATCATTTTGATTATAATAGCTGTGGCAGAAAGCCCGATTTCGAATGTCGACATTGAAATTTTTCTGAGAATTTTTCTAAGTGTTAGAATTCAACGAAATTTTACCCAGCTTAAAAATGTCTGATATCGATGATACTCGGCACTATTATGAAAACAAACATCATTTTGATTATAATAGCTGTGGCAGAAAGCGCGTTTTCGAATGTCGATATTTGAGAATTTTCGGAGTCGTCCGTTCAACGAGATTTTTAACCCAGCTTAAAAATGTCTGATATCGATGATACTCGGCACTATTATGAAAACGAACATCATTTTGATTATAATAGCTGTGGCAGAAAGCGCGATTTCGAATGTCGACATTGAAATTTTTCTGAGAATTTTTCTAAGTGTTAGAATTCAACGAAATTTTACCCAGCTTAAAAATGTCTGATTTCGATGATACTCGGCACTATTATGAAAACGAACATCATTTTGATTATAATAGCTGTGGCAGAAAGCGCGATTTCGAATGTCGACATTGAAATTTTTCTGAGAATTTTTCTAAGTGTTAGAATTCAACGAAATTTTACCCAGCTTAAAAATGTCTGATATCGATGATACTCGGCACTATTATGAAAACGAACATCATTTTGATTATAATAGCTGTGGCAGAAAGCGCGATTTCGAATGTCGATATTTGAGAATTTTCGGAGTCGTCCGTTCAACGAGATTTTTAACCCAGCTTAAAAATGTCTGATATCGATGATACTCGGCACTATTATGAAAACAAACATCATTTTGATTATAATAGCTGTGGCAGAAAGCGCGTTTTCGAATGTCGATATTTGAGAATTTTCGGAGTCGTCCGTTCAACGAGATTTTTAACCCAGCTTAAAAATGTCTGATATCGATGATACTCGGCACTATTATGAAAACTAACATCATTTTGATTATAATAGCTGTGGCAGAAAGCGCGATTTCGAATGTCGACATTGAAATTTTTCTGAAAATTTTTCTAAGTGTTAGAATTCAACGAAATTTTACCCAGCTTAAAAATGTCTGATATCGATGATACTCGGCACTATTATGAAAACGAACATCATTTTGATTATAATAGCTGTGGCAGAAAGCGCGATTTCGAATGTCGACATTGAAATTTTTCTGAAAATTTTTCTAAGTGTTAGAATTCAACGAAATTTTACCCAGCTTAAAAATGTCTGATATCGATGATACTCGGCACTATTATGAAAACAAACATCATTTTGATTATAATAGCTGTGGCAGAAAGCGCGTTTTCGAATGTCGATATTTGAGAATTTTCGGAGTCGTCCGTTCAACGAGATTTTTAACCCAGCTTAAAAATGTCTGATATCGATGATACTCGGCACTATTATGAAAACTAACATCATTTTGATTATAATAGCTGTGGCAGAAAGCGCGATTTCGAATGTCGACATTGAAATTTTTCTGAAAATTTTTCTAAGTGTTAGAATTCAACGAAATTTTACCCAGCTTAAAAATGTCTGATATCGATGATACTCGGCACTATTATGAAAACAAACATCATTTTGATTATAATAGCTGTGGCAGAAAGCGCGTTTTCGAATGTCGATATTTGAGAATTTTCGGAGTCGTCCGTTCAACGAGATTTTTAACCCAGCTTAAAAATGTCTGATATCGATGATACTCGGCACTATTATGAAAACGAACATCATTTTGATTATAATAGCTGTGGCAGAAAGCGCGTTTTCGAATGTCGATATTTGAGAATTTTCGGAGTCGTCCGTTCAACGAGATTTTTAACCCAGCTTAAAAATGTCTGATATCGATGATACTCGGCACTATTATGAAAACGAACATCATTTTGATTATAATAGCTGTGGCAGAAAGCGCGATTTCGAATGTCGACATTGAAATTTTTCTGAAAATTTTTCTAAGTGTTAGAATTCAACGAAATTTTACCCAGCTTAAAAATGTCTGATATCGATGATACTCGGCACTATTATGAAAACAAACATCATTTTGATTATAATAGCTGTGGCAGAAAGCGCGTTTTCGAATGTCGATATTTGAGAATTTTCGGAGTCGTCCGTTCAACGAGATTTTTAACCCAGCTTAAAAATGTCTGATATCGATGATACTCGGCACTATTATGAAAACTAACATCATTTTGATTATAATAGCTGTGGCAGAAAGCGCGATTTCGAATGTCGACATTGAAATTTTTCTGAAAATTTTTCTAAGTGTTAGAATTCAACGAAATTTTACCCAGCTTAAAAATGTCTGATATCGATGATACTCGGCACTATTATGAAAACAAACATCATTTTGATTATAATAGCTGTGGCAGAAAGCGCGTTTTCGAATGTCGATATTTGAGAATTTTCGGAGTCGTCCGTTCAACGAGATTTTTAACCCAGCTTAAAAATGTCTGATATCGATGATACTCGGCACTATTATGAAAACGAACATCATTTTGATTATAATAGCTGTGGCAGAAAGCGCGATTTCGAATGTCGACATTGAAATTTTTCTGAAAATTTTTCTAAGTGTTAGAATTCAACGAAATTTTACCCAGCTTAAAAATGTCTGATATCGATGATACTCGGCACTATTATGAAAACAAACATCATTTTGATTATAATAGCTGTGGCAGAAAGCGCGTTTTCGAATGTCGATATTTGAGAATTTTCGGAGTCGTCCGTTCAACGAGATTTTTAACCCAGCTTAAAAATGTCTGATATCGATGATACTCGGCACTATTATGAAAACTAACATCATTTTGATTATAATAGCTGTGGCAGAAAGCGCGATTTCGAATGTCGACATTGAAATTTTTCTGAAAATTTTTCTAAGTGTTAGAATTCAACGAAATTTTACCCAGCTTAAAAATGTCTGATATCGATGATACTCGGCACTATTATGAAAACAAACATCATTTTGATTATAATAGCTGTGGCAGAAAGCGCGTTTTCGAATGTCGATATTTGAGAATTTTCGGAGTCGTCCGTTCAACGAGATTTTTAACCCAGCTTAAAAATGTCTGATATCGATGATACTCGGCACTATTATGAAAACTAACATCATTTTGATTATAATAGCTGTGGCAGAAAGCGCGATTTCGAATGTCGACATTGAAATTTTTCTGAAAATTTTTCTAAGTGTTAGAATTCAACGAAATTTTACCCAGCTTAAAAATGTCTGATATCGATGATACTCGGCACTATTATGAAAACAAACATCATTTTGATTATAATAGCTGTGGCAGAAAGCGCGTTTTCGAATGTCGATATTTGAGAATTTTCGGAGTCGTCCGTTCAACGAGATTTTTAACCCAGCTTAAAAATGTCTGATATCGATGATACTCGGCACTATTATGAAAGCGAACATCATTTTGATTATAATAGCTGTGGCAGAAAGCCCGATTTCGAATGTCGACATTGAAATTTTTCTGAGAATTTTTCTAAGTGTTAGAATTCAACGAAATTTTACCCAGCTTAAAAATGTCTGATATCGATGATACTCGGCACTATTATGAAAACAAACATCATTTTGATTATAATAGCTGTGGCAGAAAGCGCGTTTTCGAATGTCGATATTTGAGAATTTTCGGAGTCGTCCGTTCAACGAGATTTTTAACCCAGCTTAAAAATGTCTGATATCGATGATACTCGGCACTATTATGAAAACTAACATCATTTTGATTATAATAGCTGTGGCAGAAAGCGCGATTTCGAATGTCGACATTGAAATTTTTCTGAAAATTTTTCTAAGTGTTAGAATTCAACGAAATTTTACCCAGCTTAAAAATGTCTGATATCGATGATACTCGGCACTATTATGAAAACGAACATCATTTTGATTATAATAGCTGTGGCAGAAAGCGCGATTTCGAATGTCGACATTGAAATTTTTCTGAAAATTTTTCTAAGTGTTAGAATTCAACGAAATTTTACCCAGCTTAAAAATGTCTGATATCGATGATACTCGGCACTATTATGAAAACAAACATCATTTTGATTATAATAGCTGTGGCAGAAAGCGCGTTTTCGAATGTCGATATTTGAGAATTTTCGGAGTCGTCCGTTCAACGAGATTTTTAACCCAGCTTAAAAATGTCTGATATCGATGATACTCGGCACTATTATGAAAACTAACATCATTTTGATTATAATAGCTGTGGCAGAAAGCGCGATTTCGAATGTCGACATTGAAATTTTTCTGAAAATTTTTCTAAGTGTTAGAATTCAACGAAATTTTACCCAGCTTAAAAATGTCTGATATCGATGATACTCGGCACTATTATGAAAACAAACATCATTTTGATTATAATAGCTGTGGCAGAAAGCGCGTTTTCGAATGTCGATATTTGAGAATTTTCGGAGTCGTCCGTTCAACGAGATTTTTAACCCAGCTTAAAAATGTCTGATATCGATGATACTCGGCACTATTATGAAAACGAACATCATTTTGATTATAATAGCTGTGGCAGAAAGCGCGTTTTCGAATGTCGATATTTGAGAATTTTCGGAGTCGTCCGTTCAACGAGATTTTTAACCCAGCTTAAAAATGTCTGATATCGATGATACTCGGCACTATTATGAAAACGAACATCATTTTGATTATAATAGCTGTGGCAGAAAGCGCGATTTCGAATGTCGACATTGAAATTTTTCTGAAAATTTTTCTAAGTGTTAGAATTCAACGAAATTTTACCCAGCTTAAAAATGTCTGATATCGATGATACTCGGCACTATTATGAAAACAAACATCATTTTGATTATAATAGCTGTGGCAGAAAGCGCGTTTTCGAATGTCGATATTTGAGAATTTTCGGAGTCGTCCGTTCAACGAGATTTTTAACCCAGCTTAAAAATGTCTGATATCGATGATACTCGGCACTATTATGAAAACTAACATCATTTTGATTATAATAGCTGTGGCAGAAAGCGCGATTTCGAATGTCGACATTGAAATTTTTCTGAAAATTTTTCTAAGTGTTAGAATTCAACGAAATTTTACCCAGCTTAAAAATGTCTGATATCGATGATACTCGGCACTATTATGAAAACAAACATCATTTTGATTATAATAGCTGTGGCAGAAAGCGCGTTTTCGAATGTCGATATTTGAGAATTTTCGGAGTCGTCCGTTCAACGAGATTTTTAACCCAGCTTAAAAATGTCTGATATCGATGATACTCGGCACTATTATGAAAACGAACATCATTTTGATTATAATAGCTGTGGCAGAAAGCGCGATTTCGAATGTCGACATTGAAATTTTTCTGAGAATTTTTCTAAGTGTTAGAATTCAACGAAATTTTACCCAGCTTAAAAATGTCTGATATCGATGATACTCGGCACTATTATGAAAACGAACATCATTTTGATTATAATAGCTGTGGCAGAAAGCGCGATTTCGAATGTCGATATTTGAGAATTTTCGGAGTCGTCCGTTCAACGAGATTTTTAACCCAGCTTAAAAATGTCTGATATCGATGATACTCGGCACTATTATGAAAACAAACATCATTTTGATTATAATAGCTGTGGCAGAAAGCGCGTTTTCGAATGTCGATATTTGAGAATTTTCGGAGTCGTCCGTTCAACGAGATTTTTAACCCAGCTTAAAAATGTCTGATATCGATGATACTCGGCACTATTATGAAAACTAACATCATTTTGATTATAATAGCTGTGGCAGAAAGCGCGATTTCGAATGTCGACATTGAAATTTTTCTGAAAATTTTTCTAAGTGTTAGAATTCAACGAAATTTTACCCAGCTTAAAAATGTCTGATATCGATGATACTCGGCACTATTATGAAAACGAACATCATTTTGATTATAATAGCTGTGGCAGAAAGCGCGATTTCGAATGTCGACATTGAAATTTTTCTGAAAATTTTTCTAAGTGTTAGAATTCAACGAAATTTTACCCAGCTTAAAAATGTCTGATATCGATGATACTCGGCACTATTATGAAAACAAACATCATTTTGATTATAATAGCTGTGGCAGAAAGCGCGTTTTCGAATGTCGATATTTGAGAATTTTCGGAGTCGTCCGTTCAACGAGATTTTTAACCCAGCTTAAAAATGTCTGATATCGATGATACTCGGCACTATTATGAAAACAAACATCATTTTGATTATAATAGCTGTGGCAGAAAGCGCGTTTTCGAATGTCGATATTTGAGAATTTTCGGAGTCGTCCGTTCAACGAGATTTTTAACCCAGCTTAAAAATGTCTGATATCGATGATACTCGGCACTATTATGAAAACTAACATCATTTTGATTATAATAGCTGTGGCAGAAAGCGCGATTTCGAATGTCGACATTGAAATTTTTCTGAAAATTTTTCTAAGTGTTAGAATTCAACGAAATTTTACCCAGCTTAAAAATGTCTGATATCGATGATACTCGGCACTATTATGAAAACAAACATCATTTTGATTATAATAGCTGTGGCAGAAAGCGCGTTTTCGAATGTCGATATTTGAGAATTTTCGGAGTCGTCCGTTCAACGAGATTTTTAACCCAGCTTAAAAATGTCTGATATCGATGATACTCGGCACTATTATGAAAACTAACATCATTTTGATTATAATAGCTGTGGCAGAAAGCGCGATTTCGAATGTCGACATTGAAATTTTTCTGAAAATTTTTCTAAGTGTTAGAATTCAACGAAATTTTACCCAGCTTAAAAATGTCTGATATCGATGATACTCGGCACTATTATGAAAACGAACATCATTTTGATTATAATAGCTGTGGCAGAAAGCGCGATTTCGAATGTCGATATTTGAGAATTTTCGGAGTCGTCCGTTCAACGAGATTTTTAACCCAGCTTAAAAATGTCTGATATCGATGATACTCGGCACTATTATGAAAACGAACATCATTTTGATTATAATAGCTGTGGCAGAAAGCGCGATTTCGAATGTCGACATTGAAATTTTTCTGAAAATTTTTCTAAGTGTTAGAATTCAACGAAATTTTACCCAGCTTAAAAATGTCTGATATCGATGATACTCGGCACTATTATGAAAACGAACATCATTTTGATTATAATAGCTGTGGCAGAAAGCGCGTTTTCGAATGTCGATATTTGAGAATTTTCGGAGTCGTCCGTTCAACGAGATTTTTAACCCAGCTTAAAAATGTCTGATATCGATGATACTCGGCACTATTATGAAAACTAACATCATTTTGATTATAATAGCTGTGGCAGAAAGCGCGATTTCGAATGTCGACATTGAAATTTTTCTGAAAATTTTTCTAAGTGTTAGAATTCAACGAAATTTTACCCAGCTTAAAAATGTCTGATATCGATGATACTCGGCACTATTATGAAAACAAACATCATTTTGATTATAATAGCTGTGGCAGAAAGCGCGTTTTCGAATGTCGATATTTGAGAATTTTCGGAGTCGTCCGTTCAACGAGATATTTAACCCAGCTTAAAAATGTCTGATATCGATGATACTCGGCACTATTATGAAAACGAACATCATTTTGATTATAATAGCTGTGGCAGAAAGCGCGATTTCGAATGTCGACATTGAAATTTTTCTGAAAATTTTTCTAAGTGTTAGAATTCAACGAAATTTTACCCAGCTTAAAAATGTCTGATATCGATGATACTCGGCACTATTATGAAAACGAACATCATTTTGATTATAATAGCTGTGGCAGAAAGCGCGATTTCGAATGTCGACATTGAAATTTTTCTGAAAATTTTTCTAAGTGTTAGAATTCAACGAAATTTTACCCAGCTTAAAAATGTCTGATATCGATGATACTCGGCACTATTATGAAAACAAACATCATTTTGATTATAATAGCTGTGGCAGAAAGCGCGTTTTCGAATGTCGATATTTGAGAATTTTCGGAGTCGTCCGTTCAACGAGATTTTTAACCCAGCTTAAAAATGTCTGATATCGATGATACTCGGCACTATTATGAAAACTAACATCATTTTGATTATAATAGCTGTGGCAGAAAGCGCGATTTCGAATGTCGACATTGAAATTTTTCTGAAAATTTTTCTAAGTGTTAGAATTCAACGAAATTTTACCCAGCTTAAAAATGTCTGATATCGATGATACTCGGCACTATTATGAAAACAAACATCATTTTGATTATAATAGCTGTGGCAGAAAGCGCGTTTTCGAATGTCGATATTTGAGAATTTTCGGAGTCGTCCGTTCAACGAGATTTTTAACCCAGCTTAAAAATGTCTGATATCGATGATACTCGGCACTATTATGAAAGCGAACATCATTTTGATTATAATAGCTGTGGCAGAAAGCGCGATTTCGAATGTCGACATTGAAATTTTTCTGAGAATTTTTCTAAGTGTTAGAATTCAACGAAATTTTACCCAGCTTAAAAATGTCTGATATCGATGATACTCGGCACTATTATGAAAACAAACATCATTTTGATTATAATAGCTGTGGCAGAAAGCGCGTTTTCGAATGTCGATATTTGAGAATTTTCGGAGTCGTCCGTTCAACGAGATTTTTAACCCAGCTTAAAAATGTCTGATATCGATGATACTCGGCACTATTATGAAAACGAACATCATTTTGATTATAATAGCTGTGGCAGAAAGCGCGATTTCGAATGTCGACATTGAAATTTTTCTGAGAATTTTTCTAAGTGTTAGAATTCAACGAAATTTTATCCAGCTTAAAAATGTCTGATTTCGATGATACTCGGCACTATTATGAAAACGAACATCATTTTGATTATAATAGCTGTGGCAGAAAGCGCGATTTCGAATGTCGACATTGAAATTTTTCTGAGAATTTTTCTAAGTGTTAGAATTCAACGAAATTTTACCCAGCTTAAAAATGTCTGATATCGATGATACTCGGCACTATTATGAAAACGAACATCATTTTGATTATAATAGCTGTGGCAGAAAGCGCGATTTCGAATGTCGATATTTGAGAATTTTCGGAGTCGTCCGTTCAACGAGATTTTTAACCCAGCTTAAAAATGTCTGATATCGATGATACTCGGCACTATTATGAAAACAAACATCATTTTGATTATAATAGCTGTGGCAGAAAGCGCGTTTTCGAATGTCGATATTTGAGAATTTTCGGAGTCGTCCGTTCAACGAGATTTTTAACCCAGCTTAAAAATGTCTGATATCGATGATACTCGGCACTATTATGAAAACTAACATCATTTTGATTATAATAGCTGTGGCAGAAAGCGCGATTTCGAATGTCGACATTGAAATTTTTCTGAAAATTTTTCTAAGTGTTAGAATTCAACGAAATTTTACCCAGCTTAAAAATGTCTGATATCGATGATACTCGGCACTATTATGAAAACGAACATCATTTTGATTATAATAGCTGTGGCAGAAAGCGCGATTTCGAATGTCGACATTGAAATTTTTCTGAAAATTTTTCTAAGTGTTAGAATTCAACGAAATTTTACCCAGCTTAAAAATGTCTGATATCGATGATACTCGGCACTATTATGAAAACAAACATCATTTTGATTATAATAGCTGTGGCAGAAAGCGCGTTTTCGAATGTCGATATTTGAGAATTCTCGGAGTCGTCCGTTCAACGAGATTTTTAACCCAGCTTAAAAATGTCTGATATCGATGATACTCGGCACTATTATGAAAGCGAACATCATTTTGATTATAATAGCTGTGGCAGAAAGCGCGATTTCGAATGTCGACATTGAAATTTTTCTGAGAATTTTTCTAAGTGTTAGAATTCAACGAAATTTTACCCAGCTTAAAAATGTCTGATATCGATGATACTCGGCACTATTATGAAAACAAACATCATTTTGATTATAATAGCTGTGGCAGAAAGCGCGTTTTCGAATGTCGATATTTGAGAATTTTCGGAGTCGTCCGTTCAACGAGATTTTTAACCCAGCTTAAAAATGTCTGATATCGATGATACTCGGCACTATTATGAAAACGAACATCATTTTGATTATAATAGCTGTGGCAGAAAGCGCGATTTCGAATGTCGACATTGAAATTTTTCTGAGAATTTTTCTAAGTGTTAGAATTCAACGAAATTTTACCCAGCTTAAAAATGTCTGATTTCGATGATACTCGGCACTATTATGAAAACGAACATCATTTTGATTATAATAGCTGTGGCAGAAAGCGCGATTTCGAATGTCGACATTGAAATTTTTCTGAGAATTTTTCTAAGTGTTAGAATTCAACGAAATTTTACCCAGCTTAAAAATGTCTGATATCGATGATACTCGGCACTATTATGAAAACGAACATCATTTTGATTATAATAGCTGTGGCAGAAAGCGCGATTTCGAATGTCGATATTTGAGAATTTTCGGAGTCGTCCGTTCAACGAGATTTTTAACCCAGCTTAAAAATGTCTGATATCGATGATACTCGGCACTATTATGAAAACAAACATCATTTTGATTATAATAGCTGTGGCAGAAAGCGCGTTTTCGAATGTCGATATTTGAGAATTTTCGGAGTCGTCCGTTCAACGAGATTTTTAACCCAGCTTAAAAATGTCTGATATCGATGATATTCGGCACTATTATGAAAACTAACATCATTTTGATTATAATAGCTGTGGCAGAAAGCGCGATTTCGAATGTCGACATTGAAATTTTTCTGAAAATTTTTCTAAGTGTTAGAATTCAACGAAATTTTACCCAGCTTAAAAATGTCTGATATCGATGATACTCGGCACTATTATGAAAACGAACATCATTTTGATTATAATAGCTGTGGCAGAAAGCGCGTTTTCGAATGTCGATATTTGAGAATTTTCGGAGTCGTCCGTTCAACGAGATTTTTAACCCAGCTTAAAAATGTCTGATATCGATGATACTCGGCACTATTATGAAAACTAACATCATTTTGATTATAATAGCTGTGGCAGAAAGCGCGATTTCGAATGTCGACATTGAAATTTTTCTGAAAATTTTTCTAAGTGTTAGAATTCAACGAAATTTTACCCAGCTTAAAAATGTCTGATATCGATGATACTCGGCACTATTATGAAAACAAACATCATTTTGATTATAATAGCTGTGGCAGAAAGCGCGTTTTCGAATGTCGATATTTGAGAATTTTCGGAGTCGTCCGTTCAACGAGATTTTTAACCCAGCTTAAAAATGTCTGATATCGATGATACTCGGCACTATTATGAAAACGAACATCATTTTGATTATAATAGCTGTGGCAGAAAGCGCGTTTTCGAATGTCGATATTTGAGAATTTTCGGAGTCGTCCGTTCAACGAGATTTTTAACCCAGCTTAAAAATGTCTGATATCGATGATACTCGGCACTATTATGAAAACGAACATCATTTTGATTATAATAGCTGTGGCAGAAAGCGCGATTTCGAATGTCGACATTGAAATTTTTCTGAAAATTTTTCTAAGTGTTAGAATTCAACGAAATTTTACCCAGCTTAAAAATGTCTGATATCGATGATACTCGGCACTATTATGAAAACAAACATCATTTTGATTATAATAGCTGTGGCAGAAAGCGCGTTTTCGAATGTCGATATTTGAGAATTTTCGGAGTCGTCCGTTCAACGAGATTTTTAACCCAGCTTAAAAATGTCTGATATCGATGATACTCGGCACTATTATGAAAACTAACATCATTTTGATTATAATAGCTGTGGCAGAAAGCGCGATTTCGAATGTCGACATTGAAATTTTTCTGAAAATTTTTCTAAGTGTTAGAATTCAACGAAATTTTACCCAGCTTAAAAATGTCTGATATCGATGATACTCGGCACTATTATGAAAACAAACATCATTTTGATTATAATAGCTGTGGCAGAAAGCGCGTTTTCGAATGTCGATATTTGAGAATTTTCGGAGTCGTCCGTTCAACGAGATTTTTAACCCAGCTTAAAAATGTCTGATATCGATGATACTCGGCACTATTATGAAAACGAACATCATTTTGATTATAATAGCTGTGGCAGAAAGCGCGATTTCGAATGTCGACATTGAAATTTTTCTGAGAATTTTTCTAAGTGTTAGAATTCAACGAAATTTTACCCAGCTTAAAAATGTCTGATTTCGATGATACTCGGCACTATTATGAAAACGAACATCATTTTGATTATAATAGCTGTGGCAGAAAGCGCGATTTCGAATGTCGACATTGAAATTTTTCTGAGAATTTTTCTAAGTGTTAGAATTCAACGAAATTTTACCCAGCTTAAAAATGTCTGATATCGATGATACTCGGCACTATTATGAAAACGAACATCATTTTGATTATAATAGCTGTGGCAGAAAGCGCGATTTCGAATGTCGATATTTGAGAATTTTCGGAGTCGTCCGTTCAACGAGATTTTTAACCCAGCTTAAAAATGTCTGATATCGATGATACTCGGCACTATTATGAAAACAAACATCATTTTGATTATAATAGCTGTGGCAGAAAGCGCGTTTTCGAATGTCGATATTTGAGAATTTTCGGAGTCGTCCGTTCAACGAGATTTTTAACCCAGCTTAAAAATGTCTGATATCGATGATACTCGGCACTATTATGAAAACTAACATCATTTTGATTATAATAGCTGTGGCAGAAAGCGCGATTTCGAATGTCGACATTGAAATTTTTCTGAAAATTTTTCTAAGTGTTAGAATTCAACGAAATTTTACCCAGCTTAAAAATGTCTGATATCGATGATACTCGGCACTATTATGAAAACGAACATCATTTTGATTATAATAGCTGTGGCAGAAAGCGCGATTTCGAATGTCGACATTGAAATTTTTCTGAAAATTTTTCTAAGTGTTAGAATTCAACGAAATTTTACCCAGCTTAAAAATGTCTGATATCGATGATACTCGGCACTATTATGAAAACAAACATCATTTTGATTATAATAGCTGTGGCAGAAAGCGCGTTTTCGAATGTCGATATTTGAGAATTTTCGGAGTCGTCCGTTCAACGAGATTTTTAACCCAGCTTAAAAATGTCTGATATCGATGATACTCGGCACTATTATGAAAACAAACATCATTTTGATTATAATAGCTGTGGCAGAAAGCGCGTTTTCGAATGTCGATATTTGAGAATTTTCGGAGTCGTCCGTTCAACGAGATTTTTAACCCAGCTTAAAAATGTCTGATATCGATGATACTCGGCACTATTATGAAAACTAACATCATTTTGATTATAATAGCTGTGGCAGAAAGCGCGATTTCGAATGTCGACATTGAAATTTTTCTGAAAATTTTTCTAAGTGTTAGAATTCAACGAAATTTTACCCAGCTTAAAAATGTCTGATATCGATGATACTCGGCACTATTATGAAAACAAACATCATTTTGATTATAATAGCTGTGGCAGAAAGCGCGTTTTCGAATGTCGATATTTGAGAATTTTCGGAGTCGTCCGTTCAACGAGATTTTTAACCCAGCTTAAAAATGTCTGATATCGATGATACTCGGCACTATTATGAAAACTAACATCATTTTGATTATAATAGCTGTGGCAGAAAGCGCGATTTCGAATGTCGACATTGAAATTTTTCTGAAAATTTTTCTAAGTGTTAGAATTCAACGAAATTTTACCCAGCTTAAAAATGTCTGATATCGATGATACTCGGCACTATTATGAAAACGAACATCATTTTGATTATAATAGCTGTGGCAGAAAGCGCGATTTCGAATGTCGATATTTGAGAATTTTCGGAGTCGTCCGTTCAACGAGATTTTTAACCCAGCTTAAAAATGTCTGATATCGATGATACTCGGCACTATTATGAAAACGAACATCATTTTGATTATAATAGCTGTGGCAGAAAGCGCGATTTCGAATGTCGACATTGAAATTTTTCTGAAAATTTTTCTAAGTGTTAGAATTCAACGAAATTTTACCCAGCTTAAAAATGTCTGATATCGATGATACTCGGCACTATTATGAAAACGAACATCATTTTGATTATAATAGCTGTGGCAGAAAGCGCGTTTTCGAATGTCGATATTTGAGAATTTTCGGAGTCGTCCGTTCAACGAGATTTTTAACCCAGCTTAAAAATGTCTGATATCGATGATACTCGGCACTATTATGAAAACTAACATCATTTTGATTATAATAGCTGTGGCAGAAAGCGCGATTTCGAATGTCGACATTGAAATTTTTCTGAAAATTTTTCTAAGTGTTAGAATTCAACGAAATTTTACCCAGCTTAAAAATGTCTGATATCGATGATACTCGGCACTATTATGAAAACAAACATCATTTTGATTATAATAGCTGTGGCAGAAAGCGCGTTTTCGAATGTCGATATTTGAGAATTTTCGGAGTCGTCCGTTCAACGAGATTTTTAACCCAGCTTAAAAATGTCTGATATCGATGATACTCGGCACTATTATGAAAACTAACATCATTTTGATTATAATAGCTGTGGCAGAAAGCGCGATTTCGAATGTCGACATTGAAATTTTTCTGAAAATTTTTCTAAGTGTTAGAATTCAACGAAATTTTACCCAGCTTAAAAATGTCTGATATCGATGATACTCGGCACTATTATGAAAACAAACATCATTTTGATTATAATAGCTGTGGCAGAAAGCGCGTTTTCGAATGTCGATATTTGAGAATTTTCGGAGTCGTCCGTTCAACGAGATTTTTAACCCAGCTTAAAAATGTCTGATATCGATGATACTCGGCACTATTATGAAAACTAACATCATTTTGATTATAATAGCTGTGGCAGAAAGCGCGATTTCGAATGTCGACATTGAAATTTTTCTGAAAATTTTTCTAAGTGTTAGAATTCAACGAAATTTTACCCAGCTTAAAAATGTCTGATATCGATGATACTCGGCACTATTATGAAAACAAACATCATTTTGATTATAATAGCTGTGGCAGAAAGCGCGTTTTCGAATGTCGATATTTGAGAATTTTCGGAGTCGTCCGTTCAACGAGATTTTTAACCCAGCTTAAAAATGTCTGATATCGATGATACTCGGCACTATTATGAAAACTAACATCATTTTGATTATAATAGCTGTGGCAGAAAGCGCGATTTCGAATGTCGACATTGAAATTTTTCTGAAAATTTTTCTAAGTGTTAGAATTCAACGAAATTTTACCCAGCTTAAAAATGTCTGATATCGATGATACTCGGCACTATTATGAAAACGAACATCATTTTGATTATAATAGCTGTGGCAGAAAGCGCGATTTCGAATGTCGATATTTGAGAATTTTCGGAGTCGTCCGTTCAACGAGATTTTTAACCCAGCTTAAAAATGTCTGATATCGATGATACTCGGCACTATTATGAAAACGAACATCATTTTGATTATAATAGCTGTGGCAGAAAGCGCGATTTCGAATGTCGACATTGAAATTTTTCTGAAAATTTTTCTAAGTGTTAGAATTCAACGAAATTTTACCCAGCTTAAAAATGTCTGATATCGATGATACTCGGCACTATTATGAAAACGAACATCATTTTGATTATAATAGCTGTGGCAGAAAGCGCGTTTTCGAATGTCGATATTTGAGAATTTTCGGAGTCGTCCGTTCAACGAGATTTTTAACCCAGCTTAAAAATGTCTGATATCGATGATACTCGGCACTATTATGAAAACTAACATCATTTTGATTATAATAGCTGTGGCAGAAAGCGCGATTTCGAATGTCGACATTGAAATTTTTCTGAAAATTTTTCTAAGTGTTAGAATTCAACGAAATTTTACCCAGCTTAAAAATGTCTGATATCGATGATACTCGGCACTATTATGAAAACAAACATCATTTTGATTATAATAGCTGTGGCAGAAAGCGCGTTTTCGAATGTCGATATTTGAGAATTTTCGGAGTCGTCCGTTCAACGAGATTTTTAACCCAGCTTAAAAATGTCTGATATCGATGATACTCGGCACTATTATGAAAACTAACATCATTTTGATTATAATAGCTGTGGCAGAAAGCGCGATTTCGAATGTCGACATTGAAATTTTTCTGAAAATTTTTCTAAGTGTTAGAATTCAACGAAATTTTACCCAGCTTAAAAATGTCTGATATCGATGATACTCGGCACTATTATGAAAACAAACATCATTTTGATTATAATAGCTGTGGCAGAAAGCGCGTTTTCGAATGTCGATATTTGAGAATTTTCGGAGTCGTCCGTTCAACGAGATTTTTAACCCAGCTTAAAAATGTCTGATATCGATGATACTCGGCACTATTATGAAAACTAACATCATTTTGATTATAATAGCTGTGGCAGAAAGCGCGATTTCGAATGTCGACATTGAAATTTTTCTGAAAATTTTTCTAAGTGTTAGAATTCAACGAAATTTTACCCAGCTTAAAAATGTCTGATATCGATGATACTCGGCACTATTATGAAAACTAACATCATTTTGATTATAATAGCTGTGGCAGAAAGCGCGATTTCGAATGTCGACATTGAAATTTTTCTGAAAATTTTTCTAAGTGTTAGAATTCAACGAAATTTTACCCAGCTTAAAAATGTCTGATATCGATGATACTCGGCACTATTATGAAAACAAACATCATTTTGATTATAATAGCTGTGGCAGAAAGCGCGTTTTCGAATGTCGATATTTGAGAATTTTCGGAGTCGTCCGTTCAACGAGATTTTTAACCCAGCTTAAAAATGTCTGATATCGATGATACTCGGCACTATTATGAAAACTAACATCATTTTGATTATAATAGCTGTGGCAGAAAGCGCGATTTCGAATGTCGACATTGAAATTTTTCTGAGAATTTTTCTAAGTGTTAGAATTCAACGAAATTTTACCCAGCTTAAAAATGTCTGATATCGATGATACTCGGCACTATTATGAAAACGAACATCATTTTGATTATAATAGCTGTGGCAGAAAGCGCGATTTCGAATGTCGATATTTGAGAATTTTCGGAGTCGTCCGTTCAACGAGATTTTTAACCCAGCTTAAAAATGTCTGATATCGATGATACTCGGCACTATTATGAAAACAAACATCATTTTGATTATAATAGCTGTGGCAGAAAGCGCGTTTTCGAATGTCGATATTTGAGAATTTTCGGAGTCGTCCGTTCAACGAGATTTTTAACCCAGCTTAAAAATGTCTGATATCGATGATACTCGGCACTATTATGAAAACTAACATCATTTTGATTATAATAGCTGTGGCAGAAAGCGCGATTTCGAATGTCGACATTGAAATTTTTCTGAAAATTTTTCTAAGTGTTAGAATTCAACGAAATTTTACCCAGCTTAAAAATGTCTGATATCGATGATACTCGGCACTATTATGAAAACGAACATCATTTTGATTATAATAGCTGTGGCAGAAAGCGCGATTTCGAATGTCGACATTGAAATTTTTCTGAAAATTTTTCTAAGTGTTAGAATTCAACGAAATTTTACCCAGCTTAAAAATGTCTGATATCGATGATACTCGGCACTATTATGAAAACAAACATCATTTTGATTATAATAGCTGTGGCAGAAAGCGCGTTTTCGAATGTCGATATTTGAGAATTTTCGGAGTCGTCCGTTCAACGAGATTTTTAACCCAGCTTAAAAATGTCTGATATCGATGATACTCGGCACTATTATGAAAACAAACATCATTTTGATTATAATAGCTGTGGCAGAAAGCGCGTTTTCGAATGTCGATATTTGAGAATTTTCGGAGTCGTCCGTTCAACGAGATTTTTAACCCAGCTTAAAAATGTCTGATATCGATGATACTCGGCACTATTATGAAAACTAACATCATTTTGATTATAATAGCTGTGGCAGAAAGCGCGATTTCGAATGTCGACATTGAAATTTTTCTGAAAATTTTTCTAAGTGTTAGAATTCAACGAAATTTTACCCAGCTTAAAAATGTCTGATATCGATGATACTCGGCACTATTATGAAAACAAACATCATTTTGATTATAATAGCTGTGGCAGAAAGCGCGTTTTCGAATGTCGATATTTGAGAATTTTCGGAGTCGTCCGTTCAACGAGATTTTTAACCCAGCTTAAAAATGTCTGATATCGATGATACTCGGCACTATTATGAAAACTAACATCATTTTGATTATAATAGCTGTGGCAGAAAGCGCGATTTCGAATGTCGACATTGAAATTTTTCTGAAAATTTTTCTAAGTGTTAGAATTCAACGAAATTTTACCCAGCTTAAAAATGTCTGATATCGATGATACTCGGCACTATTATGAAAACGAACATCATTTTGATTATAATAGCTGTGGCAGAAAGCGCGATTTCGAATGTCGATATTTGAGAATTTTCGGAGTCGTCCGTTCAACGAGATTTTTAACCCAGCTTAAAAATGTCTGATATCGATGATACTCGGCACTATTATGAAAACGAACATCATTTTGATTATAATAGCTGTGGCAGAAAGCGCGATTTCGAATGTCGACATTGAAATTTTTCTGAAAATTTTTCTAAGTGTTAGAATTCAACGAAATTTTACCCAGCTTAAAAATGTCTGATATCGATGATACTCGGCACTATTATGAAAACGAACATCATTTTGATTATAATAGCTGTGGCAGAAAGCGCGTTTTCGAATGTCGATATTTGAGAATTTTCGGAGTCGTCCGTTCAACGAGATTTTTAACCCAGCTTAAAAATGTCTGATATCGATGATACTCGGCACTATTATGAAAACTAACATCATTTTGATTATAATAGCTGTGGCAGAAAGCGCGATTTCGAATGTCGACATTGAAATTTTTCTGAAAATTTTTCTAAGTGTTAGAATTCAACGAAATTTTACCCAGCTTAAAAATGTCTGATATCGATGATACTCGGCACTATTATGAAAACAAACATCATTTTGATTATAATAGCTGTGGCAGAAAGCGCGTTTTCGAATGTCGATATTTGAGAATTTTCGGAGTCGTCCGTTCAACGAGATTTTTAACCCAGCTTAAAAATGTCTGATATCGATGATACTCGGCACTATTATGAAAACTAACATCATTTTGATTATAATAGCTGTGGCAGAAAGCGCGATTTCGAATGTCGACATTGAAATTTTTCTGAAAATTTTTCTAAGTGTTAGAATTCAACGAAATTTTACCCAGCTTAAAAATGTCTGATATCGATGATACTCGGCACTATTATGAAAACAAACATCATTTTGATTATAATAGCTGTGGCAGAAAGCGCGTTTTCGAATGTCGATATTTGAGAATTTTCGGAGTCGTCCGTTCAACGAGATTTTTAACCCAGCTTAAAAATGTCTGATATCGATGATACTCGGCACTATTATGAAAACTAACATCATTTTGATTATAATAGCTGTGGCAGAAAGCGCGATTTCGAATGTCGACATTGAAATTTTTCTGAAAATTTTTCTAAGTGTTAGAATTCAACGAAATTTTACCCAGCTTAAAAATGTCTGATATCGATGATACTCGGCACTATTATGAAAACTAACATCATTTTGATTATAATAGCTGTGGCAGAAAGCGCGATTTCGAATGTCGACATTGAAATTTTTCTGAAAATTTTTCTAAGTGTTAGAATTCAACGAAATTTTACCCAGCTTAAAAATGTCTGATATCGATGATACTCGGCACTATTATGAAAACGAACATCATTTTGATTATAATAGCTGTGGCAGAAAGCGCGATTTCGAATGTCGATATTTGAGAATTTTCGGAGTCGTCCGTTCAACGAGATTTTTAACCCAGCTTAAAAATGTCTGATATCGATGATACTCGGCACTATTATGAAAACGAACATCATTTTGATTATAATAGCTGTGGCAGAAAGCGCGATTTCGAATGTCGACATTGAAATTTTTCTGAAAATTTTTCTAAGTGTTAGAATTCAACGAAATTTTACCCAGCTTAAAAATGTCTGATATCGATGATACTCGGCACTATTATGAAAACGAACATCATTTTGATTATAATAGCTGTGGCAGAAAGCGCGTTTTCGAATGTCGATATTTGAGAATTTTCGGAGTCGTCCGTTCAACGAGATTTTTAACCCAGCTTAAAAATGTCTGATATCGATGATACTCGGCACTATTATGAAAACTAACATCATTTTGATTATAATAGCTGTGGCAGAAAGCGCGATTTCGAATGTCGACATTGAAATTTTTCTGAAAATTTTTCTAAGTGTTAGAATTCAACGAAATTTTACCCAGCTTAAAAATGTCTGATATCGATGATACTCGGCACTATTATGAAAACAAACATCATTTTGATTATAATAGCTGTGGCAGAAAGCGCGTTTTCGAATGTCGATATTTGAGAATTTTCGGAGTCGTCCGTTCAACGAGATTTTTAACCCAGCTTAAAAATGTCTGATATCGATGATACTCGGCACTATTATGAAAACTAACATCATTTTGATTATAATAGCTGTGGCAGAAAGCGCGATTTCGAATGTCGACATTGAAATTTTTCTGAAAATTTTTCTAAGTGTTAGAATTCAACGAAATTTTACCCAGCTTAAAAATGTCTGATATCGATGATACTCGGCACTATTATGAAAACAAACATCATTTTGATTATAATAGCTGTGGCAGAAAGCGCGTTTTCGAATGTCGATATTTGAGAATTTTCGGAGTCGTCCGTTCAACGAGATTTTTAACCCAGCTTAAAAATGTCTGATATCGATGATACTCGGCACTATTATGAAAACTAACATCATTTTGATTATAATAGCTGTGGCAGAAAGCGCGATTTCGAATGTCGACATTGAAATTTTTCTGAAAATTTTTCTAAGTGTTAGAATTCAACGAAATTTTACCCAGCTTAAAAATGTCTGATATCGATGATACTCGGCACTATTATGAAAACTAACATCATTTTGATTATAATAGCTGTGGCAGAAAGCGCGATTTCGAATGTCGACATTGAAATTTTTCTGAAAATTTTTCTAAGTGTTAGAATTCAACGAAATTTTACCCAGCTTAAAAATGTCTGATATCGATGATACTCGGCACTATTATGAAAACAAACATCATTTTGATTATAATAGCTGTGGCAGAAAGCGCGTTTTCGAATGTCGATATTTGAGAATTTTCGGAGTCGTCCGTTCAACGAGATTTTTAACCCAGCTTAAAAATGTCTGATATCGATGATACTCGGCACTATTATGAAAACTAACATCATTTTGATTATAATAGCTGTGGCAGAAAGCGCGATTTCGAATGTCGACATTGAAATTTTTCTGAAAATTTTTCTAAGTGTTAGAATTCAACGAAATTTTACCCAGCTTAAAAATGTCTGATATCGATGATACTCGGCACTATTATGAAAACAAACATCATTTTGATTATAATAGCTGTGGCAGAAAGCGCGTTTTCGAATGTCGATATTTGAGAATTTTCGGAGTCGTCCGTTCAACGAGATTTTTAACCCAGCTTAAAAATGTCTGATATCGATGATACTCGGCACTATTATGAAAACTAACATCATTTTGATTATAATAGCTGTGGCAGAAAGCGCGATTTCGAATGTCGACATTGAAATTTTTCTGAAAATTTTTCTGTGTTAGAATTCAACGAAATTTTACCCAGCTTAAAAATGTCTGATATCGATGATACTCGGCACTATTATGAAAACTAACATCATTTTGATTATAATAGCTGTGGCAGAAAGCGCGATTTCGAATGTCGACATTGAAATTTTTCTGAGAATTTTTCTAAGTGTTAGAATTCAACGAAATTTTACCCAGCTTAAAAATGTCTGATATCGATGATACTCGGCACTATTATGAAAACGAACATCATTTTGATTATAATAGCTGTGGCAGAAAGCGCGATTTCGAATGTCGATATTTGAGAATTTTCGGAGTCGTCCGTTCAACGAGATTTTTAACCCAGCTTAAAAATGTCTGATATCGATGATACTCGGCACTATTATGAAAACAAACATCATTTTGATTATAATAGCTGTGGCAGAAAGCGCGTTTTCGAATGTCGATATTTGAGAATTTTCGGAGTCGTCCGTTCAACGAGATTTTTAACCCAGCTTAAAAATGTCTGATATCGATGATACTCGGCACTATTATGAAAACTAACATCATTTTGATTATAATAGCTGTGGCAGAAAGCGCGATTTCGAATGTCGACATTGAAATTTTTCTGAAAATTTTTCTAAGTGTTAGAATTCAACGAAATTTTACCCAGCTTAAAAATGTCTGATATCGATGATACTCGGCACTATTATGAAAACAAACATCATTTTGATTATAATAGCTGTGGCAGAAAGCGCGTTTTCGAATGTCGATATTTGAGAATTTTCGGAGTCGTCCGTTCAACGAGATTTTTAACCCAGCTTAAAAATGTCTGATATCGATGATACTCGGCACTATTATGAAAACTAACATCATTTTGATTATAATAGCTGTGGCAGAAAGCGCGATTTCGAATGTCGACATTGAAATTTTTCTGAAAATTTTTCTAAGTGTTAGAATTCAACGAAATTTTACCCAGCTTAAAAATGTCTGATATCGATGATACTCGGCACTATTATGAAAACAAACATCATTTTGATTATAATAGCTGTGGCAGAAAGCGCGTTTTCGAATGTCGATATTTGAGAATTTTCGGAGTCGTCCGTTCAACGAGATTTTTAACCCAGCTTAAAAATATCTGATATCGATGATACTCGGCACTATTATGAAAACTAACATCATTTTGATTATAATAGCTGTGGCAGAAAGCGCGATTTCGAATGTCGACATTGAAATTTTTCTGAAAATTTTTCTAAGTGTTAGAATTCAACGAAATTTTACCCAGCTTAAAAATGTCTGATATCGATGATACTCGGCACTATTATGAAAACGAACATCATTTTGATTATAATAGCTGTGGCAGAAAGCGCGATTTCGAATGTCGATATTTGAGAATTTTCGGAGTCGTCCGTTCAACGAGATTTTTAACCCAGCTTAAAAATGTCTGATATCGATGATACTCGGCACTATTATGAAAACGAACATCATTTTGATTATAATAGCTGTGGCAGAAAGCGCGATTTCGAATGTCGACATTGAAATTTTTCTGAAAATTTTTCTAAGTGTTAGAATTCAACGAAATTTTACCCAGCTTAAAAATGTCTGATATCGATGATACTCGGCACTATTATGAAAACGAACATCATTTTGATTATAATAGCTGTGGCAGAAAGCGCGTTTTCGAATGTCGATATTTGAGAATTTTCGGAGTCGTCCGTTCAACGAGATTTTTAACCCAGCTTAAAAATGTCTGATATCGATGATACTCGGCACTATTATGAAAACTAACATCATTTTGATTATAATAGCTGTGGCAGAAAGCGCGATTTCGAATGTCGACATTGAAATTTTTCTGAAAATTTTTCTAAGTGTTAGAATTCAACGAAATTTTACCCAGCTTAAAAATGTCTGATATCGATGATACTCGGCACTATTATGAAAACAAACATCATTTTGATTATAATAGCTGTGGCAGAAAGCGCGTTTTCGAATGTCGATATTTGAGAATTTTCGGAGTCGTCCGTTCAACGAGATTTTTAACCCAGCTTAAAAATGTCTGATATCGATGATACTCGGCACTATTATGAAAACTAACATCATTTTGATTATAATAGCTGTGGCAGAAAGCGCGATTTCGAATGTCGACATTGAAATTTTTCTGAAAATTTTTCTAAGTGTTAGAATTCAACGAAATTTTACCCAGCTTAAAAATGTCTGATATCGATGATACTCGGCACTATTATGAAAACGAACATCATTTTGATTATAATAGCTGTGGCAGAAAGCGCGATTTCGAATGTCGACATTGAAATTTTTCTGAAAATTTTTCTAAGTGTTAGAATTCAACGAAATTTTACCCAGCTTAAAAATGTCTGATATCGATGATACTCGGCACTATTATGAAAACAAACATCATTTTGATTATAATAGCTGTGGCAGAAAGCGCGTTTTCGAATGTCGATATTTGAGAATTTTCGGAGTCGTCCGTTCAACGAGATTTTTAACCCAGCTTAAAAATGTCTGATATCGATGATACTCGGCACTATTATGAAAACAAACATCATTTTGATTATAATAGCTGTGGCAGAAAGCGCGTTTTCGAATGTCGATATTTGAGAATTTTCGGAGTCGTCCGTTCAACGAGATTTTTAACCCAGCTTAAAAATGTCTGATATCGATGATACTCGGCACTATTATGAAAACTAACATCATTTTGATTATAATAGCTGTGGCAGAAAGCGCGATTTCGAATGTCGACATTGAAATTTTTCTGAAAATTTTTCTAAGTGTTAGAATTCAACGAAATTTTACCCAGCTTAAAAATGTCTGATATCGATGATACTCGGCACTATTATGAAAACAAACATCATTTTGATTATAATAGCTGTGGCAGAAAGCGCGTTTTCGAATGTCGATATTTGAGAATTTTCGGAGTCGTCCGTTCAACGAGATTTTTAACCCAGCTTAAAAATGTCTGATATCGATGATACTCGGCACTATTATGAAAACTAACATCATTTTGATTATAATAGCTGTGGCAGAAAGCGCGATTTCGAATGTCGACATTGAAATTTTTCTGAAAATTTTTCTAAGTGTTAGAATTCAACGAAATTTTACCCAGCTTAAAAATGTCTGATATCGATGATACTCGGCACTATTATGAAAACGAACATCATTTTGATTATAATAGCTGTGGCAGAAAGCGCGATTTCGAATGTCGATATTTGAGAATTTTCGGAGTCGTCCGTTCAACGAGATTTTTAACCCAGCTTAAAAATGTCTGATATCGATGATACTCGGCACTATTATGAAAACGAACATCATTTTGATTATAATAGCTGTGGCAGAAAGCGCGATTTCGAATGTCGACATTGAAATTTTTCTGAAAATTTTTCTAAGTGTTAGAATTCAACGAAATTTTACCCAGCTTAAAAATGTCTGATATCGATGATACTCGGCACTATTATGAAAACGAACATCATTTTGATTATAATAGCTGTGGCAGAAAGCGCGTTTTCGAATGTCGATATTTGAGAATTTTCGGAGTCGTCCGTTCAACGAGATTTTTAACCCAGCTTAAAAATGTCTGATATCGATGATACTCGGCACTATTATGAAAACTAACATCATTTTGATTATAATAGCTGTGGCAGAAAGCGCGATTTCGAATGTCGACATTGAAATTTTTCTGAAAATTTTTCTAAGTGTTAGAATTCAACGAAATTTTACCCAGCTTAAAAATGTCTGATATCGATGATACTCGGCACTATTATGAAAACAAACATCATTTTGATTATAATAGCTGTGGCAGAAAGCGCGTTTTCGAATGTCGATATTTGAGAATTTTCGGAGTCGTCCGTTCAACGAGATTTTTAACCCAGCTTAAAAATGTCTGATATCGATGATACTCGGCACTATTATGAAAACTAACATCATTTTGATTATAATAGCTGTGGCAGAAAGCGCGATTTCGAATGTCGACATTGAAATTTTTCTGAAAATTTTTCTAAGTGTTAGAATTCAACGAAATTTTACCCAGCTTAAAAATGTCTGATATCGATGATACTCGGCACTATTATGAAAACAAACATCATTTTGATTATAATAGCTGTGGCAGAAAGCGCGTTTTCGAATGTCGATATTTGAGAATTTTCGGAGTCGTCCGTTCAACGAGATTTTTAACCCAGCTTAAAAATGTCTGATATCGATGATACTCGGCACTATTATGAAAACTAACATCATTTTGATTATAATAGCTGTGGCAGAAAGCGCGATTTCGAATGTCGACATTGAAATTTTTCTGAAAATTTTTCTAAGTGTTAGAATTCAACGAAATTTTACCCAGCTTAAAAATGTCTGATATCGATGATACTCGGCACTATTATGAAAACTAACATCATTTTGATTATAATAGCTGTGGCAGAAAGCGCGATTTCGAATGTCGACATTGAAATTTTTCTGAAAATTTTTCTAAGTGTTAGAATTCAACGAAATTTTACCCAGCTTAAAAATGTCTGATATCGATGATACTCGGCACTATTATGAAAACGAACATCATTTTGATTATAATAGCTGTGGCAGAAAGCGCGATTTCGAATGTCGATATTTGAGAATTTTCGGAGTCGTCCGTTCAACGAGATTTTTAACCCAGCTTAAAAATGTCTGATATCGATGATACTCGGCACTATTATGAAAACGAACATCATTTTGATTATAATAGCTGTGGCAGAAAGCGCGATTTCGAATGTCGACATTGAAATTTTTCTGAAAATTTTTCTAAGTGTTAGAATTCAACGAAATTTTACCCAGCTTAAAAATGTCTGATATCGATGATACTCGGCACTATTATGAAAACGAACATCATTTTGATTATAATAGCTGTGGCAGAAAGCGCGTTTTCGAATGTCGATATTTGAGAATTTTCGGAGTCGTCCGTTCAACGAGATTTTTAACCCAGCTTAAAAATGTCTGATATCGATGATACTCGGCACTATTATGAAAACTAACATCATTTTGATTATAATAGCTGTGGCAGAAAGCGCGATTTCGAATGTCGACATTGAAATTTTTCTGAAAATTTTTCTAAGTGTTAGAATTCAACGAAATTTTACCCAGCTTAAAAATGTCTGATATCGATGATACTCGGCACTATTATGAAAACAAACATCATTTTGATTATAATAGCTGTGGCAGAAAGCGCGTTTTCGAATGTCGATATTTGAGAATTTTCGGAGTCGTCCGTTCAACGAGATTTTTAACCCAGCTTAAAAATGTCTGATATCGATGATACTCGGCACTATTATGAAAACTAACATCATTTTGATTATAATAGCTGTGGCAGAAAGCGCGATTTCGAATGTCGACATTGAAATTTTTCTGAAAATTTTTCTAAGTGTTAGAATTCAACGAAATTTTACCCAGCTTAAAAATGTCTGATATCGATGATACTCGGCACTATTATGAAAACAAACATCATTTTGATTATAATAGCTGTGGCAGAAAGCGCGTTTTCGAATGTCGATATTTGAGAATTTTCGGAGTCGTCCGTTCAACGAGATTTTTAACCCAGCTTAAAAATGTCTGATATCGATGATACTCGGCACTATTATGAAAACTAACATCATTTTGATTATAATAGCTGTGGCAGAAAGCGCGATTTCGAATGTCGACATTGAAATTTTTCTGAAAATTTTTCTAAGTGTTAGAATTCAACGAAATTTTACCCAGCTTAAAAATGTCTGATATCGATGATACTCGGCACTATTATGAAAACTAACATCATTTTGATTATAATAGCTGTGGCAGAAAGCGCGATTTCGAATGTCGACATTGAAATTTTTCTGAAAATTTTTCTAAGTGTTAGAATTCAACGAAATTTTACCCAGCTTAAAAATGTCTGATATCGATGATACTCGGCACTATTATGAAAACAAACATCATTTTGATTATAATAGCTGTGGCAGAAAGCGCGTTTTCGAATGTCGATATTTGAGAATTTTCGGAGTCGTCCGTTCAACGAGATTTTTAACCCAGCTTAAAAATGTCTGATATCGATGATACTCGGCACTATTATGAAAACTAACATCATTTTGATTATAATAGCTGTGGCAGAAAGCGCGATTTCGAATGTCGACATTGAAATTTTTCTGAAAATTTTTCTAAGTGTTAGAATTCAACGAAATTTTACCCAGCTTAAAAATGTCTGATATCGATGATACTCGGCACTATTATGAAAACAAACATCATTTTGATTATAATAGCTGTGGCAGAAAGCGCGTTTTCGAATGTCGATATTTGAGAATTTTCGGAGTCGTCCGTTCAACGAGATTTTTAACCCAGCTTAAAAATGTCTGATATCGATGATACTCGGCACTATTATGAAAACTAACATCATTTTGATTATAATAGCTGTGGCAGAAAGCGCGATTTCGAATGTCGACATTGAAATTTTTCTGAAAATTTTTCTGTGTTAGAATTCAACGAAATTTTACCCAGCTTAAAAATGTCTGATATCGATGATACTCGGCACTATTATGAAAACTAACATCATTTTGATTATAATAGCTGTGGCAGAAAGCGCGATTTCGAATGTCGACATTGAAATTTTTCTGAGAATTTTTCTAAGTGTTAGAATTCAACGAAATTTTACCCAGCTTAAAAATGTCTGATATCGATGATACTCGGCACTATTATGAAAACGAACATCATTTTGATTATAATAGCTGTGGCAGAAAGCGCGATTTCGAATGTCGATATTTGAGAATTTTCGGAGTCGTCCGTTCAACGAGATTTTTAACCCAGCTTAAAAATGTCTGATATCGATGATACTCGGCACTATTATGAAAACAAACATCATTTTGATTATAATAGCTGTGGCAGAAAGCGCGTTTTCGAATGTCGATATTTGAGAATTTTCGGAGTCGTCCGTTCAACGAGATTTTTAACCCAGCTTAAAAATGTCTGATATCGATGATACTCGGCACTATTATGAAAACTAACATCATTTTGATTATAATAGCTGTGGCAGAAAGCGCGATTTCGAATGTCGACATTGAAATTTTTCTGAAAATTTTTCTAAGTGTTAGAATTCAACGAAATTTTACCCAGCTTAAAAATGTCTGATATCGATGATACTCGGCACTATTATGAAAACAAACATCATTTTGATTATAATAGCTGTGGCAGAAAGCGCGTTTTCGAATGTCGATATTTGAGAATTTTCGGAGTCGTCCGTTCAACGAGATTTTTAACCCAGCTTAAAAATGTCTGATATCGATGATACTCGGCACTATTATGAAAACTAACATCATTTTGATTATAATAGCTGTGGCAGAAAGCGCGATTTCGAATGTCGACATTGAAATTTTTCTGAAAATTTTTCTAAGTGTTAGAATTCAACGAAATTTTACCCAGCTTAAAAATGTCTGATATCGATGATACTCGGCACTATTATGAAAACAAACATCATTTTGATTATAATAGCTGTGGCAGAAAGCGCGTTTTCGAATGTCGATATTTGAGAATTTTCGGAGTCGTCCGTTCAACGAGATTTTTAACCCAGCTTAAAAATATCTGATATCGATGATACTCGGCACTATTATGAAAACTAACATCATTTTGATTATAATAGCTGTGGCAGAAAGCGCGATTTCGAATGTCGACATTGAAATTTTTCTGAAAATTTTTCTAAGTGTTAGAATTCAACGAAATTTTACCCAGCTTAAAAATGTCTGATATCGATGATACTCGGCACTATTATGAAAACGAACATCATTTTGATTATAATAGCTGTGGCAGAAAGCGCGATTTCGAATGTCGATATTTGAGAATTTTCGGAGTCGTCCGTTCAACGAGATTTTTAACCCAGCTTAAAAATGTCTGATATCGATGATACTCGGCACTATTATGAAAACGAACATCATTTTGATTATAATAGCTGTGGCAGAAAGCGCGATTTCGAATGTCGACATTGAAATTTTTCTGAAAATTTTTCTAAGTGTTAGAATTCAACGAAATTTTACCCAGCTTAAAAATGTCTGATATCGATGATACTCGGCACTATTATGAAAACGAACATCATTTTGATTATAATAGCTGTGGCAGAAAGCGCGTTTTCGAATGTCGATATTTGAGAATTTTCGGAGTCGTCCGTTCAACGAGATTTTTAACCCAGCTTAAAAATGTCTGATATCGATGATACTCGGCACTATTATGAAAACTAACATCATTTTGATTATAATAGCTGTGGCAGAAAGCGCGATTTCGAATGTCGACATTGAAATTTTTCTGAAAATTTTTCTAAGTGTTAGAATTCAACGAAATTTTACCCAGCTTAAAAATGTCTGATATCGATGATACTCGGCACTATTATGAAAACAAACATCATTTTGATTATAATAGCTGTGGCAGAAAGCGCGTTTTCGAATGTCGATATTTGAGAATTTTCGGAGTCGTCCGTTCAACGAGATTTTTAACCCAGCTTAAAAATGTCTGATATCGATGATACTCGGCACTATTATGAAAACTAACATCATTTTGATTATAATAGCTGTGGCAGAAAGCGCGATTTCGAATGTCGACATTGAAATTTTTCTGAAAATTTTTCTAAGTGTTAGAATTCAACGAAATTTTACCCAGCTTAAAAATGTCTGATATCGATGATACTCGGCACTATTATGAAAACAAACATCATTTTGATTATAATAGCTGTGGCAGAAAGCGCGTTTTCGAATGTCGATATTTGAGAATTTTCGGAGTCGTCCGTTCAACGAGATTTTTAACCCAGCTTAAAAATGTCTGATATCGATGATACTCGGCACTATTATGAAAACTAACATCATTTTGATTATAATAGCTGTGGCAGAAAGCGCGATTTCGAATGTCGACATTGAAATTTTTCTGAAAATTTTTCTAAGTGTTAGAATTCAACGAAATTTTACCCAGCTTAAAAATGTCTGATATCGATGATACTCGGCACTATTATGAAAACTAACATCATTTTGATTATAATAGCTGTGGCAGAAAGCGCGATTTCGAATGTCGACATTGAAATTTTTCTGAAAATTTTTCTAAGTGTTAGAATTCAACGAAATTTTACCCAGCTTAAAAATGTCTGATATCGATGATACTCGGCACTATTATGAAAACAAACATCATTTTGATTATAATAGCTGTGGCAGAAAGCGCGTTTTCGAATGTCGATATTTGAGAATTTTCGGAGTCGTCCGTTCAACGAGATTTTTAACCCAGCTTAAAAATGTCTGATATCGATGATACTCGGCACTATTATGAAAACTAACATCATTTTGATTATAATAGCTGTGGCAGAAAGCGCGATTTCGAATGTCGACATTGAAATTTTTCTGAAAATTTTTCTAAGTGTTAGAATTCAACGAAATTTTACCCAGCTTAAAAATGTCTGATATCGATGATACTCGGCACTATTATGAAAACAAACATCATTTTGATTATAATAGCTGTGGCAGAAAGCGCGTTTTCGAATGTCGATATTTGAGAATTTTCGGAGTCGTCCGTTCAACGAGATTTTTAACCCAGCTTAAAAATGTCTGATATCGATGATACTCGGCACTATTATGAAAACTAACATCATTTTGATTATAATAGCTGTGGCAGAAAGCGCGATTTCGAATGTCGACATTGAAATTTTTCTGAAAATTTTTCTAAGTGTTAGAATTCAACGAAATTTTACCCAGCTTAAAAATGTCTGATATCGATGATACTCGGCACTATTATGAAAACGAACATCATTTTGATTATAATAGCTGTGGCAGAAAGCGCGATTTCGAATGTCGACATTGAAATTTTTCTGAAAATTTTTCTAAGTGTTAGAATTCAACGAAATTTTACCCAGCTTAAAAATGTCTGATATCGATGATACTCGGCACTATTATGAAAACAAACTTCATTTTGATTATAATAGCTGTGGCAGAAAGCGCGTTTTCGAATGTCGATATTTGAGAATTTTCGGAGTCGTCCGTTCAACGAGATTTTTAACCCAGCTTAAAAATGTCTGATATCGATGATACTCGGCACTATTATGAAAACTAACATCATTTTGATTATAATAGCTGTGGCAGAAAGCGCGATTTCGAATGTCGACATTGAAATTTTTCTGAAAATTTTTCTGTGTTAGAATTCAACGAAATTTTACCCAGCTTAAAAATGTCTGATATCGATGATACTCGGCACTATTATGAAAACTAACATCATTTTGATTATAATAGCTGTGGCAGAAAGCGCGATTTCGAATGTCGACATTGAAATTTTTCTGAGAATTTTTCTAAGTGTTAGAATTCAACGAAATTTTACCCAGCTTAAAAATGTCTGATTTCGATGATACTCGGCACTATTATGAAAACGAACATCATTTTGATTATAATAGCTGTGGCAGAAAGCGCGATTTCGAATGTCGACATTGAAATTTTTCTGAGAATTTTTCTAAGTGTTAGAATTCAACGAAATTTTACCCAGCTTAAAAATGTCTGATATCGATGATACTCGGCACTATTATGAAAACGAACATCATTTTGATTATAATAGCTGTGGCAGAAAGCGCGATTTCGAATGTCGATATTTGAGAATTTTCGGAGTCGTCCGTTCAACGAGATTTTTAACCCAGCTTAAAAATGTCTGATATCGATGATACTCGGCACTATTATGAAAACAAACATCATTTTGATTATAATAGCTGTGGCAGAAAGCGCGTTTTCGAATGTCGATATTTGAGAATTTTCGGAGTCGTCCGTTCAACGAGATTTTTAACCCAGCTTAAAAATGTCTGATATCGATGATACTCGGCACTATTATGAAAACTAACATCATTTTGATTATAATAGCTGTGGCAGAAAGCGCGATTTCGAATGTCGACATTGAAATTTTTCTGAAAATTTTTCTAAGTGTTAGAATTCAACGAAATTTTACCCAGCTTAAAAATGTCTGATATCGATGATACTCGGCACTATTATGAAAACAAACATCATTTTGATTATAATAGCTGTGGCAGAAAGCGCGTTTTCGAATGTCGATATTTGAGAATTTTCGGAGTCGTCCGTTCAACGAGATTTTTAACCCAGCTTAAAAATGTCTGATATCGATGATACTCGGCACTATTATGAAAACTAACATCATTTTGATTATAATAGCTGTGGCAGAAAGCGCGATTTCGAATGTCGACATTGAAATTTTTCTGAAAATTTTTCTAAGTGTTAGAATTCAACGAAATTTTACCCAGCTTAAAAATGTCTGATATCGATGATACTCGGCACTATTATGAAAACAAACATCATTTTGATTATAATAGCTGTGGCAGAAAGCGCGTTTTCGAATGTCGATATTTGAGAATTTTCGGAGTCGTCCGTTCAACGAGATTTTTAACCCAGCTTAAAAATATCTGATATCGATGATACTCGGCACTATTATGAAAACTAACATCATTTTGATTATAATAGCTGTGGCAGAAAGCGCGATTTCGAATGTCGACATTGAAATTTTTCTGAAAATTTTTCTAAGTGTTAGAATTCAACGAAATTTTACCCAGCTTAAAAATGTCTGATATCGATGATACTCGGCACTATTATGAAAACGAACATCATTTTGATTATAATAGCTGTGGCAGAAAGCGCGATTTCGAATGTCGATATTTGAGAATTTTCGGAGTCGTCCGTTCAACGAGATTTTTAACCCAGCTTAAAAATGTCTGATATCGATGATACTCGGCACTATTATGAAAACGAACATCATTTTGATTATAATAGCTGTGGCAGAAAGCGCGATTTCGAATGTCGACATTGAAATTTTTCTGAAAATTTTTCTAAGTGTTAGAATTCAACGAAATTTTACCCAGCTTAAAAATGTCTGATATCGATGATACTCGGCACTATTATGAAAACGAACATCATTTTGATTATAATAGCTGTGGCAGAAAGCGCGTTTTCGAATGTCGATATTTGAGAATTTTCGGAGTCGTCCGTTCAACGAGATTTTTAACCCAGCTTAAAAATGTCTGATATCGATGATACTCGGCACTATTATGAAAACTAACATCATTTTGATTATAATAGCTGTGGCAGAAAGCGCGATTTCGAATGTCGACATTGAAATTTTTCTGAAAATTTTTCTAAGTGTTAGAATTCAACGAAATTTTACCCAGCTTAAAAATGTCTGATATCGATGATACTCGGCACTATTATGAAAACAAACATCATTTTGATTATAATAGCTGTGGCAGAAAGCGCGTTTTCGAATGTCGATATTTGAGAATTTTCGGAGTCGTCCGTTCAACGAGATTTTTAACCCAGCTTAAAAATGTCTGATATCGATGATACTCGGCACTATTATGAAAACTAACATCATTTTGATTATAATAGCTGTGGCAGAAAGCGCGATTTCGAATGTCGACATTGAAATTTTTCTGAAAATTTTTCTAAGTGTTAGAATTCAACGAAATTTTACCCAGCTTAAAAATGTCTGATATCGATGATACTCGGCACTATTATGAAAACAAACATCATTTTGATTATAATAGCTGTGGCAGAAAGCGCGTTTTCGAATGTCGATATTTGAGAATTTTCGGAGTCGTCCGTTCAACGAGATTTTTAACCCAGCTTAAAAATGTCTGATATCGATGATACTCGGCACTATTATGAAAACTAACATCATTTTGATTATAATAGCTGTGGCAGAAAGCGCGATTTCGAATGTCGACATTGAAATTTTTCTGAAAATTTTTCTAAGTGTTAGAATTCAACGAAATTTTACCCAGCTTAAAAATGTCTGATATCGATGATACTCGGCACTATTATGAAAACTAACATCATTTTGATTATAATAGCTGTGGCAGAAAGCGCGATTTCGAATGTCGACATTGAAATTTTTCTGAAAATTTTTCTAAGTGTTAGAATTCAACGAAATTTTACCCAGCTTAAAAATGTCTGATATCGATGATACTCGGCACTATTATGAAAACAAACATCATTTTGATTATAATAGCTGTGGCAGAAAGCGCGTTTTCGAATGTCGATATTTGAGAATTTTCGGAGTCGTCCGTTCAACGAGATTTTTAACCCAGCTTAAAAATGTCTGATATCGATGATACTCGGCACTATTATGAAAACGAACATCATTTTGATTATAATAGCTGTGGCAGAAAGCGCGATTTCGAATGTCGACATTGAAATTTTTCTGAAAATTTTTCTAAGTGTTAGAATTCAACGAAATTTTACCCAGCTTAAAAATGTCTGATATCGATGATACTCGGCACTATTATGAAAACGAACATCATTTTGAATATAATAGCTGTGGCAGAAAGCGCGTTTTCGAATGTCGATATTTGAGAATTTTCGGAGTCGTCCGTTCAACGAGATTTTTAACCCAGCTTAAAAATGTCTGATATCGATGATACTCGGCACTATTATGAAAACTAACATCATTTTGATTATAATAGCTGTGGCAGAAAGCGCGATTTCGAATGTCGACATTGAAATTTTTCTGAAAATTTTTCTAAGTGTTAGAATTCAACGAAATTTTACCCAGCTTAAAAATGTCTGATATCGATGATACTCGGCACTATTATGAAAACAAACATCATTTTGATTATAATAGCTGTGGCAGAAAGCGCGTTTTCGAATGTCGATATTTGAGAATTTTCGGAGTCGTCCGTTCAACGAGATTTTTAACCCAGCTTAAAAATGTCTGATATCGATGATACTCGGCACTATTATGAAAACTAACATCATTTTGATTATAATAGCTGTGGCAGAAAGCGCGATTTCGAATGTCGACATTGAAATTTTTCTGAAAATTTTTCTAAGTGTTAGAATTCAACGAAATTTTACCCAGCTTAAAAATGTCTGATATCGATGATACTCGGCACTATTATGAAAACAAACATCATTTTGATTATAATAGCTGTGGCAGAAAGCGCGTTTTCGAATGTCGATATTTGAGAATTTTCGGAGTCGTCCGTTCAACGAGATTTTTAACCCAGCTTAAAAATGTCTGATATCGATGATACTCGGCACTATTATGAAAACTAACATCATTTTGATTATAATAGCTGTGGCAGAAAGCGCGATTTCGAATGTCGACATTGAAATTTTTCTGAAAATTTTTCTAAGTGTTAGAATTCAACGAAATTTTACCCAGCTTAAAAATGTCTGATATCGATGATACTCGGCACTATTATGAAAACTAACATCATTTTGATTATAATAGCTGTGGCAGAAAGCGCGATTTCGAATGTCGACATTGAAATTTTTCTGAAAATTTTTCTAAGTGTTAGAATTCAACGAAATTTTACCCAGCTTAAAAATGTCTGATATCGATGATACTCGGCACTATTATGAAAACAAACATCATTTTGATTATAATAGCTGTGGCAGAAAGCGCGTTTTCGAATGTCGATATTTGAGAATTTTCGGAGTCGTCCGTTCAACGAGATTTTTAACCCAGCTTAAAAATGTCTGATATCGATGATACTCGGCACTATTATGAAAACTAACATCATTTTGATTATAATAGCTGTGGCAGAAAGCGCGATTTCGAATGTCGACATTGAAATTTTTCTGAAAATTTTTCTAAGTGTTAGAATTCAACGAAATTTTACCCAGCTTAAAAATGTCTGATATCGATGATACTCGGCACTATTATGAAAACAAACATCATTTTGATTATAATAGCTGTGGCAGAAAGCGCGTTTTCGAATGTCGATATTTGAGAATTTTCGGAGTCGTCCGTTCAACGAGATTTTTAACCCAGCTTAAAAATGTCTGATATCGATGATACTCGGCACTATTATGAAAACTAACATCATTTTGATTATAATAGCTGTGGCAGAAAGCGCGATTTCGAATGTCGACATTGAAATTTTTCTGAAAATTTTTCTAAGTGTTAGAATTCAACGAAATTTTACCCAGCTTAAAAATGTCTGATATCGATGATACTCGGCACTATTATGAAAACAAACATCATTTTGATTATAATAGCTGTGGCAGAAAGCGCGTTTTCGAATGTCGATATTTGAGAATTTTCGGAGTCGTCCGTTCAACGAGATTTTTAACCCAGCTTAAAAATGTCTGATATCGATGATACTCGGCACTATTATGAAAACTAACATCATTTTGATTATAATAGCTGTGGCAGAAAGCGCGATTTCGAATGTCGACATTGAAATTTTTCTGAAAATTTTTCTAAGTGTTAGAATTCAACGAAATTTTACCCAGCTTAAAAATGTCTGATATCGATGATACTCGGCACTATTATGAAAACTAACATCATTTTGATTATAATAGCTGTGGCAGAAAGCGCGATTTCGAATGTCGACATTGAAATTTTTCTGAAAATTTTTCTAAGTGTTAGAATTCAACGAAATTTTACCCAGCTTAAAAATGTCTGATATCGATGATACTCGGCACTATTATGAAAACAAACATCATTTTGATTATAATAGCTGTGGCAGAAAGCGCGTTTTCGAATGTCGATATTTGAGAATTTTCGGAGTCGTCCGTTCAACGAGATTTTTAACCCAGCTTAAAAATGTCTGATATCGATGATACTCGGCACTATTATGAAAACTAACATCATTTTGATTATAATAGCTGTGGCAGAAAGCGCGATTTCGAATGTCGACATTGAAATTTTTCTGAAAATTTTTCTAAGTGTTAGAATTCAACGAAATTTTACCCAGCTTAAAAATGTCTGATATCGATGATACTCGGCACTATTATGAAAACTAACATCATTTTGATTATAATAGCTGTGGCAGAAAGCGCGATTTCGAATGTCGACATTGAAATTTTTCTGAAAATTTTTCTAAGTGTTAGAATTCAACGAAATTTTACCCAGCTTAAAAATGTCTGATATCGATGATACTCGGCACTATTATGAAAACAAACATCATTTTGATTATAATAGCTGTGGCAGAAAGCGCGTTTTCGAATGTCGATATTTGAGAATTTTCGGAGTCGTCCGTTCAACGAGATTTTTAACCCAGCTTAAAAATGTCTGATATCGATGATACTCGGCACTATTATGAAAACTAACATCATTTTGATTATAATAGCTGTGGCAGAAAGCGCGATTTCGAATGTCGACATTGAAATTTTTCTGAAAATTTTTCTAAGTGTTAGAATTCAACGAAATTTTACCCAGCTTAAAAATGTCTGATATCGATGATACTCGGCACTATTATGAAAACAAACATCATTTTGATTATAATAGCTGTGGCAGAAAGCGCGTTTTCGAATGTCGATATTTGAGAATTTTCGGAGTCGTCCGTTCAACGAGATTTTTAACCCAGCTTAAAAATGTCTGATATCGATGATACTCGGCACTATTATGAAAACTAACATCATTTTGATTATAATAGCTGTGGCAGAAAGCGCGATTTCGAATGTCGACATTGAAATTTTTCTGAAAATTTTTCTAAGTGTTAGAATTCAACGAAATTTTACCCAGCTTAAAAATGTCTGATATCGATGATACTCGGCACTATTATGAAAACAAACATCATTTTGATTATAATAGCTGTGGCAGAAAGCGCGTTTTCGAATGTCGATATTTGAGAATTTTCGGAGTCGTCCGTTCAACGAGATTTTTAACCCAGCTTAAAAATGTCTGATATCGATGATACTCGGCACTATTATGAAAACTAACATCATTTTGATTATAATAGCTGTGGCAGAAAGCGCGATTTCGAATGTCGACATTGAAATTTTTCTGAAAATTTTTCTAAGTGTTAGAATTCAACGAAATTTTACCCAGCTTAAAAATGTCTGATATCGATGATACTCGGCACTATTATGAAAACTAACATCATTTTGATTATAATAGCTGTGGCAGAAAGCGCGATTTCGAATGTCGACATTGAAATTTTTCTGAAAATTTTTCTAAGTGTTAGAATTCAACGAAATTTTACCCAGCTTAAAAATGTCTGATATCGATGATACTCGGCACTATTATGAAAACAAACATCATTTTGATTATAATAGCTGTGGCAGAAAGCGCGTTTTCGAATGTCGATATTTGAGAATTTTCGGAGTCGTCCGTTCAACGAGATTTTTAACCCAGCTTAAAAATGTCTGATATCGATGATACTCGGCACTATTATGAAAACTAACATCATTTTGATTATAATAGCTGTGGCAGAAAGCGCGATTTCGAATGTCGACATTGAAATTTTTCTGAAAATTTTTCTAAGTGTTAGAATTCAACGAAATTTTACCCAGCTTAAAAATGTCTGATATCGATGATACTCGGCACTATTATGAAAACAAACATCATTTTGATTATAATAGCTGTGGCAGAAAGCGCGTTTTCGAATGTCGATATTTGAGAATTTTCGGAGTCGTCCGTTCAACGAGATTTTTAACCCAGCTTAAAAATGTCTGATATCGATGATACTCGGCACTATTATGAAAACTAACATCATTTTGATTATAATAGCTGTGGCAGAAAGCGCGATTTCGAATGTCGACATTGAAATTTTTCTGAAAATTTTTCTGTGTTAGAATTCAACGAAATTTTACCCAGCTTAAAAATGTCTGATATCGATGATACTCGGCACTATTATGAAAACTAACATCATTTTGATTATAATAGCTGTGGCAGAAAGCGCGATTTCGAATGTCGACATTGAAATTTTTCTGAGAATTTTTCTAAGTGTTAGAATTCAACGAAATTTTACCCAGCTTAAAAATGTCTGATTTCGATGATACTCGGCACTATTATGAAAACGAACATCATTTTGATTATAATAGCTGTGGCAGAAAGCGCGATTTCGAATGTCGACATTGAAATTTTTCTGAGAATTTTTCTAAGTGTTAGAATTCAACGAAATTTTACCCAGCTTAAAAATGTCTGATATCGATGATACTCGGCACTATTATGAAAACGAACATCATTTTGATTATAATAGCTGTGGCAGAAAGCGCGATTTCGAATGTCGATATTTGAGAATTTTCGGAGTCGTCCGTTCAACGAGATTTTTAACCCAGCTTAAAAATGTCTGATATCGATGATACTCGGCACTATTATGAAAACTAACATCATTTTGATTATAATAGCTGTGGCAGAAAGCGCGATTTCGAATGTCGACATTGAAATTTTTCTGAAAATTTTTCTAAGTGTTAGAATTCAACGAAATTTTACCCAGCTTAAAAATGTCTGATATCGATGATACTCGGCACTATTATGAAAACAAACATCATTTTGATTATAATAGCTGTGGCAGAAAGCGCGTTTTCGAATGTCGATATTTGAGAATTTTCGGAGTCGTCCGTTCAACGAGATTTTTAACCCAGCTTAAAAATATCTGATATCGATGATACTCGGCACTATTATGAAAACTAACATCATTTTGATTATAATAGCTGTGGCAGAAAGCGCGATTTCGAATGTCGACATTGAAATTTTTCTGAAAATTTTTCTAAGTGTTAGAATTCAACGAAATTTTACCCAGCTTAAAAATGTCTGATATCGATGATACTCGGCACTATTATGAAAACGAACATCATTTTGATTATAATAGCTGTGGCAGAAAGCGCGATTTCGAATGTCGATATTTGAGAATTTTCGGAGTCGTCCGTTCAACGAGATTTTTAACCCAGCTTAAAAATGTCTGATATCGATGATACTCGGCACTATTATGAAAACGAACATCATTTTGATTATAATAGCTGTGGCAGAAAGCGCGATTTCGAATGTCGACATTGAAATTTTTCTGAAAATTTTTCTAAGTGTTAGAATTCAACGAAATTTTACCCAGCTTAAAAATGTCTGATATCGATGATACTCGGCACTATTATGAAAACGAACATCATTTTGATTATAATAGCTGTGGCAGAAAGCGCGATTTCGAATGTCGATATTTGAGAATTTTCGGAGTCGTCCGTTCAACGAGATTTTTAACCCAGCTTAAAAATGTCTGATATCGATGATACTCGGCACTATTATGAAAACGAACATCATTTTGATTATAATAGCTGTGGCAGAAAGCGCGATTTCGAATGTCGACATTGAAATTTTTCTGAAAATTTTTCTAAGTGTTAGAATTCAACGAAATTTTACCCAGCTTAAAAATGTCTGATATCGATGATACTCGGCACTATTATGAAAACGAACATCATTTTGATTATAATAGCTGTGGCAGAAAGCGCGATTTCGAATGTCGACATTGAAATTTTTCTGAAAATTTTTCTAAGTGTTAGAATTCAACGAAATTTTACCCAGCTTAAAAATGTCTGATATCGATGATACTCGGCACTATTATGAAAACTAACATCATTTTGATTATAATAGCTGTGGC
Source organism: Serrognathus titanus (assembly GCA_039766575.1). NCBI lineage: Eukaryota > Metazoa > Arthropoda > Insecta > Coleoptera > Lucanidae > Serrognathus > Serrognathus titanus. The sequence continues at coordinate 827,681 of JBCDWJ010000007.1, forward strand.
AGAAAGCGCGATTTCGAATGTCGACATTGAAATTTTTCTGAAAATTTTTCTAAGTGTTAGAATTCAACGAAATTTTACCCAGCTTAAAAATGTCTGATATCGATGATACTCGGCACTATTATGAAAACAAACATCATTTTGATTATAATAGCTGTGGCAGAAAGCGCGTTTTCGAATGTCGATATTTGAGAATTTTCGGAGTCGTCCGTTCAACGAGATTTTTAACCCAGCTTAAAAATGTCTGATATCGATGATACTCGGCACTATTATGAAAACTAACATCATTTTGATTATAATAGCTGTGGCAGAAAGCGCGATTTCGAATGTCGACATTGAAATTTTTCTGAAAATTTTTCTAAGTGTTAGAATTCAACGAAATTTTACCCAGCTTAAAAATGTCTGATATCGATGATACTCGGCACTATTATGAAAACAAACATCATTTTGATTATAATAGCTGTGGCAGAAAGCGCGTTTTCGAATGTCGATATTTGAGAATTTTCGGAGTCGTCCGTTCAACGAGATTTTTAACCCAGCTTAAAAATGTCTGATATCGATGATACTCGGCACTATTATGAAAACTAACATCATTTTGATTATAATAGCTGTGGCAGAAAGCGCGATTTCGAATGTCGACATTGAAATTTTTCTGAAAATTTTTCTGTGTTAGAATTCAACGAAATTTTACCCAGCTTAAAAATGTCTGATATCGATGATACTCGGCACTATTATGAAAACTAACATCATTTTGATTATAATAGCTGTGGCAGAAAGCGCGATTTCGAATGTCGACATTGAAATTTTTCTGAGAATTTTTCTAAGTGTTAGAATTCAACGAAATTTTACCCAGCTTAAAAATGTCTGATTTCGATGATACTCGGCACTATTATGAAAACGAACATCATTTTGATTATAATAGCTGTGGCAGAAAGCGCGATTTCGAATGTCGACATTGAAATTTTTCTGAGAATTTTTCTAAGTGTTAGAATTCAACGAAATTTTACCCAGCTTAAAAATGTCTGATATCGATGATACTCGGCACTATTATGAAAACGAACATCATTTTGATTATAATAGCTGTGGCAGAAAGCGCGATTTCGAATGTCGATATTTGAGAATTTTCGGAGTCGTCCGTTCAACGAGATTTTTAACCCAGCTTAAAAATGTCTGATATCGATGATACTCGGCACTATTATGAAAACTAACATCATTTTGATTATAATAGCTGTGGCAGAAAGCGCGATTTCGAATGTCGACATTGAAATTTTTCTGAAAATTTTTCTAAGTGTTAGAATTCAACGAAATTTTACCCAGCTTAAAAATGTCTGATATCGATGATACTCGGCACTATTATGAAAACAAACATCATTTTGATTATAATAGCTGTGGCAGAAAGCGCGTTTTCGAATGTCGATATTTGAGAATTTTCGGAGTCGTCCGTTCAACGAGATTTTTAACCCAGCTTAAAAATATCTGATATCGATGATACTCGGCACTATTATGAAAACTAACATCATTTTGATTATAATAGCTGTGGCAGAAAGCGCGATTTCGAATGTCGACATTGAAATTTTTCTGAAAATTTTTCTAAGTGTTAGAATTCAACGAAATTTTACCCAGCTTAAAAATGTCTGATATCGATGATACTCGGCACTATTATGAAAACGAACATCATTTTGATTATAATAGCTGTGGCAGAAAGCGCGATTTCGAATGTCGATATTTGAGAATTTTCGGAGTCGTCCGTTCAACGAGATTTTTAACCCAGCTTAAAAATGTCTGATATCGATGATACTCGGCACTATTATGAAAACTAACATCATTTTGATTATAATAGCTGTGGCAGAAAGCGCGATTTCGAATGTCGACATTGAAATTTTTCTGAGAATTTTTCTAAGTGTTAGAATTCAACGAAATTTTACCCAGCTTAAAAATGTCTGATATCGATGATACTCGGCACTATTATGAAAACGAACATCATTTTGATTATAATAGCTGTGGCAGAAAGCGCGATTTCGAATGTCGATATTTGAGAATTTTCGGAGTCGTCCGTTCAACGAGATTTTTAACCCAGCTTAAAAATGTCTGATATCGATGATACTCGGCACTATTATGAAAACAAACATCATTTTGATTATAATAGCTGTGGCAGAAAGCGCGTTTTCGAATGTCGATATTTGAGAATTTTCGGAGTCGTCCGTTCAACGAGATTTTTAACCCAGCTTAAAAATGTCTGATATCGATGATACTCGGCACTATTATGAAAGCGAACATCATTTTGATTATAATAGCTGTGGCAGAAAGCGCGATTTCGAATGTCGACATTGAAATTTTTCTGAAAATTTTTCTAAGTGTTAGAATTCAACGAAATTTTACCCAGCTTAAAAATGTCTGATATCGATGATACTCGGCACTATTATGAAAACGAACATCATTTTGATTATAATAGCTGTGGCAGAAAGCGCGATTTCGAATGTCGACATTGAAATTTTTCTGAAAATTTTTCTAAGTGTTAGAATTCAACGAAATTTTACCCAGCTTAAAAATGTCTGATATCGATGATACTCGGCACTATTATGAAAACGAACATCATTTTGATTATAATAGCTGTGGCAGAAAGCGCGATTTCGAATGTCGACATTGAAATTTTTCTGTGAATTTTTCTAAGTGTTAGAATTCAACGAAATTTTACCCAGCTTAAAAATGTCTGATATCGATGATACTCGGCACTATTATGAAAACGAACATCATTTTGATTATAATAGCTGTGGCAGAAAGCGCGATTTCGAATGTCGATATTTGAGAATTTTCGGAGTCGTCCGTTCAACGAGATTTTTAACCCAGCTTAAAAATGTCTGATATCGATGATACTCGGCACTATTATGAAAACGAACATCATTTTGATTATAATAGCTGTGGCAGAAAGCGCGATTTCGAATGTCGACATTGAAATTTTTCTGAAAATTTTTCTAAGTGTTAGAATTCAACGAAATTTTACCCAGCTTAAAAATGTCTGATATCGATGATACTCGGCACTATTATGAAAACGAACATCATTTTGATTATAATAGCTGTGGCAGAAAGCGCGATTTCGAATGTCGACATTGAAATTTTTCTGAAAATTTTTCTAAGTGTTAGAATTCAACGAAATTTTACCCAGCTTAAAAATGTCTGATATCGATGATACTCGGCACTATTATGAAAACTAACATCATTTTGATTATAATAGCTGTGGCAGAAAGCGCGATTTCGAATGTCGACATTGAAATTTTTCTGAAAATTTTTCTAAGTGTTAGAATTCAACGAAATTTTACCCAGCTTAAAAATGTCTGATATCGATGATACTCGGCACTATTATGAAAACAAACATCATTTTGATTATAATAGCTGTGGCAGAAAGCGCGTTTTCGAATGTCGATATTTGAGAATTTTCGGAGTCGTCCGTTCAACGAGATTTTTAACCCAGCTTAAAAATGTCTGATATCGATGATACTCGGCACTATTATGAAAACTAACATCATTTTGATTATAATAGCTGTGGCAGAAAGCGCGATTTCGAATGTCGACATTGAAATTTTTCTGAAAATTTTTCTAAGTGTTAGAATTCAACGAAATTTTACCCAGCTTAAAAATGTCTGATATCGATGATACTCGGCACTATTATGAAAACAAACATCATTTTGATTATAATAGCTGTGGCAGAAAGCGCGTTTTCGAATGTCGATATTTGAGAATTTTCGGAGTCGTCCGTTCAACGAGATTTTTAACCCAGCTTAAAAATGTCTGATATCGATGATACTCGGCACTATTATGAAAACTAACATCATTTTGATTATAATAGCTGTGGCAGAAAGCGCGATTTCGAATGTCGACATTGAAATTTTTCTGAAAATTTTTCTGTGTTAGAATTCAACGAAATTTTACCCAGCTTAAAAATGTCTGATATCGATGATACTCGGCACTATTATGAAAACTAACATCATTTTGATTATAATAGCTGTGGCAGAAAGCGCGATTTCGAATGTCGACATTGAAATTTTTCTGAGAATTTTTCTAAGTGTTAGAATTCAACGAAATTTTACCCAGCTTAAAAATGTCTGATTTCGATGATACTCGGCACTATTATGAAAACGAACATCATTTTGATTATAATAGCTGTGGCAGAAAGCGCGATTTCGAATGTCGACATTGAAATTTTTCTGAGAATTTTTCTAAGTGTTAGAATTCAACGAAATTTTACCCAGCTTAAAAATGTCTGATATCGATGATACTCGGCACTATTATGAAAACGAACATCATTTTGATTATAATAGCTGTGGCAGAAAGCGCGATTTCGAATGTCGATATTTGAGAATTTTCGGAGTCGTCCGTTCAACGAGATTTTTAACCCAGCTTAAAAATGTCTGATATCGATGATACTCGGCACTATTATGAAAACTAACATCATTTTGATTATAATAGCTGTGGCAGAAAGCGCGATTTCGAATGTCGACATTGAAATTTTTCTGAAAATTTTTCTAAGTGTTAGAATTCAACGAAATTTTACCCAGCTTAAAAATGTCTGATATCGATGATACTCGGCACTATTATGAAAACAAACATCATTTTGATTATAATAGCTGTGGCAGAAAGCGCGTTTTCGAATGTCGATATTTGAGAATTTTCGGAGTCGTCCGTTCAACGAGATTTTTAACCCAGCTTAAAAATATCTGATATCGATGATACTCGGCACTATTATGAAAACTAACATCATTTTGATTATAATAGCTGTGGCAGAAAGCGCGATTTCGAATGTCGACATTGAAATTTTTCTGAAAATTTTTCTAAGTGTTAGAATTCAACGAAATTTTACCCAGCTTAAAAATGTCTGATATCGATGATACTCGGCACTATTATGAAAACGAACATCATTTTGATTATAATAGCTGTGGCAGAAAGCGCGATTTCGAATGTCGATATTTGAGAATTTTCGGAGTCGTCCGTTCAACGAGATTTTTAACCCAGCTTAAAAATGTCTGATATCGATGATACTCGGCACTATTATGAAAACGAACATCATTTTGATTATAATAGCTGTGGCAGAAAGCGCGATTTCGAATGTCGACATTGAAATTTTTCTGAAAATTTTTCTAAGTGTTAGAATTCAACGAAATTTTACCCAGCTTAAAAATGTCTGATATCGATGATACTCGGCACTATTATGAAAACGAACATCATTTTGATTATAATAGCTGTGGCAGAAAGCGCGTTTTCGAATGTCGATATTTGAGAATTTTCGGAGTCGTCCGTTCAACGAGATTTTTAACCCAGCTTAAAAATGTCTGATATCGATGATACTCGGCACTATTATGAAAACTAACATCATTTTGATTATAATAGCTGTGGCAGAAAGCGCGATTTCGAATGTCGACATTGAAATTTTTCTAAAAATTTTTCTAAGTGTTAGAATTCAACGAAATTTTACCCAGCTTAAAAATGTCTGATATCGATGATACTCGGCACTATTATGAAAACAAACATCATTTTGATTATAATAGCTGTGGCAGAAAGCGCGTTTTCGAATGTCGATATTTGAGAATTTTCGGAGTCGTCCGTTCAACGAGATTTTTAACCCAGCTTAAAAATGTCTGATATCGATGATACTCGGCACTATTATGAAAACTAACATCATTTTGATTATAATAGCTGTGGCAGAAAGCGCGATTTCGAATGTCGACATTGAAATTTTTCTGAAAATTTTTCTAAGTGTTAGAATTCAACGAAATTTTACCCAGCTTAAAAATGTCTGATATCGATGATACTCGGCACTATTATGAAAACAAACATCATTTTGATTATAATAGCTGTGGCAGAAAGCGCGTTTTCGAATGTCGATATTTGAGAATTTTCGGAGTCGTCCGTTCAACGAGATTTTTAACCCAGCTTAAAAATGTCTGATATCGATGATACTCGGCACTATTATGAAAACTAACATCATTTTGATTATAATAGCTGTGGCAGAAAGCGCGATTTCGAATGTCGACATTGAAATTTTTCTGAAAATTTTTCTAAGTGTTAGAATTCAACGAAATTTTACCCAGCTTAAAAATGTCTGATATCGATGATACTCGGCACTATTATGAAAACTAACATCATTTTGATTATAATAGCTGTGGCAGAAAGCGCGATTTCGAATGTCGACATTGAAATTTTTCTGAAAATTTTTCTAAGTGTTAGAATTCAACGAAATTTTACCCAGCTTAAAAATGTCTGATATCGATGATACTCGGCACTATTATGAAAACAAACATCATTTTGATTATAATAGCTGTGGCAGAAAGCGCGTTTTCGAATGTCGATATTTGAGAATTTTCGGAGTCGTCCGTTCAACGAGATTTTTAACCCAGCTTAAAAATGTCTGATATCGATGATACTCGGCACTATTATGAAAACGAACATCATTTTGATTATAATAGCTGTGGCAGAAAGCGCGATTTCGAATGTCGACATTGAAATTTTTCTGAAAATTTTTCTAAGTGTTAGAATTCAACGAAATTTTACCCAGCTTAAAAATGTCTGATATCGATGATACTCGGCACTATTATGAAAACGAACATCATTTTGAATATAATAGCTGTGGCAGAAAGCGCGTTTTCGAATGTCGATATTTGAGAATTTTCGGAGTCGTCCGTTCAACGAGATTTTTAACCCAGCTTAAAAATGTCTGATATCGATGATACTCGGCACTATTATGAAAACTAACATCATTTTGATTATAATAGCTGTGGCAGAAAGCGCGATTTCGAATGTCGACATTGAAATTTTTCTGAAAATTTTTCTAAGTGTTAGAATTCAACGAAATTTTACCCAGCTTAAAAATGTCTGATATCGATGATACTCGGCACTATTATGAAAACAAACATCATTTTGATTATAATAGCTGTGGCAGAAAGCGCGTTTTCGAATGTCGATATTTGAGAATTTTCGGAGTCGTCCGTTCAACGAGATTTTTAACCCAGCTTAAAAATGTCTGATATCGATGATACTCGGCACTATTATGAAAACTAACATCATTTTGATTATAATAGCTGTGGCAGAAAGCGCGATTTCGAATGTCGACATTGAAATTTTTCTGAAAATTTTTCTAAGTGTTAGAATTCAACGAAATTTTACCCAGCTTAAAAATGTCTGATATCGATGATACTCGGCACTATTATGAAAACAAACATCATTTTGATTATAATAGCTGTGGCAGAAAGCGCGTTTTCGAATGTCGATATTTGAGAATTTTCGGAGTCGTCCGTTCAACGAGATTTTTAACCCAGCTTAAAAATGTCTGATATCGATGATACTCGGCACTATTATGAAAACTAACATCATTTTGATTATAATAGCTGTGGCAGAAAGCGCGATTTCGAATGTCGACATTGAAATTTTTCTGAAAATTTTTCTAAGTGTTAGAATTCAACGAAATTTTACCCAGCTTAAAAATGTCTGATATCGATGATACTCGGCACTATTATGAAAACTAACATCATTTTGATTATAATAGCTGTGGCAGAAAGCGCGATTTCGAATGTCGACATTGAAATTTTTCTGAAAATTTTTCTAAGTGTTAGAATTCAACGAAATTTTACCCAGCTTAAAAATGTCTGATTTCGATGATACTCGGCACTATTATGAAAACGAACATCATTTTGATTATAATAGCTGTGGCAGAAACCGCGATTTCGAATGTCGACATTGAAATTTTTCTGAGAATTTTTCTAAGTGTTAGAATTCAACGAAATTTTACCCAGCTTAAAAATGTCTGATATCGATGATACTCGGCACTATTATGAAAACGAACATCATTTTGATTATAATAGCTGTGGCAGAAAGCGCGATTTCGAATGTCGATATTTGAGAATTTTCGGAGTCGTCCGTTCAACGAGATTTTTAACCCAGCTTAAAAATGTCTGATATCGATGATACTCGGCACTATTATGAAAACAAACATCATTTTGATTATAATAGCTGTGGCAGAAAGCGCGTTTTCGAATGTCGATATTTGAGAATTTTCGGAGTCGTCCGTTCAACGAGATTTTTAACCCAGCTTAAAAATGTCTGATATCGATGATACTCGGCACTATTATGAAAACTAACATCATTTTGATTATAATAGCTGTGGCAGAAAGCGCGATTTCGAATGTCGACATTGAAATTTTTCTGAAAATTTTTCTAAGTGTTAGAATTCAACGAAATTTTACCCAGCTTAAAAATGTCTGATATCGATGATACTCGGCACTATTATGAAAACAAACATCATTTTGATTATAATAGCTGTGGCAGAAAGCGCGTTTTCGAATGTCGATATTTGAGAATTTTCGGAGTCGTCCGTTCAACGAGATTTTTAACCCAGCTTAAAAATATCTGATATCGATGATACTCGGCACTATTATGAAAACTAACATCATTTTGATTATAATAGCTGTGGCAGAAAGCGCGATTTCGAATGTCGACATTGAAATTTTTCTGAAAATTTTTCTAAGTGTTAGAATTCAACGAAATTTTACCCAGCTTAAAAATGTCTGATATCGATGATACTCGGCACTATTATGAAAACGAACATCATTTTGATTATAATAGCTGTGGCAGAAAGCGCGATTTCGAATGTCGATATTTGAGAATTTTCGGAGTCGTCCGTTCAACGAGATTTTTAACCCAGCTTAAAAATGTCTGATATCGATGATACTCGGCACTATTATGAAAACGAACATCATTTTGATTATAATAGCTGTGGCAGAAAGCGCGATTTCGAATGTCGACATTGAAATTTTTCTGAAAATTTTTCTAAGTGTTAGAATTCAACGAAATTTTACCCAGCTTAAAAATGTCTGATATCGATGATACTCGGCACTATTATGAAAACGAACATCATTTTGATTATAATAGCTGTGGCAGAAAGCGCGTTTTCGAATGTCGATATTTGAGAATTTTCGGAGTCGTCCGTTCAACGAGATTTTTAACCCAGCTTAAAAATGTCTGATATCGATGATACTCGGCACTATTATGAAAACTAACATCATTTTGATTATAATAGCTGTGGCAGAAAGCGCGATTTCGAATGTCGACATTGAAATTTTTCTGAAAATTTTTCTAAGTGTTAGAATTCAACGAAATTTTACCCAGCTTAAAAATGTCTGATATCGATGATACTCGGCACTATTATGAAAACAAACATCATTTTGATTATAATAGCTGTGGCAGAAAGCGCGTTTTCGAATGTCGATATTTGAGAATTTTCGGAGTCGTCCGTTCAACGAGATTTTTAACCCAGCTTAAAAATGTCTGATATCGATGATACTCGGCACTATTATGAAAACTAACATCATTTTGATTATAATAGCTGTGGCAGAAAGCGCGATTTCGAATGTCGACATTGAAATTTTTCTGAAAATTTTTCTAAGTGTTAGAATTCAACGAAATTTTACCCAGCTTAAAAATGTCTGATATCGATGATACTCGGCACTATTATGAAAACAAACATCATTTTGATTATAATAGCTGTGGCAGAAAGCGCGTTTTCGAATGTCGATATTTGAGAATTTTCGGAGTCGTCCGTTCAACGAGATTTTTAACCCAGCTTAAAAATGTCTGATATCGATGATACTCGGCACTATTATGAAAACTAACATCATTTTGATTATAATAGCTGTGGCAGAAAGCGCGATTTCGAATGTCGACATTGAAATTTTTCTGAAAATTTTTCTAAGTGTTAGAATTCAACGAAATTTTACCCAGCTTAAAAATGTCTGATATCGATGATACTCGGCACTATTATGAAAACAAACATCATTTTGATTATAATAGCTGTGGCAGAAAGCGCGTTTTCGAATGTCGATATTTGAGAATTTTCGGAGTCGTCCGTTCAACGAGATTTTTAACCCAGCTTAAAAATGTCTGATATCGATGATACTCGGCACTATTATGAAAACTAACATCATTTTGATTATAATAGCTGTGGCAGAAAGCGCGATTTCGAATGTCGACATTGAAATTTTTCTGAAAATTTTTCTAAGTGTTAGAATTCAACGAAATTTTACCCAGCTTAAAAATGTCTGATATCGATGATACTCGGCACTATTATGAAAACAAACATCATTTTGATTATAATAGCTGTGGCAGAAAGCGCGTTTTCGAATGTCGATATTTGAGAATTTTCGGAGTCGTCCGTTCAACGAGATTTTTAACCCAGCTTAAAAATGTCTGATATCGATGATACTCGGCACTATTATGAAAACTAACATCATTTTGATTATAATAGCTGTGGCAGAAAGCGCGATTTCGAATGTCGACATTGAAATTTTTCTGAAAATTTTTCTAAGTGTTAGAATTCAACGAAATTTTACCCAGCTTAAAAATGTCTGATATCGATGATACTCGGCACTATTATGAAAACTAACATCATTTTGATTATAATAGCTGTGGCAGAAAGCGCGATTTCGAATGTCGACATTGAAATTTTTCTGAGAATTTTTCTAAGTGTTAGAATTCAACGAAATTTTACCCAGCTTAAAAATGTCTGATTTCGATGATACTCGGCACTATTATGAAAACGAACATCATTTTGATTATAATAGCTGTGGCAGAAAGCGCGATTTCGAATGTCGACATTGAAATTTTTCTGAGAATTTTTCTAAGTGTTAGAATTCAACGAAATTTTACCCAGCTTAAAAATGTCTGATATCGATGATACTCGGCACTATTATGAAAACGAACATCATTTTGATTATAATAGCTGTGGCAGAAAGCGCGATTTCGAATGTCGATATTTGAGAATTTTCGGAGTCGTCCGTTCAACGAGATTTTTAACCCAGCTTAAAAATGTCTGATATCGATGATACTCGGCACTATTATGAAAACAAACATCATTTTGATTATAATAGCTGTGGCAGAAAGCGCGTTTTCGAATGTCGATATTTGAGAATTTTCGGAGTCGTCCGTTCAACGAGATTTTTAACCCAGCTTAAAAATGTCTGATATCGATGATACTCGGCACTATTATGAAAACTAACATCATTTTGATTATAATAGCTGTGGCAGAAAGCGCGATTTCGAATGTCGACATTGAAATTTTTCTGAAAATTTTTCTAAGTGTTAGAATTCAACGAAATTTTACCCAGCTTAAAAATGTCTGATATCGATGATACTCGGCACTATTATGAAAACGAACATCATTTTGATTATAATAGCTGTGGCAGAAAGCGCGATTTCGAATGTCGACATTGAAATTTTTCTGAAAATTTTTCTAAGTGTTAGAATTCAACGAAATTTTACCCAGCTTAAAAATGTCTGATATCGATGATACTCGGCACTATTATGAAAACAAACATCATTTTGATTATAATAGCTGTGGCAGAAAGCGCGTTTTCGAATGTCGATATTTGAGAATTTTCGGAGTCGTCCGTTCAACGAGATTTTTAACCCAGCTTAAAAATGTCTGATATCGATGATACTCGGCACTATTATGAAAACTAACATCATTTTGATTATAATAGCTGTGGCAGAAAGCGCGATTTCGAATGTCGACATTGAAATTTTTCTGAAAATTTTTCTAAGTGTTAGAATTCAACGAAATTTTACCCAGCTTAAAAATGTCTGATATCGATGATACTCGGCACTATTATGAAAACGAACATCATTTTGATTATAATAGCTGTGGCAGAAAGCGCGATTTCGAATGTCGATATTTGAGAATTTTCGGAGTCGTCCGTTCAACGAGATTTTTAACCCAGCTTAAAAATGTCTGATATCGATGATACTCGGCACTATTATGAAAACGAACATCATCTTGATTATAATAGCTGTGGCAGAAAGCGCGATTTCGAATGTCGACATTGAAATTTTTCTGAAAATTTTTCTAAGTGTTAGAATTCAACGAAATTTTACCCAGCTTAAAAATGTCTGATATCGATGATACTCGGCACTATTATGAAAACGAACATCATTTTGATTATAATAGCTGTGGCAGAAAGCGCGTTTTCGAATGTCGATATTTGAGAATTTTCGGAGTCGTCCGTTCAACGAGATTTTTAACCCAGCTTAAAAATGTCTGATATCGATGATACTCGGCACTATTATGAAAACTAACATCATTTTGATTATGATAGCTGTGGCAGAAAGCGCGATTTCGAATGTCGACATTGAAATTTTTCTGAAAATTTTTCTAAGTGTTAGAATTCAACGAAATTTTACCCAGCTTAAAAATGTCTGATATCGATGATACTCGGCACTATTATGAAAACAAACATCATTTTGATTATAATAGCTGTGGCAGAAAGCGCGTTTTCGAATGTCGATATTTGAGAATTTTCGGAGTCGTCCGTTCAACGAGATTTTTAACCCATCTTAAAAATGTCTGATATCGATGATACTCGGCACTATTATGAAAACTAACATCATTTTGATTATAATAGCTGTGGCAGAAAGCGCGATTTCGAATGTCGACATTGAAATTTTTCTGAAAATTTTTCTAAGTGTTAGAATTCAACGAAATTTTACCCAGCTTAAAAATGTCTGATATCGATGATACTCGGCACTATTATGAAAACAAACATCATTTTGATTATAATAGCTGTGGCAGAAAGCGCGTTTTCGAATGTCGATATTTGAGAATTTTCGGAGTCGTCCGTTCAACGAGATTTTTAACCCAGCTTAAAAATGTCTGATATCGATGATACTCGGCACTATTATGAAAACGAACATCATTTTGATTATAATAGCTGTGGCAGAAAGCGCGATTTCGAATGTCGACATTGAAATTTTTCTGAAAATTTTTCTAAGTGTTAGAATTCAACGAAATTTTACCCAGCTTAAAAATGTCTGATATCGATGATACTCGGCACTATTATGAAAACGAACATCATTTTGATTATAATAGCTGTGGCAGAAAGCGCGATTTCGAATGTCGACATTGAAATTTTTCTGTGAATTTTTCTAAGTGTTAGAATTCAACGAAATTTTACCCAGCTTAAAAATGTCTGATATCGATGATACTCGGCACTAATATGAAAACGAACATCATTTTGATTATAATAGCTGTGGCAGAAAGCGCGATTTCGAATGTCGACATTGAAATTTTTCTGAGAATTTTTCTAAGTGTTAGAATTCAACGAAATTTTACCCAGCTTAAAAATGTCTGATATCGATGATACTCGGCACTATTATGAAAACGAACATCATTTTGATTATAATAGCTGTGGCAGAAAGCGCGATTTCGAATGTCGACATTGAAATTTTTCTGAAAATTTTTCTAAGTGTTAGAATTCAACGAAATTTTACCCAGTTTAAAAATGTCTGATATCGATGATACTCGGCACTATTATGAAAACAAACATCATTTTGATTATAATAGCTGTGGCAGAAAGCGCGTTTTCGAATGTCGATATTTGAGAATTTTCGGAGTCGTCCGTTCAACGAGATTTTTAACCCAGCTTAAAAATGTCTGATATCGATGATACTCGGCACTATTATGAAAACTAACATCATTTTGATTATAATAGCTGTGGCAGAAAGCGCGATTTCGAATGTCGACATTGAAATTTTTCTGAAAATTTTTCTAAGTGTTAGAATTCAACGAAATTTTACCCAGCTTAAAAATGTCTGATATCGATGATACTCGGCACTATTATGAAAACGAACATCATTTTGATTATAATAGCTGTGGCAGAAAGCGCGATTTCGAATGTCGACATTGAAATTTTTCTGAAAATTTTTCTAAGTGTTAGAATTCAACGAAATTTTACCCAGTTTAAAAATGTCTGATATCGATGATACTCGGCACTATTATGAAAACAAACATCATTTTGATTATAATAGCTGTGGCAGAAAGCGCGTTTTCGAATGTCGATATTTGAGAATTTTCGGAGTCGTCCGTTCAACGAGATTTTTAACCCAGCTTAAAAATGTCTAATATCGATGATACTCGGCACTATTATGAAAACTAACATCATTTTGATTATAATAGCTGTGGCAGAAAGCGCGATTTCGAATGTCGACATTGAAATTTTTCTGAAAATTTTTCTAAGTGTTAGAATTCAACGAAATTTTACCCAGCTTAAAAATGTCTGATATCGATGATACTCGGCACTATTATGAAAACGAACATCATTTTGATTATAATAGCTGTGGCAGAAAGCGCGATTTCGAATGTCGACATTGAAATTTTTCTGTGAATTTTTCTAAGTGTTAGAATTCAACGAAATTTTACCCAGCTTAAAAATGTCTGATATCGATGATACTCGGCACTATTATGAAAACGAACATCATTTTGATTATAATAGCTGTGGCAGAAAGCGCGATTTCGAATGTCGACATTGAAATTTTTCTGAGAATTTTTCTAAGTGTTAGAATTCAACGAAATTTTACCCAGCTTAAAAATGTCTGATATCGATGATACTCGGCACTATTATGAAAACGAACATCATTTTGATTATAATAGCTGTGGCAGAAAGCGCGATTTCGAATGTCGATATTTGAGAATTTTCGGAGTCGTCCGTTCAACGAGATTTTTAACCCAGCTTAAAAATGTCTGATATCGATGATACTCGGCACTATTATGAAAACAAACATCATTTTGATTATAATAGCTGTGGCAGAAAGCGCGTTTTCGAATGTCGATATTTGAGAATTTTCGGAGTCGTCCGTTCAACGAGATTTTTAACCCAGCTTAAAAATGTCTGATATCGATGATACTCGGCACTATTATGAAAGCGAACATCATTTTGATTATAATAGCTGTGGCAGAAAGCGCGATTTCGAATGTCGACATTGAAATTTTTCTGAAAATTTTTCTAAGTGTTAGAATTCAACGAAATTTTACCCAGCTTAAAAATGTCTGATATCGATGATACTCGGCACTATTATGAAAACGAACATCATTTTGATTATAATAGCTGTGGCAGAAAGCGCGATTTCGAATGTCGACATTGAAATTTTTCTGAAAATTTTTCTAAGTGTTAGAATTCAACGAAATTTTACCCAGTTTAAAAATGTCTGATATCGATGATACTCGGCACTATTATGAAAACAAACATCATTTTGATTATAATAGCTGTGGCAGAAAGCGCGTTTTCGAATGTCGATATTTGAGAATTTTCGGAGTCGTCCGTTCAACGAGATTTTTAACCCAGCTTAAAAATGTCTGATATCGATGATACTCGGCACTATTATGAAAACTAACATCATTTTGATTATAATAGCTGTGGCAGAAAGCGCGATTTCGAATGTCGACATTGAAATTTTTCTGAAAATTTTTCTAAGTGTTAGAATTCAACGAAATTTTACCCAGCTTAAAAATGTCTGATATCGATGATACTCGGCACTATTATGAAAACGAACATCATTTTGATTATAATAGCTGTGGCAGAAAGCGCGATTTCGAATGTCGACATTGAAATTTTTCTGAAAATTTTTCTAAGTGTTAGAATTCAACGAAATTTTACCCAGCTTAAAAATGTCTGATATCGATGATACTCGGCACTATTATGAAAACGAACATCATTTTGATTATAATAGCTGTGGCAGAAAGCGCGATTTCGAATGTCGACATTGAAATTTTTCTGTGAATTTTTCTAAGTGTTAGAATTCAACGAAATTTTACCCAGCTTAAAAATGTCTGATATCGATGATACTCGGCACTATTATGAAAACGAACATCATTTTGATTATAATAGCTGTGGCAGAAAGCGCGATTTCGAATGTCGACATTGAAATTTTTCTGAGAATTTTTCTAAGTGTTAGAATTCAACGAAATTTTACCCAGCTTAAAAATGTCTGATATCGATGATACTCGGCACTATTATGAAAACGAACATCATTTTGATTATAATAGCTGTGGCAGAAAGCGCGATTTCGAATGTCGATATTTGAGAATTTTCGGAGTCGTCCGTTCAACGAGATTTTTAACCCAGCTTAAAAATGTCTGATATCGATGATACTCGGCACTATTATGAAAACAAACATCATTTTGATTATAATAGCTGTGGCAGAAAGCGCGTTTTCGAATGTCGATATTTGAGATTTTTCGGAGTCGTCCGTTCAACGAGATTTTTAACCCAGCTTAAAAATGTCTGATATCGATGATACTCGGCACTATTATGAAAGCGAACATCATTTTGATTATAATAGCTGTGGCAGAAAGCGCGATTTCGAATGTCGACATTGAAATTTTTCTGAAAATTTTTCTAAGTGTTAGAATTCAACGAAATTTTACCCAGCTTAAAAATGTCTGATATCGATGATACTCGGCACTATTATGAAAACGAACATCATTTTGATTATAATAGCTGTGGCAGAAAGCGCGATTTCGAATGTCGACATTGAAATTTTTCTGAAAATTTTTCTAAGTGTTAGAATTCAACGAAATTTTACCCAGCTTAAAAATGTCTGATATCGATGATACTCGGCACTATTATGAAAACAAACATCATTTTGATTATAATAGCTGTGGCAGAAAGCGCGATTTCGAATGTCGACATTGAAATTTTTCTGAAAATTTTTCTAAGTGTTAGAATTCAACGAAATTTTACCCAGCTTAAAAATGTCTGATATCGATGATACTCGGCACTATTATGAAAACGAACATCATTTTGATTATAATAGCTGTGGCAGAAAGCGCGATTTCGAATGTCGACATTGAAATTTTTCTGAAAATTTTTCTAAGTGTTAGAATTCAACGAAATTTTACCCAGTTTAAAAATGTCTGATATCGATGATACTCGGCACTATTATGAAAACAAACATCATTTTGATTATAATAGCTGTGGCAGAAAGCGCGTTTTCGAATGTCGATATTTGAGAATTTTCGGAGTCGTCCGTTCAACGAGATTTTTAACCCAGCTTAAAAATGTCTGATATCGATGATACTCGGCACTATTATGAAAACTAACATCATTTTGATTATAATAGCTGTGGCAGAAAGCGCGATTTCGAATGTCGACATTGAAATTTTTCTGAAAATTTTTCTAAGTGTTAGAATTCAACGAAATTTTACCCAGCTTAAAAATGTCTGATATCGATGATACTCGGCACTATTATGAAAACGAACATCATTTTGATTATAATAGGTGTGGCAGAAAGCGCGATTTCGAATGTCGACATTGAAATTTTTCTGAAAATTTTTCTAAGTGTTAGAATTCAACGAAATTTTACCCAGCTTAAAAATGTCTGATATCGATGATACTCGGCACTATTATGAAAACGAACATCATTTTGATTATAATAGCTGTGGCAGAAAGCGCGATTTCGAATGTCGACATTGAAATTTTTCTGTGAATTTTTCTAAGTGTTAGAATTCAACGAAATTTTACCCAGCTTAAAAATGTCTGATATCGATGATACTCGGCACTATTATGAAAACGAACATCATTTTGATTATAATAGCTGTGGCAGAAAGCGCGATTTCGAATGTCGACATTGAAATTTTTCTGAGAATTTTTCTAAGTGTTAGAATTCAACGAAATTTTACCCAGCTTAAAAATGTCTGATATCGATGATACTCGGCACTATTATGAAAACAAACATCATTTTGATTATAATAGCTGTGGCAGAAAGCGCGTTTTCGAATGTCGATATTTGAGAATTTTCGGAGTCGTCCGTTCAACGAGATTTTTAACCCAGCTTAAAAATGTCTGATATCGATGATACTCGGCACTATTATGAAAACGAACATCATTTTGATTATAATAGCTGTGGCAGAAAGCCTGATTTCGAATGTCGACATTGAAATTTTTCTGAAAATTTTTCTAAGTGTTAGAATTCAACGAAATTTTACCCAGCTTAAAAATGTCTGATATCGATGATACTCGGCACTATTATGAAAACGAACATCATTTTGATTATAATAGCTGTGGCAGAAAGCGCGATTTCGAATGTCGACATTGAAATTTTTCTGTGAATTTTTCTAAGTGTTAGAATTCAACGAAATTTTACCCAGCTTAAAAATGTCTGATATCGATGATACTCGGCACTATTATGAAAACGAACATCATTTTGATTATAATAGCTGTGGCAGAAAGCGCGATTTCGAATGTCGACATTGAAATTTTTCTGAGAATTTTTCTAAGTGTTAGAATTCAACGAAATTTTACCCAGCTTAAAAATGTCTGATATCGATGATACTCGGCACTATTATGAAAACGAACATCATTTTGATTATAATAGCTGTGGCAGAAAGCGCGATTTCGAATGTCGACATTGAAATTTTTCTGAAAATTTTTCTAAGTGTTAGAATTCAACGAAATTTTACCCAGTTTAAAAATGTCTGATATCGATGATACTCGGCACTATTATGAAAACAAACATCATTTTGATTATAATAGCTGTGGCAGAAAGCGCGTTTTCGAATGTCGATATTTGAGAATTTTCGGAGTCGTCCGTTCAACGAGATTTTTAACCCAGCTTAAAAATGTCTGATATCGATGATACTCGGCACTATTATGAAAACTAACATCATTTTGATTATAATAGCTGTGGCAGAAAGCGCGATTTCGAATGTCGACATTGAAATTTTTCTGAAAATTTTTCTAAGTGTTAGAATTCAACGAAATTTTACCCAGTTTAAAAATGTCTGATATCGATGATACTCGGCACTATTATGAAAACAAACATCATTTTGATTATAATAGCTGTGGCAGAAAGCGCGTTTTCGAATGTCGATATTTGAGAATTTTCGGAGTCGTCCGTTCAACGAGATTTTTAACCCAGCTTAAAAATGTCTGATATCGATGATACTCGGCACTATTATGAAAACTAACATCATTTTGATTATAATAGCTGTGGCAGAAAGCGCGATTTCGAATGTCGACATTGAAATTTTTCTGAAAATTTTTCTAAGTGTTAGAATTCAACGAAATTTTACCCAGCTTAAAAATGTCTGATATCGATGATACTCGGCACTATTATGAAAACGAACATCATTTTGATTATAATAGCTGTGGCAGAAAGCGCGATTTCGAATGTCGACATTGAAATTTTTCTGTGAATTTTTCTAAGTGTTAGAATTCAACGAAATTTTACCCAGCTTAAAAATGTCTGATATCGATGATACTCGGCACTATTATGAAAACGAACATCATTTTGATTATAATAGCTGTGGCAGAAAGCGCGATTTCGAATGTCGACATTGAAATTTTTCTGAGAATTTTTCTAAGTGTTAGAATTCAACGAAATTTTACCCAGCTTAAAAATGTCTGATATCGATGATACTCGGCACTATTATGAAAACGAACATCATTTTGATTATAATAGCTGTGGCAGAAAGCGCGATTTCGAATGTCGATATTTGAGAATTTTCGGAGTCGTCCGTTCAACGAGATTTTTAACCCAGCTTAAAAATGTCTGATATCGATGATACTCGGCACTATTATGAAAACAAACATCATTTTGATTATAATAGCTGTGGCAGAAAGCGCGTTTTCGAATGTCGATATTTGAGAATTTTCGGAGTCGTCCGTTCAACGAGATTTTTAACCCAGCTTAAAAATGTCTGATATCGATGATACTCGGCACTATTATGAAAGCGAACATCATTTTGATTATAATAGCTGTGGCAGAAAGCGCGATTTCGAATGTCGACATTGAAATTTTTCTGAAAATTTTTCTAAGTGTTAGAATTCAACGAAATTTTACCCAGCTTAAAAATGTCTGATATCGATGATACTCGGCACTATTATGAAAACGAACATCATTTTGATTATAATAGCTGTGGCAGAAAGCGCGATTTCGAATGTCGACATTGAAATTTTTCTGAAAATTTTTCTAAGTGTTAGAATTCAACGAAATTTTACCCAGCTTAAAAATGTCTGATATCGATGATACTCGGCACTATTATGAAAACGAACATCATTTTGATTATAATAGCTGTGGCAGAAAGCGCGATTTCGAATGTCGATATTTGAGAATTTTCGGAGTCGTCCGTTCAACGAGATTTTTAACCCAGCTTAAAAATGTCTGATATCGATGATACTCGGCACTATTATGAAAACAAACATCATTTTGATTATAATAGCTGTGGCAGAAAGCGCGTTTTCGAATGTCGATATTTGAGAATTTTCGGAGTCGTCCGTTCAACGAGATTTTTAACCCAGCTTAAAAATGTCTGATATCGATGATACTCGGCACTATTATGAAAGCGAACATCATTTTGATTATAATAGCTGTGGCAGAAAGCGCGATTTCGAATGTCGACATTGAAATTTTTCTGAAAATTTTTCTAAGTGTTAGAATTCAACGAAATTTTACCCAGCTTAAAAATGTCTGATATCGATGATACTCGGCACTATTATGAAAACGAACATCATTTTGATTATAATAGCTGTGGCAGAAAGCGCGATTTCGAATGTCGACATTGAAATTTTTCTGAAAATTTTTCTAAGTGTTAGAATTCAACGAAATTTTACCCAGCTTAAAAATGTCTGATATCGATGATACTCGGCACTATTATGAAAACAAACATCATTTTGATTATAATAGCTGTGGCAGAAAGCGCGATTTCGAATGTCGACATTGAAATTTTTCTGAAAATTTTTCTAAGTGTTAGAATTCAACGAAATTTTACCCAGCTTAAAAATGTCTGATATCGATGATACTCGGCACTATTATGAAAACGAACATCATTTTGATTATAATAGCTGTGGCAGAAAGCGCGATTTCGAATGTCGATATTTGAGAATTTTCGGAGTCGTCCGTTCAACGAGATTTTTAACCCAGCTTAAAAATGTCTGATATCGATGATACTCGGCACTATTATGAAAACAAACATCATTTTGATTATAATAGCTGTGGCAGAAAGCGCGTTTTCGAATGTCGATATTTGAGAATTTTCGGAGTCGTCCGTTCAACGAGATTTTTAACCCAGCTTAAAAATGTCTGATATCGATGATACTCGGCACTATTATGAAAGCGAACATCATTTTGATTATAATAGCTGTGGCAGAAAGCGCGATTTCGAATGTCGACATTGAAATTTTTCTGAAAATTTTTCTAAGTGTTAGAATTCAACGAAATTTTACCCAGCTTAAAAATGTCTGATATCGATGATACTCGGCACTATTATGAAAACGAACATCATTTTGATTATAATAGCTGTGGCAGAAAGCGCGATTTCGAATGTCGACATTGAAATTTTTCTGAAAATTTTTCTAAGTGTTAGAATTCAACGAAATTTTACCCAGTTTAAAAATGTCTGATATCGATGATACTCGGCACTATTATGAAAACAAACATCATTTTGATTATAATAGCTGTGGCAGAAAGCGCGTTTTCGAATGTCGATATTTGAGAATTTTCGGAGTCGTCCGTTCAACGAGATTTTTAACCCAGCTTAAAAATGTCTGATATCGATGATACTCGGCACTATTATGAAAACTAACATCATTTTGATTATAATAGCTGTGGCAGAAAGCGCGATTTCGAATGTCGACATTGAAATTTTTCTGAAAATTTTTCTAAGTGTTAGAATTCAACGAAATTTTACCCAGCTTAAAAATGTCTGATATCGATGATACTCGGCACTATTATGAAAACGAACATCATTTTGATTATAATAGCTGTGGCAGAAAGCGCGATTTCGAATGTCGACATTGAAATTTTTCTGAAAATTTTTCTAAGTGTTAGAATTCAACGAAATTTTACCCAGTTTAAAAATGTCTGATATCGATGATACTCGGCACTATTATGAAAACAAACATCATTTTGATTATAATAGCTGTGGCAGAAAGCGCGTTTTCGAATGTCGATATTTGAGAATTTTCGGAGTCGTCCGTTCAACGAGATTTTTAACCCAGCTTAAAAATGTCTGATATCGATGATACTCGGCACTATTATGAAAACTAACATCATTTTGATTATAATAGCTGTGGCAGAAAGCGCGATTTCGAATGTCGACATTGAAATTTTTCTGAAAATTTTTCTAAGTGTTAGAATTCAACGAAATTTTACCCAGCTTAAAAATGTCTGATATCGATGATACTCGGCACTATTATGAAAACGAACATCATTTTGATTATAATAGCTGTGGCAGAAAGCGCGATTTCGAATGTCGATATTTGAGAATTTTCGGAGTCGTCCGTTCAACGAGATTTTTAACCCAGCTTAAAAATGTCTGATATCGATGATACTCGGCACTATTATGAAAACAAACATCATTTTGATTATAATAGCTGTGGCAGAAAGCGCGTTTTCGAATGTCGATATTTGAGAATTTTCGGAGTCGTCCGTTCAACGAGATTTTTAACCCAGCTTAAAAATGTCTGATATCGATGATACTCGGCACTATTATGAAAGCGAACATCATTTTGATTATAATAGCTGTGGCAGAAAGCGCGATTTCGAATGTCGACATTGAAATTTTTCTGAAAATTTTTCTAAGTGTTAGAATTCAACGAAATTTTACCCAGCTTAAAAATGTCTGATATCGATGATACTCGGCACTATTATGAAAACGAACATCATTTTGATTATAATAGCTGTGGCAGAAAGCGCGATTTCGAATGTCGACATTGAAATTTTTCTGAAAATTTTTCTAAGTGTTAGAATTCAACGAAATTTTACCCAGTTTAAAAATGTCTGATATCGATGATACTCGGCACTATTATGAAAACAAACATCATTTTGATTATAATAGCTGTGGCAGAAAGCGCGTTTTCGAATGTCGATATTTGAGAATTTTCGGAGTCGTCCGTTCAACGAGATTTTTAACCCAGCTTAAAAATGTCTGATATCGATGATACTCGGCACTATTATGAAAACTAACATCATTTTGATTATAATAGCTGTGGCAGAAAGCGCGATTTCGAATGTCGACATTGAAATTTTTCTGAAAATTTTTCTAAGTGTTAGAATTCAACGAAATTTTACCCAGCTTAAAAATGTCTGATATCGATGATACTCGGCACTATTATGAAAACGAACATCATTTTGATTATAATAGCTGTGGCAGAAAGCGCGATTTCGAATGTCGACATTGAAATTTTTCTGAAAATTTTTCTAAGTGTTAGAATTCAACGAAATTTTACCCAGTTTAAAAATGTCTGATATCGATGATACTCGGCACTATTATGAAAACAAACATCATTTTGATTATAATAGCTGTGGCAGAAAGCGCGTTTTCGAATGTCGATATTTGAGAATTTTCGGAGTCGTCCGTTCAACGAGATTTTTAACCCAGCTTAAAAATGTCTGATATCGATGATACTCGGCACTATTATGAAAACTAACATCATTTTGATTATAATAGCTGTGGCAGAAAGCGCGATTTCGAATGTCGACATTGAAATTTTTCTGAAAATTTTTCTAAGTGTTAGAATTCAACGAAATTTTACCCAGCTTAAAAATGTCTGATATCGATGATACTCGGCACTATTATGAAAACGAACATCATTTTGATTATAATAGCTGTGGCAGAAAGCGCGATTTCGAATGTCGACATTGAAATTTTTCTGTGAATTTTTCTAAGTGTTAGAATTCAACGAAATTTTACCCAGCTTAAAAATGTCTGATATCGATGATACTCGGCACTATTATGAAAACGAACATCATTTTGATTATAATAGCTGTGGCAGAAAGCGCGATTTCGAATGTCGATATTTGAGAATTTTCGGAGTCGTCCGTTCAACGAGATTTTTAACCCAGCTTAAAAATGTCTGATATCGATGATACTCGGCACTATTATGAAAACAAACATCATTTTGATTATAATAGCTGTGGCAGAAAGCGCGTTTTCGAATGTCGATATTTGAGAATTTTCGGAGTCGTCCGTTCAACGAGATTTTTAACCCAGCTTAAAAATGTCTGATATCGATGATACTCGGCACTATTATGAAAGCGAACATCATTTTGATTATAATAGCTGTGGCAGAAAGCGCGATTTCGAATGTCGACATTGAAATTTTTCTGAAAATTTTTCTAAGTGTTAGAATTCAACGAAATTTTACCCAGCTTAAAAATGTCTGATATCGATGATACTCGGCACTATTATGAAAACGAACATCATTTTGATTATAATAGCTGTGGCAGAAAGCGCGATTTCGAATGTCGACATTGAAATTTTTCTGAAAATTTTTCTAAGTGTTAGAATTCAACGAAATTTTACCCAGTTTAAAAATGTCTGATATCGATGATACTCGGCACTATTATGAAAACAAACATCATTTTGATTATAATAGCTGTGGCAGAAAGCGCGTTTTCGAATGTCGATATTTGAGAATTTTCGGAGTCGTCCGTTCAACGAGATTTTTAACCCAGCTTAAAAATGTCTGATATCGATGATACTCGGCACTATTATGAAAACTAACATCATTTTGATTATAATAGCTGTGGCAGAAAGCGCGATTTCGAATGTCGACATTGAAATTTTTCTGAAAATTTTTCTAAGTGTTAGAATTCAACGAAATTTTACCCAGCTTAAAAATGTCTGATATCGATGATACTCGGCACTATTATGAAAACGAACATCATTTTGATTATAATAGCTGTGGCAGAAAGCGCGATTTCGAATGTCGACATTGAAATTTTTCTGAAAATTTTTCTAAGTGTTAGAATTCAACGAAATTTTACCCAGCTTAAAAATGTCTGATATCGATGATACTCGGCACTATTATGAAAACGAACATCATTTTGATTATAATAGCTGTGGCAGAAAGCGCGATTTCGAATGTCGACATTGAAATTTTTCTGTGAATTTTTCTAAGTGTTAGAATTCAACGAAATTTTACCCAGCTTAAAAATGTCTGATATCGATGATACTCGGCACTATTATGAAAACGAACATCATTTTGATTATAATAGCTGTGGCAGAAAGCGCGATTTCGAATGTCGACATTGAAATTTTTCTGAGAATTTTTCTAAGTGTTAGAATTCAACGAAATTTTACCCAGCTTAAAAATGTCTGATATCGATGATACTCGGCACTATTATGAAAACGAACATCATTTTGATTATAATAGCTGTGGCAGAAAGCGCGATTTCGAATGTCGATATTTGAGAATTTTCGGAGTCGTCCGTTCAACGAAATTTTACCCAGTTTAAAAATGTCTGATATCGATGATACTCGGCACTATTATGAAAACAAACATCATTTTGATTATAATAGCTGTGGCAGAAAGCGCGTTTTCGAATGTCGATATTTGAGAATTTTCGGAGTCGTCCGTTCAACGAGATTTTTAACCCAGCTTAAAAATGTCTGATATCGATGATACTCGGCACTATTATGAAAACTAACATCATTTTGATTATAATAGCTGTGGCAGAAAGCGCGATTTCGAATGTCGACATTGAAATTTTTCTGAAAATTTTTCTAAGTGTTAGAATTCAACGAAATTTTACCCAGTTTAAAAATGTCTGATATCGATGATACTCGGCACTATTATGAAAACAAACATCATTTTGATTATAATAGCTGTGGCAGAAAGCGCGTTTTCGAATGTCGATATTTGAGAATTTTCGGAGTCGTCCGTTCAACGAGATTTTTAACCCAGCTTAAAAATGTCTGATATCGATGATACTCGGCACTATTATGAAAACTAACATCATTTTGATTATAATAGCTGTGGCAGAAAGCGCGATTTCGAATGTCGACATTGAAATTTTTCTGAAAATTTTTCTAAGTGTTAGAATTCAACGAAATTTTACCCAGCTTAAAAATGTCTGATATCGATGATACTCGGCACTATTATGAAAACGAACATCATTTTGATTATAATAGCTGTGGCAGAAAGCGCGATTTCGAATGTCGACATTGAAATTTTTCTGTGAATTTTTCTAAGTGTTAGAATTCAACGAAATTTTACCCAGCTTAAAAATGTCTGATATCGATGATACTCGGCACTATTATGAAAACGAACATCATTTTGATTATAATAGCTGTGGCAGAAAGCGCGATTTCGAATGTCGACATTGAAATTTTTCTGAGAATTTTTCTAAGTGTTAGAATTCAACGAAATTTTACCCAGCTTAAAAATGTCTGATATCGATGATACTCGGCACTATTATGAAAACGAACATCATTTTGATTATAATAGCTGTGGCAGAAAGCGCGATTTCGAATGTCGATATTTGAGAATTTTCGGAGTCGTCCGTTCAACGAGATTTTTAACCCAGCTTAAAAATGTCTGATATCGATGATACTCGGCACTATTATGAAAACAAACATCATTTTGATTATAATAGCTGTGGCAGAAAGCGCGTTTTCGAATGTCGATATTTGAGAATTTTCGGAGTCGTCCGTTCAACGAGATTTTTAACCCAGCTTAAAAATGTCTGATATCGATGATACTCGGCACTATTATGAAAGCGAACATCATTTTGATTATAATAGCTGTGGCAGAAAGCGCGATTTCGAATGTCGACATTGAAATTTTTCTGAAAATTTTTCTAAGTGTTAGAATTCAACGAAATTTTACCCAGCTTAAAAATGTCTGATATCGATGATACTCGGCACTATTATGAAAACGAACATCATTTTGATTATAATAGCTGTGGCAGAAAGCGCGATTTCGAATGTCGACATTGAAATTTTTCTGAAAATTTTTCTAAGTGTTAGAATTCAACGAAATTTTACCCAGCTTAAAAATGTCTGATATCGATGATACTCGGCACTATTATGAAAACGAACATCATTTTGATTATAATAGCTGTGGCAGAAAGCGCGATTTCGAATGTCGACATTGAAATTTTTCTGTGAATTTTTCTAAGTGTTAGAATTCAACGAAATTTTACCCAGCTTAAAAATGTCTGATATCGATGATACTCGGCACTATTATGAAAACGAACATCATTTTGATTATAATAGCTGTGGCAGAAAGCGCGATTTCGAATGTCGACATTGAAATTTTTCTGAGAATTTTTCTAAGTGTTAGAATTCAACGAAATTTTACCCAGCTTAAAAATGTCTGATATCGATGATACTCGGCACTATTATGAAAACGAACATCATTTTGATTATAATAGCTGTGGCAGAAAGCGCGATTTCGAATGTCGATATTTGAGAATTTTCGGAGTCGTCCGTTCAACGAGATTTTTAACCCAGCTTAAAAATGTCTGATATCGATGATACTCGGCACTATTATGAAAACAAACATCATTTTGATTATAATAGCTGTGGCAGAAAGCGCGTTTTCGAATGTCGATATTTGAGAATTTTCGGAGTCGTCCGTTCAACGAGATTTTTAACCCAGCTTAAAAATGTCTGATATCGATGATACTCGGCACTATTATGAAAGCGAACATCATTTTGATTATAATAGCTGTGGCAGAAAGCGCGATTTCGAATGTCGACATTGAAATTTTTCTGAAAATTTTTCTAAGTGTTAGAATTCAACGAAATTTTACCCAGCTTAAAAATGTCTGATATCGATGATACTCGGCACTATTATGAAAACGAACATCATTTTGATTATAATAGCTGTGGCAGAAAGCGCGATTTCGAATGTCGACATTGAAATTTTTCTGAAAATTTTTCTAAGTGTTAGAATTCAACGAAATTTTACCCAGCTTAAAAATGTCTGATATCGATGATACTCGGCACTATTATGAAAACAAACATCATTTTGATTATAATAGCTGTGGCAGAAAGCGCGATTTCGAATGTCGACATTGAAATTTTTCTGAAAATTTTTCTAAGTGTTAGAATTCAACGAAATTTTACCCAGCTTAAAAATGTCTGATATCGATGATACTCGGCACTATTATGAAAACGAACATCATTTTGATTATAATAGCTGTGGCAGAAAGCGCGATTTCGAATGTCGATATTTGAGAATTTTCGGAGTCGTCCGTTCAACGAGATTTTTAACCCAGCTTAAAAATGTCTGATATCGATGATACTCGGCACTATTATGAAAACAAACATCATTTTGATTATAATAGCTGTGGCAGAAAGCGCGTTTTCGAATGTCGATATTTGAGAATTTTCGGAGTCGTCCGTTCAACGAGATTTTTAACCCAGCTTAAAAATGTCTGATATCGATGATACTCGGCACTATTATGAAAGCGAACATCATTTTGATTATAATAGCTGTGGCAGAAAGCGCGATTTCGAATGTCGACATTGAAATTTTTCTGAAAATTTTTCTAAGTGTTAGAATTCAACGAAATTTTACCCAGCTTAAAAATGTCTGATATCGATGATACTCGGCACTATTATGAAAACGAACATCATTTTGATTATAATAGCTGTGGCAGAAAGCGCGATTTCGAATGTCGACATTGAAATTTTTCTGAAAATTTTTCTAAGTGTTAGAATTCAACGAAATTTTACCCAGTTTAAAAATGTCTGATATCGATGATACTCGGCACTATTATGAAAACAAACATCATTTTGATTATAATAGCTGTGGCAGAAAGCGCGTTTTCGAATGTCGATATTTGAGAATTTTCGGAGTCGTCCGTTCAACGAGATTTTTAACCCAGCTTAAAAATGTCTGATATCGATGATACTCGGCACTATTATGAAAACTAACATCATTTTGATTATAATAGCTGTGGCAGAAAGCGCGATTTCGAATGTCGACATTGAAATTTTTCTGAAAATTTTTCTAAGTGTTAGAATTCAACGAAATTTTACCCAGCTTAAAAATGTCTGATATCGATGATACTCGGCACTATTATGAAAACGAACATCATTTTGATTATAATAGCTGTGGCAGAAAGCGCGATTTCGAATGTCGACATTGAAATTTTTCTGAAAATTTTTCTAAGTGTTAGAATTCAACGAAATTTTACCCAGTTTAAAAATGTCTGATATCGATGATACTCGGCACTATTATGAAAACAAACATCATTTTGATTATAATAGCTGTGGCAGAAAGCGCGTTTTCGAATGTCGATATTTGAGAATTTTCGGAGTCGTCCGTTCAACGAGATTTTTAACCCAGCTTAAAAATGTCTGATATCGATGATACTCGGCACTATTATGAAAACTAACATCATTTTGATTATAATAGCTGTGGCAGAAAGCGCGATTTCGAATGTCGACATTGAAATTTTTCTGAAAATTTTTCTAAGTGTTAGAATTCAACGAAATTTTACCCAGCTTAAAAATGTCTGATATCGATGATACTCGGCACTATTATGAAAACGAACATCATTTTGATTATAATAGCTGTGGCAGAAAGCGCGATTTCGAATGTCGATATTTGAGAATTTTCGGAGTCGTCCGTTCAACGAGATTTTTAACCCAGCTTAAAAATGTCTGATATCGATGATACTCGGCACTATTATGAAAACAAACATCATTTTGATTATAATAGCTGTGGCAGAAAGCGCGTTTTCGAATGTCGATATTTGAGAATTTTCGGAGTCGTCCGTTCAACGAGATTTTTAACCCAGCTTAAAAATGTCTGATATCGATGATACTCGGCACTATTATGAAAGCGAACATCATTTTGATTATAATAGCTGTGGCAGAAAGCGCGATTTCGAATGTCGACATTGAAATTTTTCTGAAAATTTTTCTAAGTGTTAGAATTCAACGAAATTTTACCCAGCTTAAAAATGTCTGATATCGATGATACTCGGCACTATTATGAAAACGAACATCATTTTGATTATAATAGCTGTGGCAGAAAGCGCGATTTCGAATGTCGACATTGAAATTTTTCTGAAAATTTTTCTAAGTGTTAGAATTCAACGAAATTTTACCCAGTTTAAAAATGTCTGATATCGATGATACTCGGCACTATTATGAAAACAAACATCATTTTGATTATAATAGCTGTGGCAGAAAGCGCGTTTTCGAATGTCGATATTTGAGAATTTTCGGAGTCGTCCGTTCAACGAGATTTTTAACCCAGCTTAAAAATGTCTGATATCGATGATACTCGGCACTATTATGAAAACTAACATCATTTTGATTATAATAGCTGTGGCAGAAAGCGCGATTTCGAATGTCGACATTGAAATTTTTCTGAAAATTTTTCTAAGTGTTAGAATTCAACGAAATTTTACCCAGCTTAAAAATGTCTGATATCGATGATACTCGGCACTATTATGAAAACGAACATCATTTTGATTATAATAGCTGTGGCAGAAAGCGCGATTTCGAATGTCGACATTGAAATTTTTCTGAAAATTTTTCTAAGTGTTAGAATTCAACGAAATTTTACCCAGTTTAAAAATGTCTGATATCGATGATACTCGGCACTATTATGAAAACAAACATCATTTTGATTATAATAGCTGTGGCAGAAAGCGCGTTTTCGAATGTCGATATTTGAGAATTTTCGGAGTCGTCCGTTCAACGAGATTTTTAACCCAGCTTAAAAATGTCTGATATCGATGATACTCGGCACTATTATGAAAACTAACATCATTTTGATTATAATAGCTGTGGCAGAAAGCGCGATTTCGAATGTCGACATTGAAATTTTTCTGAAAATTTTTCTAAGTGTTAGAATTCAACGAAATTTTACCCAGCTTAAAAATGTCTGATATCGATGATACTCGGCACTATTATGAAAACGAACATCATTTTGATTATAATAGCTGTGGCAGAAAGCGCGATTTCGAATGTCGACATTGAAATTTTTCTGTGAATTTTTCTAAGTGTTAGAATTCAACGAAATTTTACCCAGCTTAAAAATGTCTGATATCGATGATACTCGGCACTATTATGAAAACGAACATCATTTTGATTATAATAGCTGTGGCAGAAAGCGCGATTTCGAATGTCGATATTTGAGAATTTTCGGAGTCGTCCGTTCAACGAGATTTTTAACCCAGCTTAAAAATGTCTGATATCGATGATACTCGGCACTATTATGAAAACAAACATCATTTTGATTATAATAGCTGTGGCAGAAAGCGCGTTTTCGAATGTCGATATTTGAGAATTTTCGGAGTCGTCCGTTCAACGAGATTTTTAACCCAGCTTAAAAATGTCTGATATCGATGATACTCGGCACTATTATGAAAGCGAACATCATTTTGATTATAATAGCTGTGGCAGAAAGCGCGATTTCGAATGTCGACATTGAAATTTTTCTGAAAATTTTTCTAAGTGTTAGAATTCAACGAAATTTTACCCAGCTTAAAAATGTCTGATATCGATGATACTCGGCACTATTATGAAAACGAACATCATTTTGATTATAATAGCTGTGGCAGAAAGCGCGATTTCGAATGTCGACATTGAAATTTTTCTGAAAATTTTTCTAAGTGTTAGAATTCAACGAAATTTTACCCAGTTTAAAAATGTCTGATATCGATGATACTCGGCACTATTATGAAAACAAACATCATTTTGATTATAATAGCTGTGGCAGAAAGCGCGTTTTCGAATGTCGATATTTGAGAATTTTCGGAGTCGTCCGTTCAACGAGATTTTTAACCCAGCTTAAAAATGTCTGATATCGATGATACTCGGCACTATTATGAAAACTAACATCATTTTGATTATAATAGCTGTGGCAGAAAGCGCGATTTCGAATGTCGACATTGAAATTTTTCTGAAAATTTTTCTAAGTGTTAGAATTCAACGAAATTTTACCCAGCTTAAAAATGTCTGATATCGATGATACTCGGCACTATTATGAAAACGAACATCATTTTGATTATAATAGCTGTGGCAGAAAGCGCGATTTCGAATGTCGACATTGAAATTTTTCTGAAAATTTTTCTAAGTGTTAGAATTCAACGAAATTTTACCCAGCTTAAAAATGTCTGATATCGATGATACTCGGCACTATTATGAAAACGAACATCATTTTGATTATAATAGCTGTGGCAGAAAGCGCGATTTCGAATGTCGACATTGAAATTTTTCTGTGAATTTTTCTAAGTGTTAGAATTCAACGAAATTTTACCCAGCTTAAAAATGTCTGATATCGATGATACTCGGCACTATTATGAAAACGAACATCATTTTGATTATAATAGCTGTGGCAGAAAGCGCGATTTCGAATGTCGACATTGAAATTTTTCTGAGAATTTTTCTAAGTGTTAGAATTCAACGAAATTTTACCCAGCTTAAAAATGTCTGATATCGATGATACTCGGCACTATTATGAAAACGAACATCATTTTGATTATAATAGCTGTGGCAGAAAGCGCGATTTCGAATGTCGATATTTGAGAATTTTCGGAGTCGTCCGTTCAACGAGATTTTTAACCCAGCTTAAAAATGTCTGATATCGATGATACTCGGCACTATTATGAAAACAAACATCATTTTGATTATAATAGCTGTGGCAGAAAGCGCGTTTTCGAATGTCGATATTTGAGAATTTTCGGAGTCGTCCGTTCAACGAGATTTTTAACCCAGCTTAAAAATGTCTGATATCGATGATACTCGGCACTATTATGAAAGCGAACATCATTTTGATTATAATAGCTGTGGCAGAAAGCGCGATTTCGAATGTCGACATTGAAATTTTTCTGAAAATTTTTCTAAGTGTTAGAATTCAACGAAATTTTACCCAGCTTAAAAATGTCTGATATCGATGATACTCGGCACTATTATGAAAACGAACATCATTTTGATTATAATAGCTGTGGCAGAAAGCGCGATTTCGAATGTCGACATTGAAATTTTTCTGAAAATTTTTCTAAGTGTTAGAATTCAACGAAATTTTACCCAGCTTAAAAATGTCTGATATCGATGATACTCGGCACTATTATGAAAACAAACATCATTTTGATTATAATAGCTGTGGCAGAAAGCGCGATTTCGAATGTCGACATTGAAATTTTTCTGAAAATTTTTCTAAGTGTTAGAATTCAACGAAATTTTACCCAGCTTAAAAATGTCTGATATCGATGATACTCGGCACTATTATGAAAACGAACATCATTTTGATTATAATAGCTGTGGCAGAAAGCGCGATTTCGAATGTCGACATTGAAATTTTTCTGAAAATTTTTCTAAGTGTTAGAATTCAACGAAATTTTACCCAGTTTAAAAATGTCTGATATCGATGATACTCGGCACTATTATGAAAACAAACATCATTTTGATTATAATAGCTGTGGCAGAAAGCGCGTTTTCGAATGTCGATATTTGAGAATTTTCGGAGTCGTCCGTTCAACGAGATTTTTAACCCAGCTTAAAAATGTCTGATATCGATGATACTCGGCACTATTATGAAAACTAACATCATTTTGATTATAATAGCTGTGGCAGAAAGCGCGATTTCGAATGTCGACATTGAAATTTTTCTGAAAATTTTTCTAAGTGTTAGAATTCAACGAAATTTTACCCAGCTTAAAAATGTCTGATATCGATGATACTCGGCACTATTATGAAAACGAACATCATTTTGATTATAATAGGTGTGGCAGAAAGCGCGATTTCGAATGTCGACATTGAAATTTTTCTGAAAATTTTTCTAAGTGTTAGAATTCAACGAAATTTTACCCAGCTTAAAAATGTCTGATATCGATGATACTCGGCACTATTATGAAAACGAACATCATTTTGATTATAATAGCTGTGGCAGAAAGCGCGATTTCGAATGTCGACATTGAAATTTTTCTGTGAATTTTTCTAAGTGTTAGAATTCAACGAAATTTTACCCAGCTTAAAAATGTCTGATATCGATGATACTCGGCACTATTATGAAAACGAACATCATTTTGATTATAATAGCTGTGGCAGAAAGCGCGATTTCGAATGTCGACATTGAAATTTTTCTGAGAATTTTTCTAAGTGTTAGAATTCAACGAAATTTTACCCAGCTTAAAAATGTCTGATATCGATGATACTCGGCACTATTATGAAAACGAACATCATTTTGATTATAATAGCTGTGGCAGAAAGCGCGATTTCGAATGTCGATATTTGAGAATTTTCGGAGTCGTCCGTTCAACGAGATTTTTAACCCAGCTTAAAAATGTCTGATATCGATGATACTCGGCACTATTATGAAAACAAACATCATTTTGATTATAATAGCTGTGGCAGAAAGCGCGTTTTCGAATGTCGATATTTGAGAATTTTCGGAGTCGTCCGTTCAACGAGATTTTTAACCCAGCTTAAAAATGTCTGATATCGATGATACTCGGCACTATTATGAAAGCGAACATCATTTTGATTATAATAGCTGTGGCAGAAAGCGCGATTTCGAATGTCGACATTGAAATTTTTCTGAAAATTTTTCTAAGTGTTAGAATTCAACGAAATTTTACCCAGCTTAAAAATGTCTGATATCGATGATACTCGGCACTATTATGAAAACGAACATCATTTTGATTATAATAGCTGTGGCAGAAAGCGCGATTTCGAATGTCGACATTGAAATTTTTCTGAAAATTTTTCTAAGTGTTAGAATTCAACGAAATTTTACCCAGCTTAAAAATGTCTGATATCGATGATACTCGGCACTATTATGAAAACAAACATCATTTTGATTATAATAGCTGTGGCAGAAAGCGCGATTTCGAATGTCGACATTGAAATTTTTCTGAAAATTTTTCTAAGTGTTAGAATTCAACGAAATTTTACCCAGCTTAAAAATGTCTGATATCGATGATACTCGGCACTATTATGAAAACCAACATCATTTTGATTATAATAGCTGTGGCAGAAAGCGCGTTTTCGAATGTCGATATTTGAGAATTTTCGGAGTCGTCCGTTCAACGAGATTTTTAACCCAGCTTAAAAATGTCTGATATCGATGATACTCGGCACTATTATGAAAACTAACATCATTTTGATTATAATAGCTGTGGCAGAAAGCGCGATTTCGAATGTCGACATTGAAATTTTTCTGAAAATTTTTCTAAGTGTTAGAATTCAACGAAATTTTACCCAGCTTAAAAATGTCTGATATCGATGATACTCGGCACTATTATGAAAACAAACATCATTTTGATTATAATAGCTGTGGCAGAAAGCGCGTTTTCGAATGTCGATATTTGAGAATTTTCGGAGTCGTCCGTTCAACGAGATTTTTAACCCAGCTTAAAAATGTCTGATATCGATGATACTCGGCACTATTATGAAAACAAACATCATTTTGATTATAATAGCTGTGGCAGAAAGCGCGTTTTCGAATGTCGATATTTGAGAATTTTCGGAGTCGTCCGTTCAACGAGATTTTTAACCCAGCTTAAAAATGTCTGATATCGATGATACTCGGCACTATTATGAAAACTAACATCATTTTGATTATAATAGCTGTGGCAGAAAGCGCGATTTCGAATGTCGACATTGAAATTTTTCTGAAAATTTTTCTAAGTGTTAGAATTCAACGAAATTTTACCCAGCTTAAAAATGTCTGATATCGATGATACTCGGCACTATTATGAAAACAAACATCATTTTGATTATAATAGCTGTGGCAGAAAGCGCGTTTTCGAATGTCGATATTTGAGAATTTTCGGAATCGTCCGTTCAACGAGATTTTTAACCCAGCTTAAAAATGTCTGATATCGATGATACTCGGCACTATTATGAAAACGAACATCATTTTGATTATAATAGCTGTGGCAGAAAGCGCGATTTCGAATGTCGACATTGAAATTTTTCTGAGAATTTTTCTAAGTGTTAGAATTCAACGAAATTTTACCCAGCTTAAAAATGTCTGATATCGATGATACTCGGCACTATTATGAAAACGAACATCATTTTGATTATAATAGCTGTGGCAGAAAGCGCGATTTCGAATGTCGACATTGAAATTTTTCTGAAAATTTTTCTAAGTGTTAGAATTCAACGAAATTTTACCCAGCTTAAAAATGTCTGATATCGATGATACTCGGCACTATTATGAAAACAAACATCATTTTGATTATAATAGCTGTGGCAGAAAGCGCGTTTTCGAATGTCGATATTTGAGAATTTTCGGAGTCGTCCGTTCAACGAGATTTTTAACCCAGCTTAAAAATGTCTGATATCGATGATACTCGGCACTATTATGAAAACTAACATCATTTTGATTATAATAGCTGTGGCAGAAAGCGCGATTTCGAATGTCGACATTGAAATTTTTCTGAAAATTTTTCTAAGTGTTAGAATTCAACGAAATTTTACCCAGCTTAAAAATGTCTGATATCGATGATACTCGGCACTATTATGAAAACAAACATCATTTTGATTATAATAGCTGTGGCAGAAAGCGCGTTTTCGAATGTCGATATTTGAGAATTTTCGGAGTCGTCCGTTCAACGAGATTTTTAACCCAGCTTAAAAATGTCTGATATCGATGATACTCGGCACTATTATGAAAACAAACATCATTTTGATTATAATAGCTGTGGCAGAAAGCGCGTTTTCGAATGTCGATATTTGAGAATTTTCGGAGTCGTCCGTTCAACGAGATTTTTAACCCAGCTTAAAAATGTCTGATATCGATGATACTCGGCACTATTATGAAAACTAACATCATTTTGATTATAATAGCTGTGGCAGAAAGCGCGATTTCGAATGTCGACATTGAAATTTTTCTGAGAATTTTTCTAAGTGTTAGAATTCAACGAAATTTTACCCAGCTTAAAAATGTCTGATATCGATGATACTCGGCACTATTATGAAAACGAACATCATTTTGATTATAATAGCTGTGGCAGAAAGCGCGATTTCGAATGTCGACATTGAAATTTTTCTGAAAATTTTTCTAAGTGTTAGAATTCAACGAAATTTTACCCAGCTTAAAAATGTCTGATATCGATGATACTCGGCACTATTATGAAAACAAACATCATTTTGATTATAATAGCTGTGGCAGAAAGCGCGTTTTCGAATGTCGATATTTGAGAATTTTCGGAGTCGTCCGTTCAACGAGATTTTTAACCCAGCTTAAAAATGTCTGATATCGATGATACTCGGCACTATTATGAAAACAAACATCATTTTGATTATAATAGCTGTGGCAGAAAGCGCGTTTTCGAATGTCGATATTTGAGAATTTTCGGAGTCGTCCGTTCAACGAGATTTTTAACCCAGCTTAAAAATGTCTGATATCGATGATACTCGGCACTATTATGAAAACTAACATCATTTTGATTATAATAGCTGTGGCAGAAAGCGCGATTTCGAATGTCGACATTGAAATTTTTCTGAAAATTTTTCTAAGTGTTAGAATTCAACGAAATTTTACCCAGCTTAAAAATGTCTGATATCGATGATACTCGGCACTATTATGAAAACAAACATCATTTTGATTATAATAGCTGTGGCAGAAAGCGCGTTTTCGAATGTCGATATTTGAGAATTTTCGGAGTCGTCCGTTCAACGAGATTTTTAACCCAGCTTAAAAATGTCTGATATCGATGATACTCGGCACTATTATGAAAACTAACATCATTTTGATTATAATAGCTGTGGCAGAAAGCGCGATTTCGAATGTCGACATTGAAATTTTTCTGAAAATTTTTCTAAGTGTTAGAATTCAACGAAATTTTACCCAGCTTAAAAATGTCTGATATCGATGATACTCGGCACTATTATGAAAACAAACATCATTTTGATTATAATAGCTGTGGCAGAAAGCGCGTTTTCGAATGTCGATATTTGAGAATTTTCGGAATCGTCCGTTCAACGAGATTTTTAACCCAGCTTAAAAATGTCTGATATCGATGATACTCGGCACTATTATGAAAACGAACATCATTTTGATTATAATAGCTGTGGCAGAAAGCGCGATTTCGAATGTCGATATTTGAGAATTTTCGGAGTCGTCCGTTCAACGAGATTTTTAACCCAGCTTAAAAATGTCTGATATCGATGATACTCGGCACTATTATGAAAACGAACATCATTTTGATTATAATAGCTGTGGCAGAAAGCGCGATTTCGAATGTCGACATTGAAATTTTTCTGAAAATTTTTCTAAGTGTTAGAATTCAACGAAATTTTACCCAGCTTAAAAATGTCTGATATCGATGATACTCGGCACTATTATGAAAACAAACATCATTTTGATTATAATAGCTGTGGCAGAAAGCGCGATTTCGAATGTCGACATTGAAATTTTTCTGAAAATTTTTCTAAGAGTTAGAATTCAACGAAATTTTACCCAGCTTAAAAATGTCTGATATCGATGATACTCGGCACTATTATGAAAACAAACATCATTTTGATTATAATAGCTGTGGCAGAAAGCGCGTTTTCGAATGTCGATATTTGAGAATTTTCGGAGTCGTCCGTTCAACGAGATTTTTAACCCAGCTTAAAAATGTCTGATATCGATGATACTCGGCACTATTATGAAAACGAACATCATTTTGATTATAATAGCTGTGGCAGAAAGCGCGATTTCGAATGTCGACATTGAAATTTTTCTGAGAATTTTTCTAAGTGTTAGAATTCAACGAAATTTTACCAAGCTTAAAAATGTCTGATATCGATGATACTCGGCACTATTATGAAAACGAACATCATTTTGATTATAATAGCTGTGGCAGAAAGCGCGATTTCGAATGTCGATATTTGAGAATTTTCGGAGTCGTCCGTTCAACGAGATTTTTAACCCAGCTTAAAAATGTCTGATATCGATGATACTCGGCACTATTATGAAAACAAACATCATTTTGATTATAATAGCTGTGGCAGAAAGCGCGTTTTCGAATGTCGATATTTGAGAATTTTCGGAGTCGTCCGTTCAACGAGATTTTTAACCCAGCTTAAAAATGTCTGATATCGATGATACTCGGCACTATTATGAAAACGAACATCATTTTGAATATAATAGCTGTGGCAGAAAGCGCGATTTCGAATGTCGACATTGAAATTTTTCTGAAAATTTTTCTAAGTGTTAGAATTCCACGAAATTTTACCCAGCTTAAAAATGTCTGATATCGATGATACTCGGCACTATTATGAAAACAAACATCATTTTGATTATAATAGCTGTGGCAGAAAGCGCGTTTTCGAATGTCGATATTTGAGAATTTTCGGAGTCGTCCGTTCAACGAGATTTTTAACCCAGCTTAAAAATGTCTGATATCGATGATACTCGGCACTATTATGAAAACTAACATCATTTTGATTATAATAGCTGTGGCAGAAAGCGCGATTTCGAATGTCGACATTGAAATTTTTCTGAAAATTTTTCTAAGAGTTAGAATTCAACGAAATTTTACCCAGCTTAAAAATGTCTGATATCGATGATACTCGGCACTATTATGAAAACAAACATCATTTTGATTATAATAGCTGTGGCAGAAAGCGCGTTTTCGAATGTCGATATTTGAGAATTTTCGGAGTCGTCCGTTCAACGAGATTTTTAACCCAGCTTAAAAATGTCTGATATCGATGATACTCGGCACTATTATGAAAACTAACATCATTTTGATTATAATAGCTGTGGCAGAAAGCGCGATTTCGAATGTCGACATTGAAATTTTTCTGAAAATTTTTCTAAGAGTTAGAATTCAACGAAATTTTACCCAGCTTAAAAATGTCTGATATCGATGATACTCGGCACTATTATGAAAACAAACATCATTTTGATT
Organism: Serrognathus titanus; assembly: GCA_039766575.1. NCBI lineage: Eukaryota > Metazoa > Arthropoda > Insecta > Coleoptera > Lucanidae > Serrognathus > Serrognathus titanus. The sequence continues at coordinate 867,089 of JBCDWJ010000007.1, forward strand.
ATAATAGCTGTGGCAGAAAGCGCGTTTTCGAATGTCGATATTTGAGAATTTTCGGAGTCGTCCGTTCAACGAGATTTTTAACCCAGCTGAAAAATGTCTGATATCGATGATACTCGGCACTATTATGAAAACGAACATCATTTTGATTATAATAGCTGTGGCAGAAAGCGCGATTTCGAATGTCGACATTGAAATTTTTCTGAGAATTTTTCTAAGTGTTAGAATTCAACGAAATTTTACCAAGCTTAAAAATGTCTGATATCGATGATACTCGGCACTATTATGAAAACGAACATCATTTTGATTATAATAGCTGTGGCAGAAAGCGCGATTTCGAATGTCGATATTTGAGAATTTTCGGAGTCGTCCGTTCAACGAGATTTTTAACCCAGCTTAAAAATGTCTGATATCGATGATACTCGGCACTATTATGAAAACAAACATCATTTTGATTATAATAGCTGTGGCAGAAAGCGCGTTTTCGAATGTCGATATTTGAGAATTTTCGGAGTCGTCCGTTCAACGAGATTTTTAACCCAGCTTAAAAATGTCTGATATCGATGATACTCGGCACTATTATGAAAACGAACATCATTTTGATTATAATAGCTGTGGCAGAAAGCGCGATTTCGAATGTCGACATTGAAATTTTTCTGAGAATTTTTCTAAGTGTTAGAATTCAACGAAATTTTACCCAGCTTAAAAATGTCTGATATCGATGATACTCGGCACTATTATGAAAACGAACATCATTTTGATTATAATAGCTGTGGCAGAAAGCGCGATTTCGAATGTCGACATTGAAATTTTTCTGAAAATTTTTCTAAGTGTTAGAATTCAACGAAATTTTACCCAGCTTAAAAATGTCTGATATCGATGATACTCGGCACTATTATGAAAACAAACATCATTTTGATTATAATAGCTGTGGCAGAAAGCGCGATTTCGAATGTCGACATTGAAATTTTTCTGAAAATTTTTCTAAGTGTTAGAATTCAACGAAATTTTACCCAGCTTAAAAATGTCTGATATCGATGATACTCGGCACTATTATGAAAACAAACATCATTTTGATTATAATAGCTGTGGCAGAAAGCGCGTTTTCGAATGTCGATATTTGAGAATTTTCGGAGTCGTCCGTTCAACGAGATTTTTAACCCAGCTTAAAAATGTCTGATATCGATGATACTCGGCACTATTATGAAAACTAACATCATTTTGATTATAATAGCTGTGGCAGAAAGCGCGATTTCGAATGTCGACATTGAAATTTTTCTGAAAATTTTTCTAAGAGTTAGAATTCAACGAAATTTTACCCAGCTTAAAAATGTCTGATATCGATGATACTCGGCACTATTATGAAAACAAACATCATTTTGATTATAATAGCTGTGGCAGAAAGCGCGATTTCGAATGTCGATATTTGAGAATTTTCGGAGTCGTCCGTTCAACGAGATTTTTAACCCAGCTTAAAAATGTCTGATATCGATGATACTCGGCACTATTATGAAAACAAACATCATTTTGATTATAATAGCTGTGGCAGAAAGCGCGTTTTCGAATGTCGATATTTGAGAATTTTCGGAGTCGTCCGTTCAACGAGATTTTTAACCCAGCTTAAAAATGTCTGATATCGATGATACTCGGCACTATTATGAAAACGAACATCATTTTGATTATAATAGCTGTGGCAGAAAGCGCGATTTCGAATGTCGACATTGAAATTTTTCTGAAAATTTTTCTAAGTGTTAGAATTCAACGAAATTTTACCCAGCTTAAAAATGTCTGATATCGATGATACTCGGCACTATTATGAAAACAAACATCATTTTGATTATAATAGCTGTGGCAGAAAGCGCGTTTTCGAATGTCGATATTTGAGAATTTTCGGAGTCGTCCGTTCAACGAGATTTTTAACCCAGCTTAAAAATGTCTGATATCGATGATACTCGGCACTATTATGAAAACTAACATCATTTTGATTATAATAGCTGTGGCAGAAAGCGCGATTTCGAATGTCGACATTGAAATTTTTCTGAAAATTTTTCTAAGTGTTAGAATTCAACGAAATTTTACCCAGCTTAAAAATGTCTGATATCGATGATACTCGGCACTATTATGAAAACGAACATCATTTTGATTATAATAGCTGTGGCAGAAAGCGCGATTTCGAATGTTGATATTTGAGAATTTTCGGAGTCGTCCGTTCAACGAGATTTTTAACCCAGCTTAAAAATGTCTGATATCGATGATACTCGGCACTATTATGAAAACAAACATCATTTTGATTATAATAGCTGTGGCAGAAAGCGCGTTTTCGAATGTCGATATTTGAGAATTTTCGGAGTCGTCCGTTCAACGAGATTTTTAACCCAGCTTAAAAATGTCTGATATCGATGATACTCGGCACTATTATGAAAACGAACATCATTTTGATTATAATAGCTGTGGCAGAAAGCGCGATTTCGAATGTCGACATTGAAATTTTTCTGAGAATTTTTCTAAGTGTTAGAATTCAACGAAATTTTACCCAGCTTAAAAATGTCTGATATCGATGATACTCGGCACTATTATGAAAACGAACATCATTTTGATTATAATAGCTGTGGCAGAAAGCGCGATTTCGAATGTCGATATTTGAGAATTTTCGGAGTCGTCCGTTCAACGAGATTTTTAACCCAGCTTAAAAATGTCTGATATCGATGATACTCGGCACTTTTATGAAAACAAACATCATTTTGATTATAATAGCTGTGGCAGAAAGCGCGTTTTCGAATGTCGATATTTGAGAATTTTCGGAATCGTCCGTTCAACGAGATTTTTAACCCAGCTTAAAAATGTCTGATATCGATGATACTCGGCACTATTATGAAAACTAACATCATTTTGATTATAATAGCTGTGGCAGAAAGCGCGATTTCGAATGTCGACATTGAAATTTTTCTGAAAATTTTTCTAAGTGTTAGAATTCAACGAAATTTTACCCAGCTTAAAAATGTCTGATATCGATGATACTCGGCACTATTATGAAAACGAACATCATTTTGATTATAATAGCTGTGGCAGAAAGCGCGATTTCGAATGTCGACATTGAAATTTTTCTGAAAATTTTTCTAAGTGTTAGAATTCAACGAAATTTTACCCAGCTTAAAAATGTCTGATATCGATGATACTCGGCACTATTATGAAAACAAACATCATTTTGATTATAATAGCTGTGGCAGAAAGCGCGATTTCGAATGTCGACATTGAAATTTTTCTGAAAATTTTTCTAAGTGTTAGAATTCAACGAAATTTTACCCAGCTTAAAAATGTCTGATATCGATGATACTCGGCACTATTATGAAAACAAACATCATTTTGATTATAATAGCTGTGGCAGAAAGCGCGTTTTCGAATGTCGATATTTGAGAATTTTCGGAGTCGTCCGTTCAACGAGATTTTTAACCCAGCTTAAAAATGTCTGATATCGATGATACTCGGCACTATTATGAAAACTAACATCATTTTGATTATAATAGCTGTGGCAGAAAGCGCGATTTCGAATGTCGACATTGAAATTTTTCTGAAAATTTTTCTAAGAGTTAGAATTCAACGAAATTTTACCCAGCTTAAAAATGTCTGATATCGATGATACTCGGCACTATTATGAAAACAAACATCATTTTGATTATAATAGCTGTGGCAGAAAGCGCGTTTTCGAATGTCGATATTTGAGAATTTTCGGAGTCGTCCGTTCAACGAGATTTTTAACCCAGCTTAAAAATGTCTGATATCGATGATACTCGGCACTATTATGAAAACGAACATCATTTTGATTATAATAGCTGTGGCAGAAAGCGCGATTTCGAATGTCGACATTGAAATTTTTCTGAGAATTTTTCTAAGTGTTAGAATTCAACGAAATTTTACCCAGCTTAAAAATGTCTGATATCGATGATACTCGGCACTATTATGAAAACAAACATCATTTTGATTATAATAGCTGTGGCAGAAAGCGCGTTTTCGAATGTCGATATTTGAGAATTTTCGGAGTCGTCCGTTCAACGAGATTTTTAACCCAGCTTAAAAATGTCTGATATCGATGATACTCGGCACTATTATGAAAACTAACATCATTTTGATTATAATAGCTGTGGCAGAAAGCGCGATTTCGAATGTCGACATTGAAATTTTTCTGAAAATTTTTCTAAGAGTTAGAATTCAACGAAATTTTACCCAGCTTAAAAATGTCTGATATCGATGATACTCGGCACTATTATGAAAACAAACATCATTTTGATTATAATAGCTGTGGCAGAAAGCGCGATTTCGAATGTCGATATTTGAGAATTTTCGGAGTCGTCCGTTCAACGAGATTTTTAACCCAGCTTAAAAATGTCTGATATCGATGATACTCGGCACTATTATGAAAACAAACATCATTTTGATTATAATAGCTGTGGCAGAAAGCGCGTTTTCGAATGTCGATATTTGAGAATTTTCGGAGTCGTCCGTTCAACGAGATTTTTAACCCAGCTTAAAAATGTCTGATATCGATGATACTCGGCACTATTATGAAAACGAACATCATTTTGATTATAATAGCTGTGGCAGAAAGCGCGATTTCGAATGTCGACATTGAAATTTTTCTGAAAATTTTTCTAAGTGTTAGAATTCAACGAAATTTTACCCAGCTTAAAAATGTCTGATATCGATGATACTCGGCACTATTATGAAAACAAACATCATTTTGATTATAATAGCTGTGGCAGAAAGCGCGTTTTCGAATGTCGATATTTGAGAATTTTCGGAGTCGTCCGTTCAACGAGATTTTTAACCCAGCTTAAAAATGTCTGATATCGATGATACTCGGCACTATTATGAAAACTAACATCATTTTGATTATAATAGCTGTGGCAGAAAGCGCGATTTCGAATGTCGACATTGAAATTTTTCTGAAAATTTTTCTAAGTGTTAGAATTCAACGAAATTTTACCCAGCTTAAAAATGTCTGATATCGATGATACTCGGCACTATTATGAAAACGAACATCATTTTGATTATAATAGCTGTGGCAGAAAGCGCGATTTCGAATGTTGATATTTGAGAATTTTCGGAGTCGTCCGTTCAACGAGATTTTTAACCCAGCTTAAAAATGTCTGATATCGATGATACTCGGCACTATTATGAAAACAAACATCATTTTGATTATAATAGCTGTGGCAGAAAGCGCGTTTTCGAATGTCGATATTTGAGAATTTTCGGAGTCGTCCGTTCAACGAGATTTTTAACCCAGCTTAAAAATGTCTGATATCGATGATACTCGGCACTATTATGAAAACGAACATCATTTTGATTATAATAGCTGTGGCAGAAAGCGCGATTTCGAATGTCGACATTGAAATTTTTCTGAGAATTTTTCTAAGTGTTAGAATTCAACGAAATTTTACCCAGCTTAAAAATGTCTGATATCGATGATACTCGGCACTATTATGAAAACGAACATCATTTTGATTATAATAGCTGTGGCAGAAAGCGCGATTTCGAATGTCGATATTTGAGAATTTTCGGAGTCGTCCGTTCAACGAGATTTTTAACCCAGCTTAAAAATGTCTGATATCGATGATACTCGGCACTTTTATGAAAACAAACATCATTTTGATTATAATAGCTGTGGCAGAAAGCGCGTTTTCGAATGTCGATATTTGAGAATTTTCGGAATCGTCCGTTCAACGAGATTTTTAACCCAGCTTAAAAATGTCTGATATCGATGATACTCGGCACTATTATGAAAACTAACATCATTTTGATTATAATAGCTGTGGCAGAAAGCGCGATTTCGAATGTCGACATTGAAATTTTTCTGAAAATTTTTCTAAGTGTTAGAATTCAACGAAATTTTACCCAGCTTAAAAATGTCTGATATCGATGATACTCGGCACTATTATGAAAACGAACATCATTTTGATTATAATAGCTGTGGCAGAAAGCGCGATTTCGAATGTCGACATTGAAATTTTTCTGAAAATTTTTCTAAGTGTTAGAATTCAACGAAATTTTACCCAGCTTAAAAATGTCTGATATCGATGATACTCGGCACTATTATGAAAACAAACATCATTTTGATTATAATAGCTGTGGCAGAAAGCGCGATTTCGAATGTCGACATTGAAATTTTTCTGAAAATTTTTCTAAGTGTTAGAATTCAACGAAATTTTACCCAGCTTAAAAATGTCTGATATCGATGATACTCGGCACTATTATGAAAACAAACATCATTTTGATTATAATAGCTGTGGCAGAAAGCGCGTTTTCGAATGTCGATATTTGAGAATTTTCGGAGTCGTCCGTTCAACGAGATTTTTAACCCAGCTTAAAAATGTCTGATATCGATGATACTCGGCACTATTATGAAAACTAACATCATTTTGATTATAATAGCTGTGGCAGAAAGCGCGATTTCGAATGTCGACATTGAAATTTTTCTGAAAATTTTTCTAAGAGTTAGAATTCAACGAAATTTTACCCAGCTTAAAAATGTCTGATATCGATGATACTCGGCACTATTATGAAAACAAACATCATTTTGATTATAATAGCTGTGGCAGAAAGCGCGTTTTCGAATGTCGATATTTGAGAATTTTCGGAGTCGTCCGTTCAACGAGATTTTTAACCCAGCTTAAAAATGTCTGATATCGATGATACTCGGCACTATTATGAAAACGAACATCATTTTGATTATAATAGCTGTGGCAGAAAGCGCGATTTCGAATGTCGACATTGAAATTTTTCTGAGAATTTTTCTAAGTGTTAGAATTCAACGAAATTTTACCAAGCTTAAAAATGTCTGATATCGATGATACTCGGCACTATTATGAAAACGAACATCATTTTGATTATAATAGCTGTGGCAGAAAGCGCGATTTCGAATGTCGATATTTGAGAATTTTCGGAGTCGTCCGTTCAACGAGATTTTTAACCCAGCTTAAAAATGTCTGATATCGATGATACTCGGCACTATTATGAAAACAAACATCATTTTGATTATAATAGCTGTGGCAGAAAGCGCGTTTTCGAATGTCGATATTTGAGAATTTTCGGAGTCGTCCGTTCAACGAGATTTTTAACCCAGCTTAAAAATGTCTGATATCGATGATACTCGGCACTATTATGAAAACGAACATCATTTTGATTATAATAGCTGTGGCAGAAAGCGCGATTTCGAATGTCGACATTGAAATTTTTCTGAAAATTTTTCTAAGTGTTAGAATTCAACGAAATTTTACCCAGCTTAAAAATGTCTGATATCGATGATACTCGGCACTATTATGAAAACAAACATCATTTTGATTATAATAGCTGTGGCAGAAAGCGCGTTTTCGAATGTCGATATTTGAGAATTTTCGGAGTCGTCCGTTCAACGAGATTTTTAACCCAGCTTAAAAATGTCTGATATCGATGATACTCGGCACTATTATGAAAACTAACATCATTTTGATTATAATAGCTGTGGCAGAAAGCGCGATTTCGAATGTCGACATTGAAATTTTTCTGAAAATTTTTCTAAGAGTTAGAATTCAACGAAATTTTACCCAGCTTAAAAATGTCTGATATCGATGATACTCGGCACTATTATGAAAACAAACATCATTTTGATTATAATAGCTGTGGCAGAAAGCGCGTTTTCGAATGTCGATATTTGAGAATTTTCGGAGTCGTCCGTTCAACGAGATTTTTAACCCAGCTTAAAAATGTCTGATATCGATGATACTCGGCACTATTATGAAAACTAACATCATTTTGATTATAATAGCTGTGGCAGAAAGCGCGATTTCGAATGTCGACATTGAAATTTTTCTGAAAATTTTTCTAAGAGTTAGAATTCAACGAAATTTTACCCAGCTTAAAAATGTCTGATATCGATGATACTCGGCACTATTATGAAAACAAACATCATTTTGATTATAATAGCTGTGGCAGAAAGCGCGTTTTCGAATGTCGATATTTGAGAATTTTCGGAGTCGTCCGTTCAACGAGATTTTTAACCCAGCTTAAAAATGTCTGATATCGATGATACTCGGCACTATTATGAAAACGAACATCATTTTGATTATAATAGCTGTGGCAGAAAGCGCGATTTCGAATGTCGACATTGAAATTTTTCTGAGAATTTTTCTAAGTGTTAGAATTCAACGAAATTTTACCAAGCTTAAAAATGTCTGATATCGATGATACTCGGCACTATTATGAAAACGAACATCATTTTGATTATAATAGCTGTGGCAGAAAGCGCGATTTCGAATGTCGATATTTGAGAATTTTCGGAGTCGTCCGTTCAACGAGATTTTTAACCCAGCTTAAAAATGTCTGATATCGATGATACTCGGCACTATTATGAAAACAAACATCATTTTGATTATAATAGCTGTGGCAGAAAGCGCGTTTTCGAATGTCGATATTTGAGAATTTTCGGAGTCGTCCGTTCAACGAGATTTTTAACCCAGCTTAAAAATGTCTGATATCGATGATACTCGGCACTATTATGAAAACTAACATCATTTTGATTATAATAGCTGTGGCAGAAAGCGCGATTTCGAATGTCGACATTGAAATTTTTCTGAAAATTTTTCTAAGTGTTAGAATTCAACGAAATTTTACCCAGCTTAAAAATGTCTGATATCGATGATACTCGGCACTATTATGAAAACGAACATCATTTTGATTATAATAGCTGTGGCAGAAAGCGCGATTTCGAATGTCGACATTGAAATTTTTCTGAAAATTTTTCTAAGTGTTAGAATTCAACGAAATTTTACCCAGCTTAAAAATGTCTGATATCGATGATACTCGGCACTATTATGAAAACAAACATCATTTTGATTATAATAGCTGTGGCAGAAAGCGCGATTTCGAATGTCGACATTGAAATTTTTCTGAAAATTTTTCTAAGTGTTAGAATTCAACGAAATTTTACCCAGCTTAAAAATGTCTGATATCGATGATACTCGGCACTATTATGAAAACAAACATCATTTTGATTATAATAGCTGTGGCAGAAAGCGCGTTTTCGAATGTCGATATTTGAGAATTTTCGGAGTCGTCCGTTCAACGAGATTTTTAACCCAGCTTAAAAATGTCTGATATCGATGATACTCGGCACTATTATGAAAACTAACATCATTTTGATTATAATAGCTGTGGCAGAAAGCGCGATTTCGAATGTCGACATTGAAATTTTTCTGAAAATTTTTCTAAGAGTTAGAATTCAACGAAATTTTACCCAGCTTAAAAATGTCTGATATCGATGATACTCGGCACTATTATGAAAACAAACATCATTTTGATTATAATAGCTGTGGCAGAAAGCGCGTTTTCGAATGTCGATATTTGAGAATTTTCGGAGTCGTCCGTTCAACGAGATTTTTAACCCAGCTTAAAAATGTCTGATATCGATGATACTCGGCACTATTATGAAAACGAACATCATTTTGATTATAATAGCTGTGGCAGAAAGCGCGATTTCGAATGTCGACATTGAAATTTTTCTGAGAATTTTTCTAAGTGTTAGAATTCAACGAAATTTTACCAAGCTTAAAAATGTCTGATATCGATGATACTCGGCACTATTATGAAAACGAACATCATTTTGATTATAATAGCTGTGGCAGAAAGCGCGATTTCGAATGTCGATATTTGAGAATTTTCGGAGTCGTCCGTTCAACGAGATTTTTAACCCAGCTTAAAAATGTCTGATATCGATGATACTCGGCACTATTATGAAAACAAACATCATTTTGATTATAATAGCTGTGGCAGAAAGCGCGTTTTCGAATGTCGATATTTGAGAATTTTCGGAGTCGTCCGTTCAACGAGATTTTTAACCCAGCTTAAAAATGTCTGATATCGATGATACTCGGCACTATTATGAAAACGAACATCATTTTGATTATAATAGCTGTGGCAGAAAGCGCGATTTCGAATGTCGACATTGAAATTTTTCTGAAAATTTTTCTAAGTGTTAGAATTCAACGAAATTTTACCCAGCTTAAAAATGTCTGATATCGATGATACTCGGCACTATTATGAAAACAAACATCATTTTGATTATAATAGCTGTGGCAGAAAGCGCGTTTTCGAATGTCGATATTTGAGAATTTTCGGAGTCGTCCGTTCAACGAGATTTTTAACCCAGCTTAAAAATGTCTGATATCGATGATACTCGGCACTATTATGAAAACTAACATCATTTTGATTATAATAGCTGTGGCAGAAAGCGCGATTTCGAATGTCGACATTGAAATTTTTCTGAAAATTTTTCTAAGAGTTAGAATTCAACGAAATTTTACCCAGCTTAAAAATGTCTGATATCGATGATACTCGGCACTATTATGAAAACAAACATCATTTTGATTATAATAGCTGTGGCAGAAAGCGCGTTTTCGAATGTCGATATTTGAGAATTTTCGGAGTCGTCCGTTCAACGAGATTTTTAACCCAGCTTAAAAATGTCTGATATCGATGATACTCGGCACTATTATGAAAACTAACATCATTTTGATTATAATAGCTGTGGCAGAAAGCGCGATTTCGAATGTCGACATTGAAATTTTTCTGAAAATTTTTCTAAGAGTTAGAATTCAACGAAATTTTACCCAGCTTAAAAATGTCTGATATCGATGATACTCGGCACTATTATGAAAACAAACATCATTTTGATTATAATAGCTGTGGCAGAAAGCGCGTTTTCGAATGTCGATATTTGAGAATTTTCGGAGTCGTCCGTTCAACGAGATTTTTAACCCAGCTTAAAAATGTCTGATATCGATGATACTCGGCACTATTATGAAAACGAACATCATTTTGATTATAATAGCTGTGGCAGAAAGCGCGATTTCGAATGTCGACATTGAAATTTTTCTGAGAATTTTTCTAAGTGTTAGAATTCAACGAAATTTTACCAAGCTTAAAAATGTCTGATATCGATGATACTCGGCACTATTATGAAAACGAACATCATTTTGATTATAATAGCTGTGGCAGAAAGCGCGATTTCGAATGTCGATATTTGAGAATTTTCGGAGTCGTCCGTTCAACGAGATTTTTAACCCAGCTTAAAAATGTCTGATATCGATGATACTCGGCACTATTATGAAAACAAACATCATTTTGATTATAATAGCTGTGGCAGAAAGCGCGTTTTCGAATGTCGATATTTGAGAATTTTCGGAGTCGTCCGTTCAACGAGATTTTTAACCCAGCTTAAAAATGTCTGATATCGATGATACTCGGCACTATTATGAAAACTAACATCATTTTGATTATAATAGCTGTGGCAGAAAGCGCGATTTCGAATGTCGACATTGAAATTTTTCTGAAAATTTTTCTAAGTGTTAGAATTCAACGAAATTTTACCCAGCTTAAAAATGTCTGATATCGATGATACTCGGCACTATTATGAAAACGAACATCATTTTGATTATAATAGCTGTGGCAGAAAGCGCGATTTCGAATGTCGACATTGAAATTTTTCTGAAAATTTTTCTAAGTGTTAGAATTCAACGAAATTTTACCCAGCTTAAAAATGTCTGATATCGATGATACTCGGCACTATTATGAAAACAAACATCATTTTGATTATAATAGCTGTGGCAGAAAGCGCGATTTCGAATGTCGACATTGAAATTTTTCTGAAAATTTTTCTAAGTGTTAGAATTCAACGAAATTTTACCCAGCTTAAAAATGTCTGATATCGATGATACTCGGCACTATTATGAAAACAAACATCATTTTGATTATAATAGCTGTGGCAGAAAGCGCGTTTTCGAATGTCGATATTTGAGAATTTTCGGAGTCGTCCGTTCAACGAGATTTTTAACCCAGCTTAAAAATGTCTGATATCGATGATACTCGGCACTATTATGAAAACTAACATCATTTTGATTATAATAGCTGTGGCAGAAAGCGCGATTTCGAATGTCGACATTGAAATTTTTCTGAAAATTTTTCTAAGAGTTAGAATTCAACGAAATTTTACCCAGCTTAAAAATGTCTGATATCGATGATACTCGGCACTATTATGAAAACAAACATCATTTTGATTATAATAGCTGTGGCAGAAAGCGCGTTTTCGAATGTCGATATTTGAGAATTTTCGGAGTCGTCCGTTCAACGAGATTTTTAACCCAGCTTAAAAATGTCTGATATCGATGATACTCGGCACTATTATGAAAACGAACATCATTTTGATTATAATAGCTGTGGCAGAAAGCGCGATTTCGAATGTCGACATTGAAATTTTTCTGAGAATTTTTCTAAGTGTTAGAATTCAACGAAATTTTACCAAGCTTAAAAATGTCTGATATCGATGATACTCGGCACTATTATGAAAACGAACATCATTTTGATTATAATAGCTGTGGCAGAAAGCGCGATTTCGAATGTCGACATTGAAATTTTTCTGAAAATTTTTCTAAGAGTTAGAATTCAACGAAATTTTACCCAGCTTAAAAATGTCTGATAACGATGATACTCGGCACTATTATGAAAACAAACATCATTTTGATTATAATAGCTGTGGCAGAAAGCGCGTTTTCGAATGTCGATATTTGAGAATTTTCGGAGTCGTCCGTTCAACGAGATTTTTAACCCAGCTTAAAAATGTCTGATATCGATGATACTCGGCACTATTATGAAAACGAACATCATTTTGATTATAATAGCTGTGGCAGAAAGCGCGATTTCGAATGTCGACATTGAAATTTTTCTGAGAATTTTTCTAAGTGTTAGAATTCAACGAAATTTTACCAAGCTTAAAAATGTCTGATATCGATGATACTCGGCACTATTATGAAAACGAACATCATTTTGATTATAATAGCTGTGGCAGAAAGCGCGATTTCGAATGTCGATATTTGAGAATTTTCGGAGTCGTCCGTTCAACGAGATTTTTAACCCAGCTTAAAAATGTCTGATATCGATGATACTCGGCACTATTATGAAAACAAACATCATTTTGATTATAATAGCTGTGGCAGAAAGCGCGTTTTCGAATGTCGATATTTGAGAATTTTCGGAGTCGTCCGTTCAACGAGATTTTTAACCCAGCTTAAAAATGTCTGATATCGATGATACTCGGCACTATTATGAAAACGAACATCATTTTGATTATAATAGCTGTGGCAGAAAGCGCGATTTCGAATGTCGACATTGAAATTTTTCTGAGAATTTTTCTAAGTGTTAGAATTCAACGAAATTTTACCCAGCTTAAAAATGTCTGATATCGATGATACTCGGCACTATTATGAAAACGAACATCATTTTGATTATAATAGCTGTGGCAGAAAGCGCGATTTCGAATGTCGATATTTGAGAATTTTCTGAGTCGTCCGTTCAACGAGATTTTTAACCCAGCTTAAAAATGTCTGATATCGATGATACTCGGCACTATTATGAAAACTAACATCATTTTGATTATAATAGCTGTGGCAGAAAGCGCGATTTCGAATGTCGACATTGAAATTTTTCTGAAAATTTTTCTAAGAGTTAGAATACAACGAAATTTTACCCAGCTTAAAAATGTCTGATATCGATGATACTCGGCACTATTATGAAAACAAACATCATTTTGATTATAATAGCTGTGGCAGAAAGCGCGTTTTCGAATGTCGATATTTGAGAATTTTCGGAGTCGTCCGTTCAACGAGATTTTTAACCCAGCTTAAAAATGTCTGATATCGATGATACTCGGCACTATTATGAAAACGAACATCATTTTGATTATAATAGCTGTGGCAGAAAGCGCGATTTCGAATGTCGACATTGAAATTTTTCTGAGAATTTTTCTAAGTGTTAGAATTCAACGAAATTTTACCAAGCTTAAAAATGTCTGATATCGATGATACTCGGCACTATTATGAAAACGAACATCATTTTGATTATAATAGCTGTGGCAGAAAGCGCGATTTCGAATGTCGATATTTGAGAATTTTCGGAGTCGTCCGTTCAACGAGATTTTTAACCCAGCTTAAAAATGTCTGATATCGATGATACTCGGCACTATTATGAAAACAAACATCATTTTGATTATAATAGCTGTGGCAGAAAGCGCGTTTTCGAATGTCGATATTTGAGAATTTTCGGAGTCGTCCGTTCAACGAGATTTTTAACCCAGCTTAAAAATGTCTGATATCGATGATACTCGGCACTATTATGAAAACGAACATCATTTTGATTATAATAGCTGTGGCAGAAAGCGCGATTTCGAATGTCGACATTGAAATTTTTCTGAGAATTTTTCTAAGAGTTAGAATTCAACGAAATTTTACCCAGCTTAAAAATGTCTGATAACGATGATACTCGGCACTATTATGAAAACGAACATCATTTTGATTATAATAGCTGTGGCAGAAAGCGCGATTTCGAATGTCGATATTTGAGAATTTTCGGAGTCGTCCGTTCAACGAGATTTTTAACCCAGCTTAAAAATGTCTGATATCGATGATACTCGGCACTATTATGAAAACAAACATCATTTTGATTATAATAGCTGTGGCAGAAAGCGCGTTTTCGAATGTCGATATTTGAGAATTTTCGGAGTCGTCCGTTCAACGAGATATTTAACCCAGCTTAAAAATGTCTGATATCGATGATACTCGGCACTATTATGAAAACGAACATCATTTTGATTATAATAGCTGTGGCAGAAAGCGCGATTTCGAATGTCGACATTGAAATTTTTCTGAGAATTTTTCTAAGTGTTAGAATTCAACGAAATTTTACCAAGCTTAAAAATGTCTGATATCGATGATACTCGGCACTATTATGAAAACGAACATCATTTTGATTATAATAGCTGTGGCAGAAAGCGCGATTTCGAATGTCGATATTTGAGAATTTTCGGAGTCGTCCGTTCAACGAGATTTTTAACCCAGCTTAAAAATGTCTGATATCGATGATACTCGGCACTATTATGAAAACAAACATCATTTTGATTATAATAGCTGTGGCAGAAAGCGCGTTTTCGAATGTCGATATTTGAGAATTTTCGGAGTCGTCCGTTCAACGAGATTTTTAACCCAGCTTAAAAATGTCTGATATCGATGATACTCGGCACTATTATGAAAACGAACATCATTTTGATTATAATAGCTGTGGCAGAAAGCGCGATTTCGAATGTCGACATTGAAATTTTTCTGAGAATTTTTCTAAGTGTTAGAATTCAACGAAATTTTACCCAGCTTAAAAATGTCTGATATCGATGATACTCGGCACTATTATGAAAACGAACATCATTTTGATTATAATAGCTGTGGCAGAAAGCGCGATTTCGAATGTCGATATTTGAGAATTTTCGGAGTCGTCCGTTCAACGAGATTTTTAACCCAGCTTAAAAATGTCTGATATCGATGATACTCGGCACTATTATGAAAACAAACATCATTTTGATTATAATAGCTGTGGCAGAAAGCGCGTTTTCGAATGTTGATATTTGAGAATTTTCGGAGTCGTCCGTTCAACGAGATTTTTAACCCAGCTTAAAAATGTCTGATATCGATGATACTCGGCACTATTATGAAAACTAACATCATTTTGATTATAATAGCTGTGGCAGAAAGCGCGATTTCGAATGTCGACATTGAAATCTTTCTGAAAATTTTTCTAAGTGTTAGAATTCAACGAAATTTTACCCAGCTTAAAAATGTCTGATATCGATGATACTCGGCACTATTATGAAAACGAACATCATTTTGATTATAATAGCTGTGGCAGAAAGCGCGATTTCGAATGTCGATATTTGAGAATTTTCGGAGTCGTCCGTTCAACGAGATTTTTAACCCAGCTTAAAAATGTCTGATATCGATGATACTCGGCACTATTATGAAAACAAACATCATTTTGATTATAATAGCTGTGGCAGAAAGCGCGTTTTCGAATGTCGATATTTGAGAATTTTCGGAATCGTCCGTTCAACGAGATTTTTAACCCAGCTTAAAAATGTCTGATATCGATGATACTCGGCACTATTATGAAAACTAACATCATTTTGATTATAATAGCTGTGGCAGAAAGCGCGATTTCGAATGTCGACATTGAAATTTTTCTGAAAATTTTTCTAAGTGTTAGAATTCAACGAAATTTTACCCAGCTTAAAAATGTCTGATATCGATGATACTCGGCACTATTATGAAAACAAACATCATTTTGATTATAATAGCTGTGGCAGAAAGCGCGTTTTCGAATGTCGATATTTGAGAATTTTCGGAGTCGTCCGTTCAACGAGATTTTTAACCCAGCTTAAAAATGTCTGATATCGATGATACTCGGCACTATTATGAAAACTAACATCATTTTGATTATAATAGCTGTGGCAGAAAGCGCGATTTCGAATGTCGACATTGAAATTTTTCTGAAAATTTTTCTAAGAGTTAGAATTCAACGAAATTTTACCCAGCTTAAAAATGTCTGATATCGATGATACTCGGCACTATTATGAAAACAAACATCATTTTGATTATAATAGCTGTGGCAGAAAGCGCGTTTTCGAATGTCGATATTTGAGAATTTTCGGAGTCGTCCGTTCAACGAGATTTTTAACCCAGCTTAAAAATGTCTGATATCGATGATACTCGGCACTATTATGAAAACGAACATCATTTTGATTATAATAGCTGTGGCAGAAAGCGCGATTTCGAATGTCGACATTGAAATTTTTCTGAGAATTTTTCTAAGTGTTAGAATTCAACGAAATTTTACCAAGCTTAAAAATGTCTGATATCGATGATACTCGGCACTATTATGAAAACGAACATCATTTTGATTATAATAGCTGTGGCAGAAAGCGCGATTTCGAATGTCGATATTTGAGAATTTTCGGAGTCGTCCGTTCAACGAGATTTTTAACCCAGCTTAAAAATGTCTGATATCGATGATACTCGGCACTATTATGAAAACAAACATCATTTTGATTATAATAGCTGTGGCAGAAAGCGCGTTTTCGAATGTCGATATTTGAGAATTTTCGGAATCGTCCGTTCAACGAGATTTTTAACCCAGCTTAAAAATGTCTGATATCGATGATACTCGGCACTATTATGAAAACTAACATCATTTTGATTATAATAGCTGTGGCAGAAAGCGCGATTTCGAATGTCGACATTGAAATTTTTCTGAAAATTTTTCTAAGTGTTAGAATTCAACGAAATTTTACCCAGCTTAAAAATGTCTGATATCGATGATACTCGGCACTATTATGAAAACAAACATCATTTTGATTATAATAGCTGTGGCAGAAAGCGCGTTTTCGAATGTCGATATTTGAGAATTTTCGGAGTCGTCCGTTCAACGAGATTTTTAACCCAGCTTAAAAATGTCTGATATCGATGATACTCGGCACTATTATGAAAACTAACATCATTTTGATTATAATAGCTGTGGCAGAAAGCGCGATTTCGAATGTCGACATTGAAATTTTTCTGAAAATTTTTCTAAGAGTTAGAATTCAACGAAATTTTACCCAGCTTAAAAATGTCTGATATCGATGATACTCGGCACTATTATGAAAACAAACATCATTTTGATTATAATAGCTGTGGCAGAAAGCGCGTTTTCGAATGTCGATATTTGAGAATTTTCGGAGTCGTCCGTTCAACGAGATTTTTAACCCAGCTTAAAA
This sequence comes from Serrognathus titanus, assembly GCA_039766575.1. NCBI lineage: Eukaryota > Metazoa > Arthropoda > Insecta > Coleoptera > Lucanidae > Serrognathus > Serrognathus titanus. The sequence goes on from JBCDWJ010000007.1 coordinate 884,742, forward strand.
ATGTCTGATATCGATGATACTCGGCACTATTATGAAAACGAACATCATTTTGATTATAATAGCTGTGGCAGAAAGCGCGATTTCGAATGTCGACATTGAAATTTTTCTGAGAATTTTTCTAAGTGTTAGAATTCAACGAAATTTTACCAAGCTTAAAAATGTCTGATATCGATGATACTCGGCACTATTATGAAAACGAACATCATTTTGATTATAATAGCTGTGGCAGAAAGCGCGATTTCGAATGTCGACATTGAAATTTTTCTGAAAATTTTTCTAAGAGTTAGAATTCAACGAAATTTTACCCAGCTTAAAAATGTCTGATAACGATGATACTCGGCACTATTATGAAAACAAACATCATTTTGATTATAATAGCTGTGGCAGAAAGCGCGTTTTCGAATGTCGATATTTGAGAATTTTCGGAGTCGTCCGTTCAACGAGATTTTTAACCCAGCTTAAAAATGTCTGATATCGATGATACTCGGCACTATTATGAAAACGAACATCATTTTGATTATAATAGCTGTGGCAGAAAGCGCGATTTCGAATGTCGACATTGAAATTTTTCTGAGAATTTTTCTAAGTGTTAGAATTCAACGAAATTTTACCAAGCTTAAAAATGTCTGATATCGATGATACTCGGCACTATTATGAAAACGAACATCATTTTGATTATAATAGCTGTGGCAGAAAGCGCGATTTCGAATGTCGATATTTGAGAATTTTCGGAGTCGTCCGTTCAACGAGATTTTTAACCCAGCTTAAAAATGTCTGATATCGATGATACTCGGCACTATTATGAAAACAAACATCATTTTGATTATAATAGCTGTGGCAGAAAGCGCGTTTTCGAATGTCGATATTTGAGAATTTTCGGAGTCGTCCGTTCAACGAGATTTTTAACCCAGCTTAAAAATGTCTGATATCGATGATACTCGGCACTATTATGAAAACGAACATCATTTTGATTATAATAGCTGTGGCAGAAAGCGCGATTTCGAATGTCGACATTGAAATTTTTCTGAGAATTTTTCTAAGTGTTAGAATTCAACGAAATTTTACCCAGCTTAAAAATGTCTGATATCGATGATATTCGGCACTATTATGAAAACGAACATCATTTTGATTATAATAGCTGTGGCAGAAAGCGCGATTTCGAATGTCGATATTTGAGAATTTTCTGAGTCGTCCGTTCAACGAGATTTTTAACCCAGCTTAAAAATGTCTGATATCGATGATACTCGGCACTATTATGAAAACTAACATCATTTTGATTATAATAGCTGTGGCAGAAAGCGCGATTTCGAATGTCGACATTGAAATTTTTCTGAAAATTTTTCTAAGAGTTAGAATACAACGAAATTTTACCCAGCTTAAAAATGTCTGATATCGATGATACTCGGCACTATTATGAAAACAAACATCATTTTGATTATAATAGCTGTGGCAGAAAGCGCGTTTTCGAATGTCGATATTTGAGAATTTTCGGAGTCGTCCGTTCAACGAGATTTTTAACCCAGCTTAAAAATGTCTGATATCGATGATACTCGGCACTATTATGAAAACGAACATCATTTTGATTATAATAGCTGTGGCAGAAAGCGCGATTTCGAATGTCGACATTGAAATTTTTCTGAGAATTTTTCTAAGTGTTAGAATTCAACGAAATTTTACCAAGCTTAAAAATGTCTGATATCGATGATACTCGGCACTATTATGAAAACGAACATCATTTTGATTATAATAGCTGTGGCAGAAAGCGCGATTTCGAATGTCGATATTTGAGAATTTTCGGAGTCGTCCGTTCAACGAGATTTTTAACCCAGCTTAAAAATGTCTGATATCGATGATACTCGGCACTATTATGAAAACAAACATCATTTTGATTATAATAGCTGTGGCAGAAAGCGCGTTTTCGAATGTCGATATTTGAGAATTTTCGGAGTCGTCCGTTCAACGAGATTTTTAACCCAGCTTAAAAATGTCTGATATCGATGATACTCGGCACTATTATGAAAACGAACATCATTTTGATTATAATAGCTGTGGCAGAAAGCGCGATTTCGAATGTCGACATTGAAATTTTTCTGAGAATTTTTCTAAGAGTTAGAATTCAACGAAATTTTACCCAGCTTAAAAATGTCTGATAACGATGATACTCGGCACTATTATGAAAACGAACATCATTTTGATTATAATAGCTGTGGCAGAAAGCGCGATTTCGAATGTCGATATTTGAGAATTTTCGGAGTCGTCCGTTCAACGAGATTTTTAACCCAGCTTAAAAATGTCTGATATCGATGATACTCGGCACTATTATGAAAACAAACATCATTTTGATTATAATAGCTGTGGCAGAAAGCGCGTTTTCGAATGTCGATATTTGAGAATTTTCGGAGTCGTCCGTTCAACGAGATATTTAACCCAGCTTAAAAATGTCTGATATCGATGATACTCGGCACTATTATGAAAACGAACATCATTTTGATTATAATAGCTGTGGCAGAAAGCGCGATTTCGAATGTCGACATTGAAATTTTTCTGAGAATTTTTCTAAGTGTTAGAATTCAACGAAATTTTACCAAGCTTAAAAATGTCTGATATCGATGATACTCGGCACTATTATGAAAACGAACATCATTTTGATTATAATAGCTGTGGCAGAAAGCGCGATTTCGAATGTCGATATTTGAGAATTTTCGGAGTCGTCCGTTCAACGAGATTTTTAACCCAGCTTAAAAATGTCTGATATCGATGATACTCGGCACTATTATGAAAACAAACATCATTTTGATTATAATAGCTGTGGCAGAAAGCGCGTTTTCGAATGTCGATATTTGAGAATTTTCGGAGTCGTCCGTTCAACGAGATTTTTAACCCAGCTTAAAAATGTCTGATATCGATGATACTCGGCACTATTATGAAAACGAACATCATTTTGATTATAATAGCTGTGGCAGAAAGCGCGATTTCGAATGTCGACATTGAAATTTTTCTGAGAATTTTTCTAAGTGTTAGAATTCAACGAAATTTTACCCAGCTTAAAAATGTCTGATATCGATGATACTCGGCACTATTATGAAAACGAACATCATTTTGATTATAATAGCTGTGGCAGAAAGCGCGATTTCGAATGTCGATATTTGAGAATTTTCGGAGTCGTCCGTTCAACGAGATTTTTAACCCAGCTTAAAAATGTCTGATATCGATGATACTCGGCACTATTATGAAAACAAACATCATTTTGATTATAATAGCTGTGGCAGAAAGCGCGTTTTCGAATGTTGATATTTGAGAATTTTCGGAGTCGTCCGTTCAACGAGATTTTTAACCCAGCTTAAAAATGTCTGATATCGATGATACTCGGCACTATTATGAAAACTAACATCATTTTGATTATAATAGCTGTGGCAGAAAGCGCGATTTCGAATGTCGACATTGAAATTTTTCTGAAAATTTTTCTAAGTGTTAGAATTCAACGAAATTTTACCCAGCTTAAAAATGTCTGATATCGATGATACTCGGCACTATTATGAAAACGAACATCATTTTGATTATAATAGCTGTGGCAGAAAGCGCGATTTCGAATGTCGATATTTGAGAATTTTCGGAGTCGTCCGTTCAACGAGATTTTTAACCCAGCTTAAAAATGTCTGATATCGATGATACTCGGCACTATTATGAAAACAAACATCATTTTGATTATAATAGCTGTGGCAGAAAGCGCGTTTTCGAATGTCGATATTTGAGAATTTTCGGAATCGTCCGTTCAACGAGATTTTTAACCCAGCTTAAAAATGTCTGATATCGATGATACTCGGCACTATTATGAAAACTAACATCATTTTGATTATAATAGCTGTGGCAGAAAGCGCGATTTCGAATGTCGATATTTGAGAATTTTCGGAGTCGTCCGTTCAACGAGATTTTTAACCCAGCTTAAAAATGTCTGATATCGATGATACTCGGCACTATTATGAAAACAAACATCATTTTGATTATAATAGCTGTGGCAGAAAGCGCGTTTTCGAATGTCGATATTTGAGAATTTTCGGAATCGTCCGTTCAACGAGATTTTTAACCCAGCTTAAAAATGTCTGATATCGATGATACTCGGCACTATTATGAAAACTAACATCATTTTGATTATAATAGCTGTGGCAGAAAGCGCGATTTCGAATGTCGACATTGAAATTTTTCTGAAAATTTTTCTAAGTGTTAGAATTCAACGAAATTTTACCCAGCTTAAAAATGTCTGATATCGATGATACTCGGCACTATTATGAAAACGAACATCATTTTGATTATAATAGCTGTGGCAGAAAGCGCGATTTCGAATGTCGACATTGAAATTTTTCTGAAAATTTTTCTAAGTGTTAGAATTCAACGAAATTTTACCCAGCTTAAAAATGTCTGATATCGATGATACTCGGCACTATTATGAAAACAAACATCATTTTGATTATAATAGCTGTGGCAGAAAGCGCGATTTCGAATGTCGACATTGAAATTTTTCTGAAAATTTTTCTAAGTGTTAGAATTCAACGAAATTTTACCAAGCTTAAAAATGTCTGATATCGATGATACTCGGCACTATTATGAAAACGAACATCATTTTGATTATAATAGCTGTGGCAGAAAGCGCGATTTCGAATGTCGATATTTGAGAATTTTCGGAGTCGTCCGTTCAACGAGATTTTTAACCCAGCTTAAAAATGTCTGATATCGATGATACTCGGCACTATTATGAAAACAAACATCATTTTGATTATAATAGCTGTGGCAGAAAGCGCGTTTTCGAATGTCGATATTTGAGAATTTTCGGAGTCGTCCGTTCAACGAGATTTTTAACCCAGCTTAAAAATGTCTGATATCGATGATACTCGGCACTATTATGAAAACGAACATCATTTTGATTATAATAGCTGTGGCAGAAAGCGCGATTTCGAATGTCGACATTGAAATTTTTCTGAGAATTTTTCTAAGTGTTAGAATTCAACGAAATTTTACCCAGCTTAAAAATGTCTGATATCGATGATACTCGGCACTATTATGAAAACGAACATCATTTTGATTATAATAGCTGTGGCAGAAAGCGCGATTTCGAATGTCGATATTTGAGAATTTTCTGAGTCGTCCGTTCAACGAGATTTTTAACCCAGCTTAAAAATGTCTGATATCGATGATACTCGGCACTATTATGAAAACTAACATCATTTTGATTATAATAGCTGTGGCAGAAAGCGCGATTTCGAATGTCGACATTGAAATTTTTCTGAAAATTTTTCTAAGAGTTAGAATACAACGAAATTTTACCCAGCTTAAAAATGTCTGATATCGATGATACTCGGCACTATTATGAAAACAAACATCATTTTGATTATAATAGCTGTGGCAGAAAGCGCGTTTTCGAATGTCGATATTTGAGAATTTTCGGAGTCGTCCGTTCAACGAGATTTTTAACCCAGCTTAAAAATGTCTGATATCGATGATACTCGGCACTATTATGAAAACGAACATCATTTTGATTATAATAGCTGTGGCAGAAAGCGCGATTTCGAATGTCGACATTGAAATTTTTCTGAGAATTTTTCTAAGTGTTAGAATTCAACGAAATTTTACCAAGCTTAAAAATGTCTGATATCGATGATACTCGGCACTATTATGAAAACGAACATCATTTTGATTATAATAGCTGTGGCAGAAAGCGCGATTTCGAATGTCGATATTTGAGAATTTTCGGAGTCGTCCGTTCAACGAGATTTTTAACCCAGCTTAAAAATGTCTGATATCGATGATACTCGGCACTATTATGAAAACAAACATCATTTTGATTATAATAGCTGTGGCAGAAAGCGCGTTTTCGAATGTCGATATTTGAGAATTTTCGGAGTCGTCCGTTCAACGAGATTTTTAACCCAGCTTAAAAATGTCTGATATCGATGATACTCGGCACTATTATGAAAACGAACATCATTTTGATTATAATAGCTGTGGCAGAAAGCGCGATTTCGAATGTCGACATTGAAATTTTTCTGAGAATTTTTCTAAGAGTTAGAATTCAACGAAATTTTACCCAGCTTAAAAATGTCTGATAACGATGATACTCGGCACTATTATGAAAACGAACATCATTTTGATTATAATAGCTGTGGCAGAAAGCGCGATTTCGAATGTCGATATTTGAGAATTTTCGGAGTCGTCCGTTCAACGAGATTTTTAACCCAGCTTAAAAATGTCTGATATCGATGATACTCGGCACTATTATGAAAACAAACATCATTTTGATTATAATAGCTGTGGCAGAAAGCGCGTTTTCGAATGTCGATATTTGAGAATTTTCGGAGTCGTCCGTTCAACGAGATTTTTAACCCAGCTTAAAAATGTCTGATATCGATGATACTCGGCACTATTATGAAAACAAACATCATTTTGATTATAATAGCTGTGGCAGAAAGCGCGTTTTCGAATGTCGATATTTGAGAATTTTCGGAGTCGTCCGTTCAACGAGATTTTTAACCCAGCTTAAAAATGTCTGATATCGATGATACTCGGCACTATTATGAAAACGAACATCATTTTGATTATAATAGCTGTGGCAGAAAGCGCGATTTCGAATGTCGACATTGAAATTTTTCTGAGAATTTTTCTAAGTGTTAGAATTCAACGAAATTTTACCCAGCTTAAAAATGTCTGATATCGATGATACTCGGCACTATTATGAAAACGAACATCATTTTGATTATAATAGCTGTGGCAGAAAGCGCGATTTCGAATGTCGATATTTGAGAATTTTCTGAGTCGTCCGTTCAACGAGATTTTTAACCCAGCTTAAAAATGTCTGATATCGATGATACTCGGCACTATTATGAAAACTAACATCATTTTGATTATAATAGCTGTGGCAGAAAGCGCGATTTCGAATGTCGACATTGAAATTTTTCTGAGAATTTTTCTAAGTGTTAGAATTCAACGAAATTTTACCAAGCTTAAAAATGTCTGATATCGATGATACTCGGCACTATTATGAAAACGAACATCATTTTGATTATAGTAGCTGTGGCAGAAAGCGCGATTTCGAATGTCGATATTTGAGAATTTTCGGAGTCGTCCGTTCAACGAGATTTTTAACCCAGCTTAAAAATGTCTGATATCGATGATACTCGGCACTATTATGAAAACAAACATCATTTTGATTATAATAGCTGTGGCAGAAAGCGCGTTTTCGAATGTCGATATTTGAGAATTTTCGGAGTCGTCCGTTCAACGAGATTTTTAACCCAGCTTAAAAATGTCTGATATCGATGATACTCGGCACTATTATGAAAACGAACATCATTTTGATTATAATAGCTGTGGCAGAAAGCGCGATTTCGAATGTCGACATTGAAATTTTTCTGAGAATTTTTCTAAGAGTTAGAATTCAACGAAATTTTACCCAGCTTAAAAATGTCTGATAACGATGATACTCGGCACTATTATGAAAACGAACATCATTTTGATTATAATAGCTGTGGCAGAAAGCGCGATTTCGAATGTCGATATTTGAGAATTTTCGGAGTCGTCCGTTCAACGAGATTTTTAACCCAGCTTAAAAATGTCTGATATCGATGATACTCGGCACTATTATGAAAACAAACATCATTTTGATTATAATAGCTGTGGCAGAAAGCGCGTTTTCGAATGTCGATATTTGAGAATTTTCGGAGTCGTCCGTTCAACGAGATATTTAACCCAGCTTAAAAATGTCTGATATCGATGATACTCGGCACTATTATGAAAACGAACATCATTTTGATTATAATAGCTGTGGCAGAAAGCGCGATTTCGAATGTCGACATTGAAATTTTTCTGAGAATTTTTCTAAGTGTTAGAATTCAACGAAATTTTACCAAGCTTAAAAATGTCTGATATCGATGATACTCGGCACTATTATGAAAACGAACATCATTTTGATTATAATAGCTGTGGCAGAAAGCGCGATTTCGAATGTCGATATTTGAGAATTTTCGGAGTCGTCCGTTCAACGAGATTTTTAACCCAGCTTAAAAATGTCTGATATCGATGATACTCGGCACTATTATGAAAACAAACATCATTTTGATTATAATAGCTGTGGCAGAAAGCGCGTTTTCGAATGTCGATATTTGAGAATTTTCGGAGTCGTCCGTTCAACGAGATTTTTAACCCAGCTTAAAAATGTCTGATATCGATGATACTCGGCACTATTATGAAAACGAACATCATTTTGATTATAATAGCTGTGGCAGAAAGCGCGATTTCGAATGTCGACATTGAAATTTTTCTGAGAATTTTTCTAAGTGTTAGAATTCAACGAAATTTTACCCAGCTTAAAAATGTCTGATATCGATGATACTCGGCACTATTATGAAAACGAACATCATTTTGATTATAATAGCTGTGGCAGAAAGCGCGATTTCGAATGTCGATATTTGAGAATTTTCGGAGTCGTCCGTTCAACGAGATTTTTAACCCAGCTTAAAAATGTCTGATATCGATGATACTCGGCACTATTATGAAAACAAACATCATTTTGATTATAATAGCTGTGGCAGAAAGCGCGTTTTCGAATGTTGATATTTGAGAATTTTCGGAGTCGTCCGTTCAACGAGATTTTTAACCCAGCTTAAAAATGTCTGATATCGATGATACTCGGCACTATTATGAAAACTAACATCATTTTGATTATAATAGCTGTGGCAGAAAGCGCGATTTCGAATGTCGACATTGAAATTTTTCTGAAAATTTTTCTAAGTGTTAGAATTCAACGAAATTTTACCCAGCTTAAAAATGTCTGATATCGATGATACTCGGCACTATTATGAAAACGAACATCATTTTGATTATAATAGCTGTGGCAGAAAGCGCGATTTCGAATGTCGATATTTGAGAATTTTCGGAATCGTCCGTTCAACGAGATTTTTAACCCAGCTTAAAAATGTCTGATATCGATGATACTCGGCACTATTATGAAAACTAACATCATTTTGATTATAATAGCTGTGGCAGAAAGCGCGATTTCGAATGTCGATATTTGAGAATTTTCGGAGTCGTCCGTTCAACGAGATTTTTAACCCAGCTTAAAAATGTCTGATATCGATGATACTCGGCACTATTATGAAAACAAACATCATTTTGATTATAATAGCTGTGGCAGAAAGCGCGTTTTCGAATGTCGATATTTGAGAATTTTCGGAATCGTCCGTTCAACGAGATTTTTAACCCAGCTTAAAAATGTCTGATATCGATGATACTCGGCACTATTATGAAAACTAACATCATTTTGATTATAATAGCTGTGGCAGAAAGCGCGATTTCGAATGTCGACATTGAAATTTTTCTGAAAATTTTTCTAAGTGTTAGAATTCAACGAAATTTTACCCAGCTTAAAAATGTCTGATATCGATGATACTCGGCACTATTATGAAAACGAACATCATTTTGATTATAATAGCTGTGGCAGAAAGCGCGATTTCGAATGTCGACATTGAAATTTTTCTGAAAATTTTTCTAAGTGTTAGAATTCAACGAAATTTTACCCAGCTTAAAAATGTCTGATATCGATGATACTCGGCACTATTATGAAAACAAACATCATTTTGATTATAATAGCTGTGGCAGAAAGCGCGATTTCGAATGTCGACATTGAAATTTTTCTGAAAATTTTTCTAAGTGTTAGAATTCAACGAAATTTTACCAAGCTTAAAAATGTCTGATATCGATGATACTCGGCACTATTATGAAAACGAACATCATTTTGATTATAATAGCTGTGGCAGAAAGCGCGATTTCGAATGTCGATATTTGAGAATTTTCGGAGTCGTCCGTTCAACGAGATTTTTAACCCAGCTTAAAAATGTCTGATATCGATGATACTCGGCACTATTATGAAAACAAACATCATTTTGATTATAATAGCTGTGGCAGAAAGCGCGTTTTCGAATGTCGATATTTGAGAATTTTCGGAGTCGTCCGTTCAACGAGATTTTTAACCCAGCTTAAAAATGTCTGATATCGATGATACTCGGCACTATTATGAAAACGAACATCATTTTGATTATAATAGCTGTGGCAGAAAGCGCGATTTCGAATGTCGACATTGAAATTTTTCTGAGAATTTTTCTAAGTGTTAGAATTCAACGAAATTTTACCCAGCTTAAAAATGTCTGATATCGATGATACTCGGCACTATTATGAAAACGAACATCATTTTGATTATAATAGCTGTGGCAGAAAGCGCGATTTCGAATGTCGATATTTGAGAATTTTCTGAGTCGTCCGTTCAACGAGATTTTTAACCCAGCTTAAAAATGTCTGATATCGATGATACTCGGCACTATTATGAAAACTAACATCATTTTGATTATAATAGCTGTGGCAGAAAGCGCGATTTCGAATGTCGACATTGAAATTTTTCTGAAAATTTTTCTAAGAGTTAGAATACAACGAAATTTTACCCAGCTTAAAAATGTCTGATATCGATGATACTCGGCACTATTATGAAAACAAACATCATTTTGATTATAATAGCTGTGGCAGAAAGCGCGTTTTCGAATGTCGATATTTGAGAATTTTCGGAGTCGTCCGTTCAACGAGATTTTTAACCCAGCTTAAAAATGTCTGATATCGATGATACTCGGCACTATTATGAAAACGAACATCATTTTGATTATAATAGCTGTGGCAGAAAGCGCGATTTCGAATGTCGACATTGAAATTTTTCTGAGAATTTTTCTAAGTGTTAGAATTCAACGAAATTTTACCAAGCTTAAAAATGTCTGATATCGATGATACTCGGCACTATTATGAAAACGAACATCATTTTGATTATAATAGCTGTGGCAGAAAGCGCGATTTCGAATGTCGATATTTGAGAATTTTCGGAGTCGTCCGTTCAACGAGATTTTTAACCCAGCTTAAAAATGTCTGATATCGATGATACTCGGCACTATTATGAAAACAAACATCATTTTGATTATAATAGCTGTGGCAGAAAGCGCGTTTTCGAATGTCGATATTTGAGAATTTTCGGAGTCGTCCGTTCAACGAGATTTTTAACCCAGCTTAAAAATGTCTGATATCGATGATACTCGGCACTATTATGAAAACGAACATCATTTTGATTATAATAGCTGTGGCAGAAAGCGCGATTTCGAATGTCGACATTGAAATTTTTCTGAGAATTTTTCTAAGAGTTAGAATTCAACGAAATTTTACCCAGCTTAAAAATGTCTGATAACGATGATACTCGGCACTATTATGAAAACGAACATCATTTTGATTATAATAGCTGTGGCAGAAAGCGCGATTTCGAATGTCGATATTTGAGAATTTTCGGAGTCGTCCGTTCAACGAGATTTTTAACCCAGCTTAAAAATGTCTGATATCGATGATACTCGGCACTATTATGAAAACAAACATCATTTTGATTATAATAGCTGTGGCAGAAAGCGCGTTTTCGAATGTCGATATTTGAGAATTTTCGGAGTCGTCCGTTCAACGAGATTTTTAACCCAGCTTAAAAATGTCTGATATCGATGATACTCGGCACTATTATGAAAACGAACATCATTTTGATTATAATAGCTGTGGCAGAAAGCGCGATTTCGAATGTCGACATTGAAATTTTTCTGAGAATTTTTCTAAGTGTTAGAATTCAACGAAATTTTACCCAGCTTAAAAATGTCTGATATCGATGATACTCGGCACTATTATGAAAACGAACATCATTTTGATTATAATAGCTGTGGCAGAAAGCGCGATTTCGAATGTCGATATTTGAGAATTTTCTGAGTCGTCCGTTCAACGAGATTTTTAACCCAGCTTAAAAATGTCTGATATCGATGATACTCGGCACTATTATGAAAACTAACATCATTTTGATTATAATAGCTGTGGCAGAAAGCGCGATTTCGAATGTCGACATTGAAATTTTTCTGAAAATTTTTCTAAGAGTTAGAATACAACGAAATTTTACCCAGCTTAAAAATGTCTGATATCGATTATACTCGGCACTATTATGAAAACAAACATCATTTTGATTATAATAGCTGTGGCAGAAAGCGCGTTTTCGAATGTCGATATTTGAGAATTTTCGGAGTCGTCCGTTCAACGAGATTTTTAACCCAGCTTAAAAATGTCTGATATCGATGATACTCGGCACTATTATGAAAACGAACATCATTTTGATTATAATAGCTGTGGCAGAAAGCGCGATTTCGAATGTCGACATTGAAATTTTTCTGAGAATTTTTCTAAGTGTTAGAATTCAACGAAATTTTACCAAGCTTAAAAATGTCTGATATCGATGATACTCGGCACTATTATGAAAACGAACATCATTTTGATTATAGTAGCTGTGGCAGAAAGCGCGATTTCGAATGTCGATATTTGAGAATTTTCGGAGTCGTCCGTTCAACGAGATTTTTAACCCAGCTTAAAAATGTCTGATATCGATGATACTCGGCACTATTATGAAAACAAACATCATTTTGATTATAATAGCTGTGGCAGAAAGCGCGTTTTCGAATGTCGATATTTGAGAATTTTCGGAGTCGTCCGTTCAACGAGATTTTTAACCCAGCTTAAAAATGTCTGATATCGATGATACTCGGCACTATTATGAAAACGAACATCATTTTGATTATAATAGCTGTGGCAGAAAGCGCGATTTCGAATGTCGACATTGAAATTTTTCTGAGAATTTTTCTAAGAGTTAGAATTCAACGAAATTTTACCCAGCTTAAAAATGTCTGATAACGATGATACTCGGCACTATTATGAAAACGAACATCATTTTGATTATAATAGCTGTGGCAGAAAGCGCGATTTCGAATGTCGATATTTGAGAATTTTCGGAGTCGTCCGTTCAACGAGATTTTTAACCCAGCTTAAAAATGTCTGATATCGATGATACTCGGCACTATTATGAAAACAAACATCATTTTGATTATAATAGCTGTGGCAGAAAGCGCGTTTTCGAATGTCGATATTTGAGAATTTTCGGAGTCGTCCGTTCAACGAGATATTTAACCCAGCTTAAAAATGTCTGATATCGATGATACTCGGCACTATTATGAAAACGAACATCATTTTGATTATAATAGCTGTGGCAGAAAGCGCGATTTCGAATGTCGACATTGAAATTTTTCTGAGAATTTTTCTAAGTGTTAGAATTCAACGAAATTTTACCAAGCTTAAAAATGTCTGATATCGATGATACTCGGCACTATTATGAAAACGAACATCATTTTGATTATAATAGCTGTGGCAGAAAGCGCGATTTCGAATGTCGATATTTGAGAATTTTCGGAGTCGTCCGTTCAACGAGATTTTTAACCCAGCTTAAAAATGTCTGATATCGATGATACTCGGCACTATTATGAAAACAAACATCATTTTGATTATAATAGCTGTGGCAGAAAGCGCGTTTTCGAATGTCGATATTTGAGAATTTTCGGAGTCGTCCGTTCAACGAGATTTTTAACCCAGCTTAAAAATGTCTGATATCGATGATACTCGGCACTATTATGAAAACGAACATCATTTTGATTATAATAGCTGTGGCAGAAAGCGCGATTTCGAATGTCGACATTGAAATTTTTCTGAGAATTTTTCTAAGTGTTAGAATTCAACGAAATTTTACCCAGCTTAAAAATGTCTGATATCGATGATACTCGGCACTATTATGAAAACGAACATCATTTTGATTATAATAGCTGTGGCAGAAAGCGCGATTTCGAATGTCGATATTTGAGAATTTTCGGAGTCGTCCGTTCAACGAGATTTTTAACCCAGCTTAAAAATGTCTGATATCGATGATACTCGGCACTATTATGAAAACAAACATCATTTTGATTATAATAGCTGTGGCAGAAAGCGCGTTTTCGAATGTTGATATTTGAGAATTTTCGGAGTCGTCCGTTCAACGAGATTTTTAACCCAGCTTAAAAATGTCTGATATCGATGATACTCGGCACTATTATGAAAACTAACATCATTTTGATTATAATAGCTGTGGCAGAAAGCGCGATTTCGAATGTCGACATTGAAATTTTTCTGAAAATTTTTCTAAGTGTTAGAATTCAACGAAATTTTACCCAGCTTAAAAATGTCTGATATCGATGATACTCGGCACTATTATGAAAACGAACATCATTTTGATTATAATAGCTGTGGCAGAAAGCGCGATTTCGAATGTCGATATTTGAGAATTTTCGGAGTCGTCCGTTCAACGAGATTTTTAACCCAGCTTAAAAATGTCTGATATCGATGATACTCGGCACTATTATGAAAACAAACATCATTTTGATTATAATAGCTGTGGCAGAAAGCGCGTTTTCGAATGTCGATATTTGAGAATTTTCGGAATCGTCCGTTCAACGAGATTTTTAACCCAGCTTAAAAATGTCTGATATCGATGATACTCGGCACTATTATGAAAACTAACATCATTTTGATTATAATAGCTGTGGCAGAAAGCGCGATTTCGAATGTCGACATTGAAATTTTTCTGAAAATTTTTCTAAGTGTTAGAATTCAACGAAATTTTACCCAGCTTAAAAATGTCTGATATCGATGATACTCGGCACTATTATGAAAACGAACATCATTTTGATTATAATAGCTGTGGCAGAAAGCGCGATTTCGAATGTCGACATTGAAATTTTTCTGAAAATTTTTCTAAGTGTTAGAATTCAACGAAATTTTACCCAGCTTAAAAATGTCTGATATCGATGATACTCGGCACTATTATGAAAACAAACATCATTTTGATTATAATAGCTGTGGCAGAAAGCGCGATTTCGAATGTCGACATTGAAATTTTTCTGAAAATTTTTCTAAGTGTTAGAATTCAACGAAATTTTACCCAGCTTAAAAATGTCTGATATCGATGATACTCGGCACTATTATGAAAACAAACATCATTTTGATTATAATAGCTGTGGCAGAAAGCGCGATTTCGAATGTCGATATTTGAGAATTTTCGGAGTCGTCCGTTCAACGAGATTTTTAACCCAGCTTAAAAATGTCTGATATCGATGATACTCGGCACTATTATGAAAACAAACATCATTTTGATTATAATAGCTGTGGCAGAAAGCGCGTTTTCGAATGTCGATATTTGAGAATTTTCGGAGTCGTCCGTTCAACGAGATTTTTAACCCAGCTTAAAAATGTCTGATATCGATGATACTCGGCACTATTATGAAAACGAACATCATTTTGATTATAATAGCTGTGGCAGAAAGCGCGATTTCGAATGTCGACATTGAAATTTTTCTGAGAATTTTTCTAAGTGTTAGAATTCAACGAAATTTTACCCAGCTTAAAAATGTCTGATATCGATGATACTCGGCACTATTATGAAAACGAACATCATTTTGATTATAATAGCTGTGGCAGAAAGCGCGATTTCGAATGTCGATATTTGAGAATTTTCGGAGTCGTCCGTTCAACGAGATTTTTAACCCAGCTTAAAAATGTCTGATATCGATGATACTCGGCACTATTATGAAAACAAACATCATTTTGATTATAATAGCTGTGGCAGAAAGCGCGTTTTCGAATGTTGATATTTGAGAATTTTCGGAGTCGTCCGTTCAACGAGATTTTTAACCCAGCTTAAAAATGTCTGATATCGATGATACTCGGCACTATTATGAAAACTAACATCATTTTGATTATAATAGCTGTGGCAGAAAGCGCGATTTCGAATGTCGACATTGAAATTTTTCTGAAAATTTTTCTAAGTGTTAGAATTCAACGAAATTTTACCCAGCTTAAAAATGTCTGATATCGATGATACTCGGCACTATTATGAAAACAAACATCATTTTGATTATAATAGCTGTGGCAGAAAGCGCGATTTCGAATGTCGATATTTGAGAATTTTCGGAGTCGTCCGTTCAACGAGATTTTTAACCCAGCTTAAAAATGTCTGATATCGATGATACTCGGCACTATTATGAAAACAAACATCATTTTGATTATAATAGCTGTGGCAGAAAGCGCGTTTTCGAATGTCGATATTTGAGAATTTTCGGAGTCGTCCGTTCAACGAGATTTTTAACCCAGCTTAAAAATGTCTGATATCGATGATACTCGGCACTATTATGAAAACGAACATCATTTTGATTATAATAGCTGTGGCAGAAAGCGCGATTTCGAATGTCGACATTGAAATTTTTCTGAGAATTTTTCTAAGTGTTAGAATTCAACGAAATTTTACCCAGCTTAAAAATGTCTGATATCGATGATACTCGGCACTATTATGAAAACGAACATCATTTTGATTATAATAGCTGTGGCAGAAAGCGCGATTTCGAATGTCGATATTTGAGAATTTTCGGAGTCGTCCGTTCAACGAGATTTTTAACCCAGCTTAAAAATGTCTGATATCGATGATACTCGGCACTATTATGAAAACAAACATCATTTTGATTATAATAGCTGTGGCAGAAAGCGCGTTTTCGAATGTTGATATTTGAGAATTTTCGGAGTCGTCCGTTCAACGAGATTTTTAACCCAGCTTAAAAATGTCTGATATCGATGATACTCGGCACTATTATGAAAACTAACATCATTTTGATTATAATAGCTGTGGCAGAAAGCGCGATTTCGAATGTCGACATTGAAATTTTTCTGAAAATTTTTCTAAGTGTTAGAATTCAACGAAATTTTACCCAGCTTAAAAATGTCTGATATCGATGATACTCGGCACTATTATGAAAACGAACATCATTTTGATTATAATAGCTGTGGCAGAAAGCGCGATTTCGAATGTCGATATTTGAGAATTTTCGGAGTCGTCCGTTCAACGAGATTTTTAACCCAGCTTAAAAATGTCTGATATCGATGATACTCGGCACTATTATGAAAACAAACATCATTTTGATTATAATAGCTGTGGCAGAAAGCGCGTTTTCGAATGTCGATATTTGAGAATTTTCGGAATCGTCCGTTCAACGAGATTTTTAACCCAGCTTAAAAATGTCTGATATCGATGATACTCGGCACTATTATGAAAACTAACATCATTTTGATTATAATAGCTGTGGCAGAAAGCGCGATTTCGAATGTCGACATTGAAATTTTTCTGAAAATTTTTCTAAGTGTTAGAATTCAACGAAATTTTACCCAGCTTAAAAATGTCTGATATCGATGATACTCGGCACTATTATGAAAACGAACATCATTTTGATTATAATAGCTGTGGCAGAAAGCGCGATTTCGAATGTCGACATTGAAATTTTTCTGAAAATTTTTCTAAGTGTTAGAATTCAACGAAATTTTACCCAGCTTAAAAATGTCTGATATCGATGATACTCGGCACTATTATGAAAACAAACATCATTTTGATTATAATAGCTGTGGCAGAAACCGCGATTTCGAATGTCGACATTGAAATTTTTCTGAAAATTTTTCTAAGTGTTAGAATTCAACGAAATTTTACCAAGCTTAAAAATGTCTGATATCGATGATACTCGGCACTATTATGAAAACGAACATCATTTTGATTATAATAGCTGTGGCAGAAAGCGCGATTTCGAATGTCGATATTTGAGAATTTTCGGAGTCGTCCGTTCAACGAGATTTTTAACCCAGCTTAAAAATGTCTGATATCGATGATACTCGGCACTATTATGAAAACAAACATCATTTTGATTATAATAGCTGTGGCAGAAAGCGCGTTTTCGAATGTCGATATTTGAGAATTTTCGGAGTCGTCCGTTCAACGAGATTTTTAACCCAGCTTAAAAATGTCTGATATCGATGATACTCGGCACTATTATGAAAACGAACATCATTTTGATTATAATAGCTGTGGCAGAAAGCGCGATTTCGAATGTCGACATTGAAATTTTTCTGAGAATTTTTCTAAGTGTTAGAATTCAACGAAATTTTACCCAGCTTAAAAATGTCTGATATCGATGATACTCGGCACTATTATGAAAACGAACATCATTTTGATTATAATAGCTGTGGCAGAAAGCGCGATTTCGAATGTCGATATTTGAGAATTTTCTGAGTCGTCCGTTCAACGAGATTTTTAACCCAGCTTAAAAATGTCTGATATCGATGATACTCGGCACTATTATGAAAACTAACATCATTTTGATTATAATAGCTGTGGCAGAAAGCGCGATTTCGAATGTCGACATTGAAATTTTTCTGAAAATTTTTCTAAGAGTTAGAATACAACGAAATTTTACCCAGCTTAAAAATGTCTGATATCGATGATACTCGGCACTATTATGAAAACAAACATCATTTTGATTATAATAGCTGTGGCAGAAAGCGCGTTTTCGAATGTCGATATTTGAGAATTTTCGGAGTCGTCCGTTCAACGAGATTTTTAACCCAGCTTAAAAATGTCTGATATCGATGATACTCGGCACTATTATGAAAACGAACATCATTTTGATTATAATAGCTGTGGCAGAAAGCGCGATTTCGAATGTCGACATTGAAATTTTTCTGAGAATTTTTCTAAGTGTTAGAATTCAACGAAATTTTACCAAGCTTAAAAATGTCTGATATCGATGATACTCGGCACTATTATGAAAACGAACATCATTTTGATTATAATAGCTGTGGCAGAAAGCGCGATTTCGAATGTCGATATTTGAGAATTTTCGGAGTCGTCCGTTCAACGAGATTTTTAACCCAGCTTAAAAATGTCTGATATCGATGATACTCGGCACTATTATGAAAACAAACATCATTTTGATTATAATAGCTGTGGCAGAAAGCGCGTTTTCGAATGTCGATATTTGAGAATTTTCGGAGTCGTCCGTTCAACGAGATTTTTAACCCAGCTTAAAAATGTCTGATATCGATGATACTCGGCACTATTATGAAAACGAACATCATTTTGATTATAATAGCTGTGGCAGAAAGCGCGATTTCGAATGTCGACATTGAAATTTTTCTGAGAATTTTTCTAAGAGTTAGAATTCAACGAAATTTTACCCAGCTTAAAAATGTCTGATAACGATGATACTCGGCACTATTATGAAAACGAACATCATTTTGATTATAATAGCTGTGGCAGAAAGCGCGATTTCGAATGTCGATATTTGAGAATTTTCGGAGTCGTCCGTTCAACGAGATTTTTAACCCAGCTTAAAAATGTCTGATATCGATGATACTCGGCACTATTATGAAAACAAACATCATTTTGATTATAATAGCTGTGGCAGAAAGCGCGTTTTCGAATGTCGATATTTGAGAATTTTCGGAGTCGTCCGTTCAACGAGATATTAACCCAGCTTAAAAATGTCTGATATCGATGATACTCGGCACTATTATGAAAACGAACATCATTTTGATTATAATAGCTGTGGCAGAAAGCGCGATTTCGAATGTCGACATTGAAATTTTTCTGAGAATTTTTCTAAGTGTTAGAATTCAACGAAATTTTACCAAGCTTAAAAATGTCTGATATCGATGATACTCGGCACTATTATGAAAACGAACATCATTTTGATTATAATAGCTGTGGCAGAAAGCGCGATTTCGAATGTCGATATTTGAGAATTTTCGGAGTCGTCCGTTCAACGAGATTTTTAACCCAGCTTAAAAATGTCTGATATCGATGATACTCGGCACTATTATGAAAACAAACATCATTTTGATTATAATAGCTGTGGCAGAAAGCGCGTTTTCGAATGTCGATATTTGAGAATTTTCGGAGTCGTCCGTTCAACGAGATTTTTAACCCAGCTTAAAAATGTCTGATATCGATGATACTCGGCACTATTATGAAAACGAACATCATTTTGATTATAATAGCTGTGGCAGAAAGCGCGATTTCGAATGTCGACATTGAAATTTTTCTGAGAATTTTTCTAAGTGTTAGAATTCAACGAAATTTTACCCAGCTTAAAAATGTCTGATATCGATGATACTCGGCACTATTATGAAAACGAACATCATTTTGATTATAATAGCTGTGGCAGAAAGCGCGATTTCGAATGTCGATATTTGAGAATTTTCGGAGTCGTCCGTTCAACGAGATTTTTAACCCAGCTTAAAAATGTCTGATATCGATGATACTCGGCACTATTA
Organism: Serrognathus titanus; assembly: GCA_039766575.1. Lineage (NCBI taxonomy): Eukaryota > Metazoa > Arthropoda > Insecta > Coleoptera > Lucanidae > Serrognathus > Serrognathus titanus. Next base: position 904,839 of record JBCDWJ010000007.1, read on the forward strand.
TGAAAACAAACATCATTTTGATTATAATAGCTGTGGCAGAAAGCGCGTTTTCGAATGTTGATATTTGAGAATTTTCGGAGTCGTCCGTTCAACGAGATTTTTAACCCAGCTTAAAAATGTCTGATATCGATGATACTCGGCACTATTATGAAAACTAACATCATTTTGATTATAATAGCTGTGGCAGAAAGCGCGATTTCGAATGTCGACATTGAAATTTTTCTGAAAATTTTTCTAAGTGTTAGAATTCAACGAAATTTTACCCAGCTTAAAAATGTCTGATATCGATGATACTCGGCACTATTATGAAAACGAACATCATTTTGATTATAATAGCTGTGGCAGAAAGCGCGATTTCGAATGTCGATATTTGAGAATTTTCGGAGTCGTCCGTTCAACGAGATTTTTAACCCAGCTTAAAAATGTCTGATATCGATGATACTCGGCACTATTATGAAAACAAACATCATTTTGATTATAATAGCTGTGGCAGAAAGCGCGTTTTCGAATGTCGATATTTGAGAATTTTCGGAATCGTCCGTTCAACGAGATTTTTAACCCAGCTTAAAAATGTCTGATATCGATGATACTCGGCACTATTATGAAAACTAACATCATTTTGATTATAATAGCTGTGGCAGAAAGCGCGATTTCGAATGTCGACATTGAAATTTTTCTGAAAATTTTTCTAAGTGTTAGAATTCAACGAAATTTTACCCAGCTTAAAAATGTCTGATATCGATGATACTCGGCACTATTATGAAAACGAACATCATTTTGATTATAATAGCTGTGGCAGAAAGCGCGATTTCGAATGTCGACATTGAAATTTTTCTGAAAATTTTTCTAAGTGTTAGAATTCAACGAAATTTTACCCAGCTTAAAAATGTCTGATATCGATGATACTCGGCACTATTATGAAAACAAACATCATTTTGATTATAATAGCTGTGGCAGAAAGCGCGATTTCGAATGTCGACATTGAAATTTTTCTGAAAATTTTTCTAAGTGTTAGAATTCAACGAAATTTTACCCAGCTTAAAAATGTCTGATATCGATGATACTCGGCACTATTATGAAAACAAACATCATTTTGATTATAATAGCTGTGGCAGAAAGCGCGATTTCGAATGTCGATATTTGAGAATTTTCGGAGTCGTCCGTTCAACGAGATTTTTAACCCAGCTTAAAAATGTCTGATATCGATGATACTCGGCACTATTATGAAAACAAACATCATTTTGATTATAATAGCTGTGGCAGAAAGCGCGTTTTCGAATGTCGATATTTGAGAATTTTCGGAGTCGTCCGTTCAACGAGATTTTTAACCCAGCTTAAAAATGTCTGATATCGATGATACTCGGCACTATTATGAAAACGAACATAATTTTGATTATAATAGCTGTGGCAGAAAGCGCGATTTCGAATGTCGACATTGAAATTTTTCTGAGAATTTTTCTAAGTGTTAGAATTCAACGAAATTTTACCCAGCTTAAAAATGTCTGATATCGATGATACTCGGCACTATTATGAAAACTAACATCATTTTGATTATAATAGCTGTGGCAGAAAGCGCGATTTCGAATGTCGACATTGAAATTTTTCTGAAAATTTTTCTAAGTGTTAGAATTCAACGAAATTTTACCCAGCTTAAAAATGTCTGATATCGATGATACTCGGCACTATTATGAAAACGAACATCATTTTGATTATAATAGCTGTGGCAGAAAGCGCGATTTCGAATGTCGATATTTGAGAATTTTCGGAGTCGTCCGTTCAACGAGATTTTTAACCCAGCTTAAAAATGTCTGATATCGATGATACTCGGCACTATTATGAAAACAAACATCATTTTGATTATAATAGCTGTGGCAGAAAGCGCGTTTTCGAATGTCGATATTTGAGAATTTTCGGAATCGTCCGTTCAACGAGATTTTTAACCCAGCTTAAAAATGTCTGATATCGATGATACTCGGCACTATTATGAAAACTAACATCATTTTGATTATAATAGCTGTGGCAGAAAGCGCGATTTCGAATGTCGACATTGAAATTTTTCTGAAAATTTTTCTAAGTGTTAGAATTCAACGAAATTTTACCCAGCTTAAAAATGTCTGATATCGATGATACTCGGCACTATTATGAAAACGAACATCATTTTGATTATAATAGCTGTGGCAGAAAGCGCGATTTCGAATGTCGACATTGAAATTTTTCTGAAAATTTTTCTAAGTGTTAGAATTCAACGAAATTTTACCCAGCTTAAAAATGTCTGATATCGATGATACTCGGCACTATTATGAAAACAAACATCATTTTGATTATAATAGCTGTGGCAGAAAGCGCGATTTCGAATGTCGACATTGAAATTTTTCTGAGAATTTTTCTAAGTGTTAGAATTCAACGAAATTTTACCCAGCTTAAAAATGTCTGATATCGATGATACTCGGCACTATTCTGAAAACGAACATCATTTTGATTATAATAGCTGTGGCAGAAAGCGCGATTTCGAATGTCGATATTTGAGAATTTTCGGAGTCGTCCGTTCAACGAGATTTTTAATCCAGCTTAAAAATGTCTGATATCGATGATACTCGGCACTATTATGAAAACGAACATCATTTTGATTATAATAGCTGTGGCAGAAAGCGCGATTTCGAATGTCGATATTTGAGAATTTTCGGAGTCGTCCGTTCAACGAGATTTTTAACCCAGCTTAAAAATGTCTGATATCGATGATACTCGGCACTATTATGAAAACAAACATCATTTTGATTATAATAGCTGTGGCAGAAAGCGCGTTTTCGAATGTCGATATTTGAGAATTTTCGGAATCGTCCGTTCAACGAGATTTTTAACCCAGCTTAAAAATGTCTGATATCGATGATACTCGGCACTATTATGAAAACTAACATCATTTTGATTATAATAGCTGTGGCAGAAATCGCGATTTCGAATGTCGACATTGAAATTTTTCTGAAAATTTTTCTAAGTGTTAGAATTCAACGAAATTTTACCCAGCTTAAAAATGTCTGATATCGATGATACTCGGCACTATTATGAAAACGAACATCATTTTGATTATAATAGCTGTGGCAGAAAGCGCGATTTCGAATGTCGACATTGAAATTTTTCTGAAAATTTTTCTAAGTGTTAGAATTCAACGAAATTTTACCCAGCTTAAAAATGTCTGATATCGATGATACTCGGCACTATTATGAAAACAAACATCATTTTGATTATAATAGCTGTGGCAGAAAGCGCGATTTCGAATGTCGACATTGAAATTTTTCTGAGAATTTTTCTAAGTGTTAGAATTCAACGAAATTTTACCCAGCTTAAAAATGTCTGATATCGATGATACTCGGCACTATTATGAAAACGAACATCATTTTGATTATAATAGCTGTGGCAGAAAGCGCGATTTCGAATGTCGATATTTGAGAATTTTCGGAGTCGTCCGTTCAACGAGATTTTTAACCCAGCTTAAAAATGTCTGATATCGATGATACTCGGCACTATTATGAAAACAAACATCATTTTGATTATAATAGCTGTGGCAGAAAGCGCGTTTTCGAATGTTGATATTTGAGAATTTTCGGAGTCGTCCGTTCAACGAGATTTTTAACCCAGCTTAAAAATGTCTGATATCGATGATACTCGGCACTATTATGAAAACTAACATCATTTTGATTATAATAGCTGTGGCAGAAAGCGCGATTTCGAATGTCGACATTGAAATTTTTCTGAAAATTTTTCTAAGTGTTAGAATTCAACGAAATTTTACCCAGCTTAAAAATGTCTGATATCGATGATACTCGGCACTATTATGAAAACGAACATCATTTTGATTATAATAGCTGTGGCAGAAAGCGCGATTTCGAATGTCGATATTTGAGAATTTTCGGAGTCGTCCGTTCAACGAGATTTTTAACCCAGCTTAAAAATGTCTGATATCGATGATACTCGGCACTATTATGAAAACAAACATCATTTTGATTATAATAGCTGTGGCAGAAAGCGCGTTTTCGAATGTCGATATTTGAGAATTTTCGGAGTCGTCCGTTCAACGAGATTTTTAACCCAGCTTAAAAATGTCTGATATCGATGATACTCGGCACTATTATGAAAACGAACATCATTTTGATTATAATAGCTGTGGCAGAAAGCGCGATTTCGAATGTCGACATTGAAATTTTTCTGAGAATTTTTCTAAGTGTTAGAATTCAACGAAATTTTACCCAGCTTAAAAATGTCTGATATCGATGATACTCGGCACTATTATGAAAACTAACATCATTTTGATTATAATAGCTGTGGCAGAAAGCGCGATTTCGAATGTCGACATTGAAATTTTTCTGAAAATTTTTCTAAGTGTTAGAATTCAACGAAATTTTACCCAGCTTAAAAATGTCTGATATCGATGATACTCGGCACTATTATGAAAACGAACATCATTTTGATTATAATAGCTGTGGCAGAAAGCGCGATTTCGAATGTCGATATTTGAGAATTTTCGGAGTCGTCCGTTCAACGAGATTTTTAACCCAGCTTAAAAATGTCTGATATCGATGATACTCGGCACTATTATGAAAACAAACATCATTTTGATTATAATAGCTGTGGCAGAAAGCGCGTTTTCGAATGTCGATATTTGAGAATTTTCGGAATCGTCCGTTCAACGAGATTTTTAACCCAGCTTAAAAATGTCTGATATCGATGATACTCGGCACTATTATGAAAACTAACATCATTTTGATTATAATAGCTGTGGCAGAAAGCGCGATTTCGAATGTCGACATTGAAATTTTTCTGAAAATTTTTCTAAGTGTTAGAATTCAACGAAATTTTACCCAGCTTAAAAATGTCTGATATCGATGATACTCGGCACTATTATGAAAACGAACATCATTTTGATTATAATAGCTGTGGCAGAAAGCGCGATTTCGAATGTCGACATTGAAATTTTTCTGAAAATTTTTCTAAGTGTTAGAATTCAACGAAATTTTACCCAGCTTAAAAATGTCTGATATCGATGATACTCGGCACTATTATGAAAACAAACATCATTTTGATTATAATAGCTGTGGCAGAAAGCGCGATTTCGAATGTCGACATTGAAATTTTTCTGAGAATTTTTCTAAGTGTTAGAATTCAACGAAATTTTACCCAGCTTAAAAATGTCTGATATCGATGATACTCGGCACTATTATGAAAACGAACATCATTTTGATTATAATAGCTGTGGCAGAAAGCGCGATTTCGAATGTCGATATTTGAGAATTTTCGGAGTCGTCCGTTCAACTAGATTTTTAATCCAGCTTAAAAATGTCTGATATCGATGATACTCGGCACTATTATGAAAACGAACATCATTTTGATTATAATAGCTGTGGCAGAAAGCGCGATTTCGAATGTCGATATTTGAGAATTTTCGGAGTCGTCCGTTCAACGAGATTTTTAACCCAGCTTAAAAATGTCTGATATCGATGATACTCGGCACTATTATGAAAACAAACATCATTTTGATTATAATAGCTGTGGCAGAAAGCGCGTTTTCGAATGTCGATATTTGAGAATTTTCGGAATCGTCCGTTCAACGAGATTTTTAACCCAGCTTAAAAATGTCTGATATCGATGATACTCGGCACTATTATGAAAACTAACATCATTTTGATTATAATAGCTGTGGCAGAAAGCGCGATTTCGAATGTCGACATTGAAATTTTTCTGAAAATTTTTCTAAGTGTTAGAATTCAACGAAATTTTACCCAGCTTAAAAATGTCTGATATCGATGATACTCGGCACTATTATGAAAACGAACATCATTTTGATTATAATAGCTGTGGCAGAAAGCGCGATTTCGAATGTCGACATTGAAATTTTTCTGAAAATTTTTCTAAGTGTTAGAATTCAACGAAATTTTACCCAGCTTAAAAATGTCTGATATCGATGATACTCGGCACTATTATGAAAACAAACATCATTTTGATTATAATAGCTGTGGCAGAAAGCGCGATTTCGAATGTCGACATTGAAATTTTTCTGAGAATTTTTCTAAGTGTTAGAATTCAACGAAATTTTACCCAGCTTAAAAATGTCTGATATCGATGATACTCGGCACTATTATGAAAACGAACATCATTTTGATTATAATAGCTGTGGCAGAAAGCGCGATTTCGAATGTCGATATTTGAGAATTTTCGGAGTCGTCCGTTCAACGAGATTTTTAACCCAGCTTAAAAATGTCTGATATCGATGATACTCGGCACTATTATGAAAACAAACATCATTTTGATTATAATAGCTGTGGCAGAAAGCGCGTTTTCGAATGTTGATATTTGAGAATTTTCGGAGTCGTCCGTTCAACGAGATTTTTAACCCAGCTTAAAAATGTCTGATATCGATGATACTCGGCACTATTATGAAAACTAACATCATTTTGATTATAATAGCTGTGGCAGAAAGCGCGATTTCGAATGTCGACATTGAAATTTTTCTGAAAATTTTTCTAAGTGTTAGAATTCAACGAAATTTTACCCAGCTTAAAAATGTCTGATATCGATGATACTCGGCACTATTATGAAAACGAACATCATTTTGATTATAATAGCTGTGGCAGAAAGCGCGATTTCGAATGTCGATATTTGAGAATTTTCGGAGTCGTCCGTTCAACGAGATTTTTAACCCAGCTTAAAAATGTCTGATATCGATGATACTCGGCACTATTATGAAAACAAACATCATTTTGATTATAATAGCTGTGGCAGAAAGCGCGTTTTCGAATGTCGATATTTGAGAATTTTCGGAATCGTCCGTTCAACGAGATTTTTAACCCAGCTTAAAAATGTCTGATATCGATGATACTCGGCACTATTATGAAAACTAACATCATTTTGATTATAATAGCTGTGGCAGAAAGCGCGATTTCGAATGTCGACATTGAAATTTTTCTGAAAATTTTTCTAAGTGTTAGAATTCAACGAAATTTTACCCAGCTTAAAAATGTCTGATATCGATGATACTCGGCACTATTATGAAAACGAACATCATTTTGATTATAATAGCTGTGGCAGAAAGCGCGATTTCGAATGTCGACATTGAAATTTTTCTGAAAATTTTTCTAAGTGTTAGAATTCAACGAAATTTTACCCAGCTTAAAAATGTCTGATATCGATGATACTCGGCACTATTATGAAAACAAACATGATTTTGATTATAATAGCTGTGGCAGAAAGCGCGATTTCGAATGTCGACATTGAAATTTTTCTGAAAATTTTTCTAAGTGTTAGAATTCAACGAAATTTTACCCAGCTTAAAAATGTCTGATATCGATGATACTCGGCACTATTATGAAAACGAACATCATTTTGATTATAATAGCTGTGGCAGAAAGCGCGATTTCGAATGTCGATATTTGAGAATTTTCGGAGTCGTCCGTTCAACGAGATTTTTAATCCAGCTTAAAAATGTCTGATATCGATGATACTCGGCACTATTATGAAAACGAACATCATTTTGATTATAATAGCTGTGGCAGAAAGCGCGATTTCGAATGTCGACATTGAAATTTTTCTGAGAATTTTTCTAAGTGTTAGAATTCAACGAAATTTTACCCAGCTTAAAAATGTCTGATATCGATGATACTCGGCACTATTATGAAAACGAACATCATTTTGATTATAATAGCTGTGGCAGAAAGCGCGATTTCGAATGTCGATATTTGAGAATTTTCGGAGTCGTCCGTTCAACGAGATTTTTAACCCAGCTTAAAAATGTCTGATATCGATGATACTCGGCACTATTATGAAAACGAACATCATTTTGATTATAATAGCTGTGGCAGAAAGCGCGATTTCGAATGTCGACATTGAAATTTTTCTGAAAATTTTTCTAAGAGTTAGAATTCAACGAAATTTTACCCAGCTTAAAAATGTCTGATAACGATGATACTCGGCACTATTATGAAAACAAACATCATTTTGATTATAATAGCTGTGGCAGAAAGCGCGTTTTCGAATGTCGATATTTGAGAATTTTCGGAGTCGTCCGTTCAACGAGATTTTTAACCCAGCTTAAAAATGTCTGATATCGATGATACTCGGCACTATTATGAAAACGAACATCATTTTGATTATAATAGCTGTGGCAGAAAGCGCGATTTCGAATGTCGACATTGAAATTTTTCTGAGAATTTTTCTAAGTGTTAGAATTCAACGAAATTTTACCCAGCTTAAAAATGTCTGATATCGATGATACTCGGCACTATTATGAAAACGAACATCATTTTGATTATAATAGCTGTGGCAGAAAGCGCGATTTCGAATGTCAATATTTGAGAATTTTCGGAGTCGTCCGTTCAACGAGATTTTTAACCCAGCTTAAAAATGTCTGATATCGATGATACTCGGCACTATTATGAAAACAAACATCATTTTGATTATAATAGCTGTGGCAGAAAGCGCGTTTTCGAATGTCGATATTTGAGAATTTTCGGAGTCGTCCGTTCAACGAGATTTTTAACCCAGCTTAAAAATGTCTGATATCGATGATACTCGGCACTATTATGAAAACGAACATCATTTTGATTATAATAGCTGTGGCAGAAAGCCCGATTTCGAATGTCGACATTGAAATTTTTCTGAGAATTTTTCTAAGTGTTAGAATTCAACGAAATTTTACCCAGCTTAAAAATGTCTGATATCGATGATACTCGGCACTATTATGAAAACGAACATCATTTTGATTATAATAGCTGTGGCAGAAAGCACGATTTCGAATGTCGATATTTGAGAATTTTCGGAGTCGTCCGTTCAACGAGATTTTTAACCCAGCTTAAAAATGTCTGATATCGATGATACTCGGCACTACTATGAAAACAAACATCATTTTGATTATAATAGCTGTGGCAGAAAGCGCGTTTTCGAATGTCGATATTTGAGAATTTTCGGAGTCGTCCGTTCAACGAGATTTTTAACCCAGCTTAAAAATGTCTGATATCGATGATACTCGGCACTATTATGAAAACTAACATCATTTTGATTATAATAGCTGTGGCAGAAAGCGCGATTTCGAATGTCGACATTGAAATTTTTCTGAGAATTTTTCTAAGTGTTAGAATTCAACGAAATTTTACCCAGCTTAAAAATGTCTGATATCGATGATACTCGGCACTATTATGAAAACGAACATCATTTTGATTATAATAGCTGTGGCAGAAAGCCCGATTTCGAATGTCGACATTGAAATTTTTCTGAGAATTTTTCTAAGTGTTAGAATTCAACGAAATTTTACCCAGCTTAAAAATGTCTGATATCGATGATACTCGGCACTATTATGAAAACGAACATCATTTTGATTATAATAGCTGTGGCAGAAAGCGCGATTTCGAATGTCGACATTGAAATTTTTCTGAGAATTTTTCTAAGTGTTAGAATTCAACGAAATTTTACCCAGCTTAAAAATGTCTGATATCGATGATACTCGGCACTATTATGAAAACGAACATCATTTTGATTATAATAGCTGTGGCAGAAAGCGCGATTTCGAATGTCGACATTGAAATTTTTCTGAAAATTTTTCTAAGTGTTAGAATTCAACGAAATTTTACCCAGCTTAAAAATGTCTGATATCGATGATACTCGGCACTATTATGAAAACGAACATCATTTTGATTATAATAGCTGTGGCAGAAAGCGCGATTTCGAATGTCGATATTTGAGAATTTTCGGAGTCGTCCGTTCAACGAGATTTTTAACCCAGCTTAAAAATGTCTGATATCGATGATACTCGGCACTATTATGAAAACGAACATCATTTTGATTATAATAGCTGTGGCAGAAAGCGCGATTTCGAATGTCGACATTGAAATTTTTCTGAAAATTTTTCTAAGAGTTAGAATTCAACGAAATTTTACCCAGCTTAAAAATGTCTGATAACGATGATACTCGGCACTATTATGAAAACAAACATCATTTTGATTATAATAGCTGTGGCAGAAAGCGCGTTTTCGAATGTCGATATTTGAGAATTTTCGGAGTCGTCCGTTCAACGAGATTTTTAACCCAGCTTAAAAATGTCTGATATCGATGATACTCGGCACTATTATGAAAACGAACATCATTTTGATTATAATAGCTGTGGCAGAAAGCGCGATTTCGAATGTCGACATTGAAATTTTTCTGAGAATTTTTCTAAGTGTTAGAATTCAACGAAATTTTACCCAGCTTAAAAATGTCTGATATCGATGATACTCGGCACTATTATGAAAACGAACATCATTTTGATTATAATAGCTGTGGCAGAAAGCGCGATTTCGAATGTCAATATTTGAGAATTTTCGGAGTCGTCCGTTCAACGAGATTTTTAACCCAGCTTAAAAATGTCTGATATCGATGATACTCGGCACTATTATGAAAACAAACATCATTTTGATTATAATAGCTGTGGCAGAAAGCGCGTTTTCGAATGTCGATATTTGAGAATTTTCGGAGTCGTCCGTTCAACGAGATTTTTAACCCAGCTTAAAAATGTCTGATATCGATGATACTCGGCACTATTATGAAAACGAACATCATTTTGATTATAATAGCTGTGGCAGAAAGCCCGATTTCGAATGTCGACATTGAAATTTTTCTGAGAATTTTTCTAAGTGTTAGAATTCAACGAAATTTTACCCAGCTTAAAAATGTCTGATATCGATGATACTCGGCACTATTATGAAAACGAACATCATTTTGATTATAATAGCTGTGGCAGAAAGCACGATTTCGAATGTCGATATTTGAGAATTTTCGGAGTCGTCCGTTCAACGAGATTTTTAACCCAGCTTAAAAATGTCTGATATCGATGATACTCGGCACTACTATGAAAACAAACATCATTTTGATTATAATAGCTGTGGCAGAAAGCGCGTTTTCGAATGTCGATATTTGAGAATTTTCGGAGTCGTCCGTTCAACGAGATTTTTAACCCAGCTTAAAAATGTCTGATATCGATGATACTCGGCACTATTATGAAAACTAACATCATTTTGATTATAATAGCTGTGGCAGAAAGCGCGATTTCGAATGTCGACATTGAAATTTTTCTGAGAATTTTTCTAAGTGTTAGAATTCAACGAAATTTTACCCAGCTTAAAAATGTCTGATATCGATGATACTCGGCACTATTATGAAAACGAACATCATTTTGATTATAATAGCTGTGGCAGAAAGCCCGATTTCGAATGTCGACATTGAAATTTTTCTGAGAATTTTTCTAAGTGTTAGAATTCAACGAAATTTTACCCAGCTTAAAAATGTCTGATATCGATGATACTCGGCACTATTATGAAAACGAACATCATTTTGATTATAATAGCTGTGGCAGAAAGCGCGATTTCGAATGTCGACATTGAAATTTTTCTGAGAATTTTTCTAAGTGTTAGAATTCAACGAAATTTTACCCAGCTTAAAAATGTCTGATATCGATGATACTCGGCACTATTATGAAAACGAACATCATTTTGATTATAATAGCTGTGGCAGAAAGCGCGATTTCGAATGTCGACATTGAAATTTTTCTGAGAATTTTTCTAAGTGTTAGAATTCAACGAAATTTTACCAAGCTTAAAAATGTCTGATATCGATGATACTCGGCACTATTATGAAAACGAACATCATTTTGATTATAATAGCTGTGGCAGAAAGCGCGATTTCGAATGTCGATATTTGAGAATTTTCGGAGTCGTCCGTTCAACGAGATTTTTAACCCAGCTTAAAAATGTCTGATATCGATGATACTCGGCACTATTATGAAAACCAACATCATTTTGATTATAATAGCTGTGGCAGAAAGCGCGTTTTCGAATGTCGATATTTGAGTATTTTCGGAATCGTCCGTTCAACGAGATTTTTAACCCAGCTTAAAAATGTCTGATATCGATGATACTCGGCACTATTATGAAAACTAACATCATTTTGATTATAATAGCTGTGGCAGAAAGCGCGATTTCGAATGTCGACATTGAAATTTTTCTGAAAATTTTTCTAAGTGTTAGAATTCAACGAAATTTTACCCAGCTTAAAAATGTCTGATATCGATGATACTCGGCACTATTATGAAAACGAACATCATTTTGATTATAATAGCTGTGGCAGAAAGCGCGATTTCGAATGTCGACATTGAAATTTTTCTGAAAATTTTTCTAAGTGTTAGAATTCAACGAAATTTTACCCAGCTTAAAAATGTCTGATATCGATGATACTCGGCACTATTATGAAAACAAACATCATTTTGATTATAATAGCTGTGGCAGAAAGCGCGATTTCGAATGTCGACATTGAAATTTTTCTGAAAATTTTTCTAAGTGTTAGAATTCAACGAAATTTTACCCAGCTTAAAAATGTCTGATATCGATGATACTCGGCACTATTATGAAAACGAACATCATTTTGATTATAATAGCTGTGGCAGAAAGCGCGATTTCGAATGTCGACATTGAAATTTTTCTGAAAATTTTTCTAAGTGTTAGAATTCAACGAAATTTTACCCAGCTTAAAAATGTCTGATATCGATGATACTCGGCACTATTATGAAAACAAACATCATTTTGATTATAATAGCTGTGGCAGAAAGCGCGTTTTCGAATGTCGATATTTGAGAATTTTCGGAGTCGTCCGTTCAACGAGATTTTTAACCCAGCTTAAAAATGTCTGATATCGATGATACTCGGCACTATTATGAAAACTAACATCATTTTGATTATAATAGCTGTGGCAGAAAGCGCGATTTCGAATGTCGACATTGAAATTTTTCTGAAAATTTTTCTAAGTGTTAGAATTCAACGAAATTTTACCCAGCTTAAAAATGTCTGATATCGATGATACTCGGCACTATTATGAAAACAAACATCATTTTGATTATAATAGCTGTGGCAGAAAGCGCGTTTTCGAATGTCGATATTTGAGAATTTTCGGAGTCGTCCGTACAACGAGATTTTTAACCCAGCTTAAAAATGTCTGATATCGATGATACTCGGCACTATTATGAAAACGAACATCATTTTGATTATAATAGCTGTGGCAGAAAGCGCGATTTCGAATGTCGACATTGAAATTTTTCTGAAAATTTTTCTAAGTGTTAGAATTCAACGAAATTTTACCCAGCTTAAAAATGTCTGATATCGATGATACTCGGCACTATTATGAAAACAAACATCATTTTGATTATAATAGCTGTGGCAGAAAGCGCGTTTTCGAATGTCGATATTTGAGAATTTTCGGAGTCGTCCGTTCAACGAGATTTTTAACCCAGCTTAAAAATGTCTGATATCGATGATACTCGGCACTATTATGAAAACAAACATCATTTTGATTATAATAGCTGTGGCAGAAAGCGCGTTTTCGAATGTCGATATTTGAGAATTTTCGGAGTCGTCCGTTCAACGAGATTTTTAACCCAGCTTAAAAATGTCTGATATCGATGATACTCGGCACTATTATGAAAACGAACATCATTTTGATTATAATAGCTGTGGCAGAAAGCGCGATTTCGAATGTCGACATTGAAATTTTTCTGAGAATTTTTCTAAGTGTTAGAATTCAACGAAATTTTACCCAGCTTAAAAATGTCTGATATCGATGATACTCGGCACTATTATGAAAACGAACATCATTTTGATTATAATAGCTGTGGCAGAAAGCGCGATTTCGAATGTCGATATTTGAGAATTTTCGGAGTCGTCCGTTCAACGAGATTTTTAACCCAGCTTAAAAATGTCTGATATCGATGATACTCGGCACTATTATGAAAACGAACATCATTTTGATTATAATAGCTGTGGCAGAAAGCGCGATTTCGAATGTCGACATTGAAATTTTTCTGAGAATTTTTCTAAGTGTTAGAATTCAACGAAATTTTACCCAGCTTAAAAATGTCTGATATCGATGATACTCGGCACTATTATGAAAACGAACATCATTTTGATTATAATAGCTGTGGCAGAAAGCGCGATTTCGAATGTCGATATTTGAGAATTTTCGGAGTCGTCCGTTCAACGAGATTTTTAACCCAGCCTAAAAATGTCTGATATCGATGATACTCGGCACTATTATGAAAACAAACATCATTTTGATTATAATAGCTGTGGCAGAAAGCGCGATTTCGAATGTCGACATTGAAATTTTTCTGAAAATTTTTCTAAGTGTTAGAATTCAACGAAATATTACCCAGCTTAAAAATGTCTGATATCGATGATACTCGGCACTATTATGAAAACAAACATCATTTTGATTATAATAGCTGTGGCAGAAAGCGCGTTTTCGAATGTCGATATTTGAGAATTTTCGGAGTCGTCCGTTCAACGAGATTTTTAACCCAGCTTAAAAATGTCTGATATCGATGATACTCGGCACTATTATGAAAACGAACATCATTTTGATTATAATAGCTGTGGCAGAAAGCGCGATTTCGAATGTCGACATTGAAATTTTTCTGAAAATTTTTCTAAGTGTTAGAATTCAACGAAATTTTACCCAGCTTAAAAATGTCTGATATCGATGATACTCGGCACTATTATGAAAACGAACATCATTTTGATTATAATAGCTGTGGCAGAAAGCGCGATTTCGAATGTCGACATTGAAATTTTTCTGAGAATTTTTCTAAGTGTTAGAATTCAACGAAATTTTACCCAGCTTAAAAATGTCTGATATCGATGATACTCGGCACTATTATGAAAACGAACATCATTTTGATTATAATAGCTGTGGCAGAAAGCGCGATTTCGAATGTCGATATTTGAGAATTTTCGGAGTCGTCCGTTCAACGAGATTTTTAACCCAGCTTAAAAATGTCTGATATCGATGACACTCGTCACTATTATGAAAACAAACATCATTTTGATTATAATAGCTGTGGCAGAAAGCGCGTTTTCGAATGTCGATATTTGAGTATTTTCGGAATCGTCCGTTCAACGAAATTTTACCCAGCTTAAAAATGTCTGATATCGATGATACTCGGCACTATTATGAAAACTAACATCATTTTGATTATAATAGCTGTGGCAGAAAGCGCGATTTCGAATGTCGACATTGAAATTTTTCTGAGAATTTTTCTAAGTGTTAGAATTCAACGAAATTTTACCCAGCTTAAAAATGTCTGATATCGATGATACTCGGCACTATTATGAAAACAAACATCATTTTGATTATAATAGCTGTGGCAGAAAGCGCGATTTCGAATGTCGACATTGAAATTTTTCTGAAAATTTTTCTAAGTGTTAGAATTCAACGAAATTTTACCCAGCTTAAAAATGTCTGATATCGATGATACTCGGCACTATTATGAAAACGAACATCATTTTGATTATAATAGCTGTGGCAGAAAGCGCGATTTCGAATGTCGACATTGAAATTTTTCTGAAAATTTTTCTAAGTGTTAGAATTCAACGAAATTTTACCCAGCTTAAAAATGTCTGATATCGATGATACTCGGCACTATTATGAAAACAAACATCATTTTGATTATAATAGCTGTGGCAGAAAGCGCGTTTTCGAATGTCGATATTTGAGAATTTTCGGAGTCGTCCGTTCAACGAGATTTTTAACCCAGCTTAAAAATGTCTGATATCGATGATACTCGGCACTATTATGAAAACTAACATCATTTTGATTATAATAGCTGTGGCAGAAAGCGCGATTTCGAATGTCGACATTGAAATTTTTCTGAAAATTTTTCTAAGTGTTAGAATTCAACGAAATTTTACCCAGCTTAAAAATGTCTGATATCGATGATACTCGGCACTATTATGAAAACAAACATCATTTTGATTATAATAGCTGTGGCAGAAAGCGCGTTTTCGAATGTCGATATTTGAGAATTTTCGGAGTCGTCCGTTCAACGAGATTTTTAACCCAGCTTAAAAATGTCTGATATCGATGATACTCGGCACTATTATGAAAACGAACATCATTTTGATTATAATAGCTGTGGCAGAAAGCGCGATTTCGAATGTCGACATTGAAATTTTTCTGAAAATTTTTCTAAGTGTTAGAATTCAACGAAATTTTACCCAGCTTAAAAATGTCTGATATCGATGATACTCGGCACTATTATGAAAACAAACATCATTTTGATTATAATAGCTGTGGCAGAAAGCGCGTTTTCGAATGTCGATATTTGAGAATTTTCGGAGTCGTCCGTTCAACGAGATTTTTAACCCAGCTTAAAAATGTCTGATATCGATGATACTCGGCACTATTATGAAAACAAACATCATTTTGATTATAATAGCTGTGGCAGAAAGCGCGTTTTCGAATGTCGATATTTGAGAATTTTCGGAGTCGTCCGTTCAACGAGATTTTTAACCCAGCTTAAAAATGTCTGATATCGATGATACTCGGCACTATTATGAAAACGAACATCATTTTGATTATAATAGCTGTGGCAGAAAGCGCGATTTCGAATGTCGACATTGAAATTTTTCTGAGAATTTTTCTAAGTGTTAGAATTCAACGAAATTTTACCCAGCTTAAAAATGTCTGATATCGATGATACTCGGCACTATTATGAAAACGAACATCATTTTGATTATAATAGCTGTGGCAGAAAGCGCGATTTCGAATGTCGATATTTGAGAATTTTCGGAGTCGTCCGTTCAACGAGATTTTTAACCCAGCTTAAAAATGTCTGATATCGATGATACTCGGCACTATTATGAAAACGAACATCATTTTGATTATAATAGCTGTGGCAGAAAGCGCGATTTCGAATGTCGACATTGAAATTTTTCTGAGAATTTTTCTAAGTGTTAGAATTCAACGAAATTTTACCCAGCTTAAAAATGTCTGATATCGATGATACTCGGCACTATTATGAAAACGAACATCATTTTGATTATAATAGCTGTGGCAGAAAGCGCGATTTCGAATGTCGATATTTGAGAATTTTCGGAGTCGTCCGTTCAACGAGATTTTTAACCCAGCCTAAAAATGTCTGATATCGATGATACTCGGCACTATTATGAAAACAAACATCATTTTGATTATAATAGCTGTGGCAGAAAGCGCGATTTCGAATGTCGACATTGAAATTTTTCTGAAAATTTTTCTAAGTGTTAGAATTCAACGAAATATTACCCAGCTTAAAAATGTCTGATATCGATGATACTCGGCACTATTATGAAAACAAACATCATTTTGATTATAATAGCTGTGGCAGAAAGCGCGTTTTCGAATGTCGATATTTGAGAATTTTCGGAGTCGTCCGTTCAACGAGATTTTTAACCCAGCTTAAAAATGTCTGATATCGATGATACTCGGCACTATTATGAAAACGAACATCATTTTGATTATAATAGCTGTGGCAGAAAGCGCGATTTCGAATGTCGACATTGAAATTTTTCTGAAAATTTTTCTAAGTGTTAGAATTCAACGAAATTTTACCCAGCTTAAAAATGTCTGATATCGATGATACTCGGCACTATTATGAAAACGAACATCATTTTGATTATAATAGCTGTGGCAGAAAGCGCGATTTCGAATGTCGACATTGAAATTTTTCTGAGAATTTTTCTAAGTGTTAGAATTCAACGAAATTTTACCCAGCTTAAAAATGTCTGATATCGATGATACTCGGCACTATTATGAAAACGAACATCATTTTGATTATAATAGCTGTGGCAGAAAGCGCGATTTCGAATGTCGATATTTGAGAATTTTCGGAGTCGTCCGTTCAACGAGATTTTTAACCCAGCTTAAAAATGTCTGATATCGATGACACTCGTCACTATTATGAAAACAAACATCATTTTGATTATAATAGCTGTGGCAGAAAGCGCGTTTTCGAATGTCGATATTTGAGTATTTTCGGAATCGTCCGTTCAACGAAATTTTACCCAGCTTAAAAATGTCTGATATCGATGATACTCGGCACTATTATGAAAACTAACATCATTTTGATTATAATAGCTGTGGCAGAAAGCGCGATTTCGAATGTCGACATTGAAATTTTTCTGAGAATTTTTCTAAGTGTTAGAATTCAACGAAATTTTACCCAGCTTAAAAATGTCTGATATCGATGATACTCGGCACTATTATGAAAACAAACATCATTTTGATTATAATAGCTGTGGCAGAAAGCGCGATTTCGAATGTCGACATTGAAATTTTTCTGAAAATTTTTCTAAGTGTTAGAATTCAACGAAATTTTACCCAGCTTAAAAATGTCTGATATCGATGATACTCGGCACTATTATGAAAACGAACATCATTTTGATTATAATAGCTGTGGCAGAAAGCGCGATTTCGAATGTCGACATTGAAATTTTTCTGAAAATTTTTCTAAGTGTTAGAATTCAACGAAATTTTACCCAGCTTAAAAATGTCTGATATCGATGATACTCGGCACTATTATGAAAACAAACATCATTTTGATTATAATAGCTGTGGCAGAAAGCGCGTTTTCGAATGTCGATATTTGAGAATTTTCGGAGTCGTCCGTTCAACGAGATTTTTAACCCAGCTTAAAAATGTCTGATATCGATGATACTCGGCACTATTATGAAAACGAACATCATTTTGATTATAATAGCTGTGGCAGAAAGCGCGATTTCGAATGTCGACATTGAAATTTTTCTGAGAATTTTTTTAAGTGTTAGAATTCAACGAAATTTTACCCAGCTTAAAAATGTCTGATATCGATGATACTCGGCACTATTATGAAAACAAACATCATTTTGATTATAATAGCTGTGGCAGAAAGCGCGTTTTCGAATGTCGATATTTGAGAATTTTCGGAGTCGTCCGTTCAACGAGATTTTTAACCCAGCTTAAAAATGTCTGATATCGATGATACTCGGCACTATTATGAAAACGAACATCATTTTGATTATAATAGCTGTGGCAGAAAGCGCGATTTCGAATGTCGACATTGAAATTTTTCTGAGAATTTTTCTAAGTGTTAGAATTCAACGAAATTTTACCCAGCTTAAAAATGTCTGATATCGATGATACTCGGCACTATTATGAAAACGAACATCATTTTGATTATAATAGCTGTGGCAGAAAGCGCGATTTCGAATGTCGATATTTGAGAATTTTCGGAGTCGTCCGTTCAACGAGATTTTTAACCCAGCTTAAAAATGTCTGATATCGATGATACTCGGCACTATTATGAAAACGAACATCATTTTGATTATAATAGCTGTGGCAGAAAGCGCGATTTCGAATGTCGACATTGAAATTTTTCTGAGAATTTTTCTAAGTGTTAGAATTCAACGAAATTTTACCCAGCTTAAAAATGTCTGATATCGATGATACTCGGCACTATTATGAAAACGAACATCATTTTGATTATAATAGCTGTGGCAGAAAGCGCGATTTCGAATGTCGATATTTGAGAATTTTCGGAGTCGTCCGTTCAACGAGATTTTTAACCCAGCTTAAAAATGTCTGATATCGATGATACTCGGCACTATTATGAAAACAAACATCATTTTGATTATAATAGCTGTGGCAGAAAGCGCGATTTCGAATGTCGACATTGAAATTTTTCTGAAAATTTTTCTAAGTGTTAGAATTCAACGAAATTTTACCCAGCTTAAAAATGTCTGATATCGATGATACTCGGCACTATTATGAAAACAAACATCATTTTGATTATAATAGCTGTGGCAGAAAGCGCGTTTTCGAATGTCGATATTTGAGAATTTTCGGAGTCGTCCGTTCAACGAGATTTTTAACCCAGCTTAAAAATGTCTGATATCGATGATACTCGGCACTATTATGAAAACGAACATCATTTTGATTATAATAGCTGTGGCAGAAAGCGCGATTTCGAATGTCGACATTGAAATTTTTCTGAAAATTTTTCTAAGTGTTAGAATTCAACGAAATTTTACCCAGCTTAAAAATGTCTGATATCGATGATACTCGGCACTATTATGAAAACAAACATCATTTTGATTATAATAGCTGTGGCAGAAAGCGCGTTTTCGAATGTCGATATTTGAGAATTTTCGGAGTCGTCCGTTCAACGAGAT
The DNA here is from genome assembly GCA_039766575.1 of Serrognathus titanus. Lineage (NCBI taxonomy): Eukaryota > Metazoa > Arthropoda > Insecta > Coleoptera > Lucanidae > Serrognathus > Serrognathus titanus. The sequence continues at coordinate 924,863 of JBCDWJ010000007.1, forward strand.
TTTTAACCCAGCTTAAAAATGTCTGATATCGATGATACTCGGCACTATTATGAAAACAAACATCATTTTGATTATAATAGCTGTGGCAGAAAGCGCGTTTTCGAATGTCGATATTTGAGAATTTTCGGAGTCGTCCGTTCAACGAGATTTTTAACCCAGCTCAAAAATGTCTGATATCGATGATACTCGGCACTATTATGAAAACGAACATCATTTTGATTATAATAGCTGTGGCAGAAAGCGCGATTTCGAATGTCGACATTGAAATTTTTCTGAGAATTTTTCTAAGTGTTAGAATTCAACGAAATTTTACCCAGCTTAAAAATGTCTGATATCGATGATACTCGGCACTATTATGAAAACGAACATCATTTTGATTATAATAGCTGTGGCAGAAAGCGCGATTTCGAATGTCGACATTGAAATTTTTCTGAAAATTTTTCTAAGTGTTAGAATTCAACGAAATTTTAACCAGCTTAAAAATGTCTGATATCGATGATACTCGGCACTATTATGAAAACAAACATCATTTTGATTATAATAGCTGTGGCAGAAAGCGCGTTTTCGAATGTCGATATTTGAGAATTTTCGGAGTCGTCCGTTCAACGAGATTTTTAACCCAGCTTAAAAATGTCTGATATCGATGATACTCGGCACTATTATGAAAACGAACATCATTTTGATTATAATAGCTGTGGCAGAAAGCGCGATTTCGAATGTCGATATTTGAGAATTTTCGGAGTCGTCCGTTCAACGAGATTTTTAACCCAGCTTAAAAATGTCTGATATCGATGACACTCGGCACTATTATGAAAACAAACATCATTTTGATTATAATAGCTGTGGCAGAAAGCGCGTTTTCGAATGTCGATATTTGAGTATTTTCGGAATCGTCCGTTCAACGAAATTTTACCCAGCTTAAAAATGTCTGATATCGATGATACTCGGCACTATTATGAAAACAAACATCATTTTGATTATAATAGCTGTGGCAGAAAGCGCGATTTCGAATGTCGACATTGAAATTTTTCTGAGAATTTTTCTAAGTGTTAGAATTCAACGAAATTTTACCCAGCTTAAAAATGTCTGATATCGATGATACTCGGCACTATTATGAAAACAAACATCATTTTGATTATAATAGCTGTGGCAGAAAGCGCGTTTTCGAATGTCGATATTTGAGAATTTTCGGAGTCGTCCGTTCAACGAGATTTTTAACCCAGCTTAAAAATGTCTGATATCGATGATACTCGGCACTATTATGAAAACGAACATCATTTTGATTATAATAGCTGTGGCAGAAAGCGCGATTTCGAATGTCGACATTGAAATTTTTCTGAAAATTTTTCTAAGTGTTAGAATTCAACGAAATTTTACCCAGCTTAAAAATGTCTGATATCGATGATACTCGGCACTATTATGAAAACAAACATCATTTTGATTATAATAGCTGTGGCAGAAAGCGCGTTTTCGAATGTCGATATTTGAGAATTTTCGGAGTCGTCCGTTCAACGAGATTTTTAACCCAGCTTAAAAATGTCTGATATCGATGATACTCGGCACTATTATGAAAACAAACATCATTTTGATTATAATAGCTGTGGCAGAAAGCGCGTTTTCGAATGTCGATATTTGAGAATTTTCGGAGTCGTCCGTTCAACGAGATTTTTAACCCAGCTTAAAAATGTCTGATATCGATGATACTCGGCACTATTATGAAAACGAACATCATTTTGATTATAATAGCTGTGGCAGAAAGCGCGATTTCGAATGTCGACATTGAAATTTTTCTGAGAATTTTTCTAAGTGTTAGAATTCAACGAAATTTTACCCAGCTTAAAAATGTCTGATATCGATGATACTCGGCACTATTATGAAAACGAACATCATTTTGATTATAATAGCTGTGGCAGAAAGCGCGATTTCGAATGTCGATATTTGAGAATTTTCGGAGTCGTCCGTTCAACGAGATTTTTAACCCAGCTTAAAAATTTCTGATATCGATGATACTCGGCACTATTATGAAAACAAACATCATTTTGATTATAATAGCTGTGGCAGAAAGCGCGATTTCGAATGTCGACATTGAAATTTTTCTGAGAATTTTTTTAAGTGTTAGAATTCAACGAAATTTTACCCAGCTTAAAAATGTCTGATATCGATGATACTCGGCACTATTATGAAAACGAACATCATTTTGATTATAATAGCTGTGGCAGAAAGCGCGATTTCGAATGTCGACATTGAAATTTTTCTGAAAATTTTTCTAAGTGTTAGAATTCAACGAAATTTTACCCAGCTTAAAAATGTCTGATATCGATGATACTCGGCACTATTATGAAAACAAACATCATTTTGATTATAATAGCTGTGGCAGAAAGCGCGTTTTCGAATGTCGATATTTGAGAATTTTCGGAGTCGTCCGTTCAACGAGATTTTTAACCCAGCTTAAAAATGTCTGATATCGATGATACTCGGCACTATTATGAAAACGAACATCATTTTGATTATAATAGCTGTGGCAGAAAGCGCGATTTCGAATGTCGATATTTGAGAATTTTCGGAGTCGTCCGTTCAACGAGATTTTTAACCCAGCTTAAAAATGTCTGATATCGATGACACTCGGCACTATTATGAAAACAAACATCATTTTGATTATAATAGCTGTGGCAGAAAGCGCGTTTTCGAATGTCGATATTTGAGTATTTTCGGAATCGTCCGTTCAACGAAATTTTACCCAGCTTAAAAATGTCTGATATCGATGATACTCGGCACTATTATGAAAACAAACATCATTTTGATTATAATAGCTGTGGCAGAAAGCGCGATTTCGAATGTCGACATTGAAATTTTTCTGAGAATTTTTCTAAGTGTTAGAATTCAACGAAATTTTACCCAGCTTAAAAATGTCTGATATCGATGATACTCGGCACTATTATGAAAACGAACATCATTTTGATTATAATAGCTGTGGCAGAAAGCGCGATTTCGAATGTCGACATTGAAATTTTTCTGAAAATTTTTCTAAGTGTTAGAATTCAACGAAATTTTACCCAGCTTAAAAATGTCTGATATCGATGATACTCGGCACTATTATGAAAACAAACATCATTTTGATTATAATAGCTGTGGCAGAAAGCGCGTTTTCGAATGTCGATATTTGGGAATTTTCGGAGTCGTCCGTTCAACGAGATTTTTAACCCAGCTTAAAAATGTCTGATATCGATGATACTCGGCACTATTATGAAAACAAACATCATTTTGATTATAATAGCTGTGGCAGAAAGCGCGTTTTCGAATGTCGATATTTGAGAATTTTCGGAGTCGTCCGTTCAACGAGATTTTTAACCCAGCTTAAAAATGTCTGATATCGATGATACTCGGCACTATTATGAAAACTAACATCATTTTGATTATAATAGCTGTGGCAGAAAGCGCGATTTCGAATGTCGACATTGAAATTTTTCTGAAAATTTTTCTAAGTGTTAGAATTCAACGAAATTTTACCCAGCTTAAAAATGTCTGATATCGATGATACTCGGCACTATTATGAAAACAAACATCATTTTGATTATAATAGCTGTGGCAGAAAGCGCGTTTTCGAATGTCGATATTTGAGAATTTTCGGAGTCGTCCGTTCAACGAGATTTTTAACCCAGCTTAAAAATGTCTGATATCGATGATACTCGGCACTATTATGAAAACGAACATCATTTTGATTATAATAGCTGTGGCAGAAAGCGCGATTTCGAATGTCGACATTGAAATTTTTCTGAAAATTTTTCTAAGTGTTAGAATTCAACGAAATTTTACCCAGCTTAAAAATGTCTGATATCGATGATACTCGGCACTATTATGAAAACAAACATCATTTTGATTATAATAGCTGTGGCAGAAAGCGCGTTTTCGAATGTCGATATTTGAGAATTTTCGGAGTCGTCCGTTCAACGAGATTTTTAACCCAGCTTAAAAATGTCTGATATCGATGATACTCGGCACTATTATGAAAACAAACATCATTTTGATTATAATAGCTGTGGCAGAAAGCGCGATTTCGAATGTCGATATTTGAGAATTTTCGGAGTCGTCCGTTCAACGAGATTTTTAACCCAGCTTAAAAATGTCTGATATCGATGATACTCGGCACTATTATGAAAACAAACATCATTTTGATTATAATAGCTGTGGCAGAAAGCGCGATTTCGAATGTCGACATTGAAATTTTTCTGAAAATTTTTCTAAGTGTTAGAATTCAACGAAATTTTACCCAGCTTAAAAATGTCTGATATCGATGATACTCGGCACTATTATGAAAACAAACATCATTTTGATTATAATAGCTGTGGCAGAAAGCGCGTTTTCGAATGTCGATATTTGAGAATTTTCGGAGTCGTCCGTTCAACGAGATTTTTAACCCAGCTTAAAAATGTCTGATATCGATGATACTCGGCACTATTATGAAAACGAACATCATTTTGATTATAATAGCTGTGGCAGAAAGCGCGATTTCGAATGTCGACATTGAAATTTTTCTGAAAATTTTTCTAAGTGTTAGAATTCAACGAAATTTTACCCAGCTTAAAAATGTCTGATATCGATGATACTCGGCACTATTATGAAAACGAACATCATTTTGATTATAATAGCTGTGGCAGAAAGCGCGATTTCGAATGTCGACATTGAAATTTTTCTGAGAATTTTTCTAAGTGTTAGAATTCAACGAAATTTTACCCAGCTTAAAAATGTCTGATATCGATGATACTCGGCACTATTATGAAAACGAACATCATTTTGATTATAATAGCTGTGGCAGAAAGCGCGATTTCGAATGTCGATATTTGAGAATTTTCGGAGTCGTCCGTTCAACGAGATTTTTAACCCAGCTTAAAAATGTCTGATATCGATGACACTCGGCACTATTATGAAAACAAACATCATTTTGATTATAATAGCTGTGGCAGAAAGCGCGTTTTCGAATGTCGATATTTGAGTATTTTCGGAATCGTCCGTTCAACGAAATTTTACCCAGCTTAAAAATGTCTGATATCGATGATACTCGGCACTATTATGAAAACAAACATCATTTTGATTATAATAGCTGTGGCAGAAAGCGCGATTTCGAATGTCGACATTGAAATTTTTCTGAGAATTTTTTCTAAGTGTTAGAATTCAACGAAATTTTACCCAGCTTAAAAATGTCTGATATCGATGATACTCGGCACTATTATGAAAACAAACATCATTTTGATTATAATAGCTGTGGCAGAAAGCGCGATTTCGAATGTCGACATTGAAATTTTTCTGAAAATTTTTCTAAGTGTTAGAATTCAACGAAATTTTACCCAGCTTAAAAATGTCTGATATCGATGATACTCGGCACTATTATGAAAACGAACATCATTTTGATTATAATAGCTGTGGCAGAAAGCGCGATTTCGAATGTCGACATTGAAATTTTTCTGAAAATTTTTCTAAGTGTTAGAATTCAACGAAATTTTACCCAGCTTAAAAATGTCTGATATCGATGATACTCGGCACTATTATGAAAACAAACATCATTTTGATTATAATAGCTGTGGCAGAAAGCGCGTTTTCGAATGTCGATATTTGAGAATTTTCGGAGTCGTCCGTTCAACGAGATTTTTAACCCAGCTTAAAAATGTCTGATATCGATGATACTCGGCACTATTATGAAAACGAACATCATTTTGATTATAATAGCTGTGGCAGAAAGCGCGATTTCGAATGTCGATATTTGAGAATTTTCGGAGTCGTCCGTTCAACGAGATTTTTAACCCAGCTTAAAAATTTCTGATATCGATGATACTCGGCACTATTATGAAAACAAACATCATTTTGATTATAATAGCTGTGGCAGAAAGCGCGTTTTCGAATGTCGATATTTGAGAATTTTCGGAGTCGTCCGTTCAACGAGATTTTTAACCCAGCTTAAAAATGTCTGATATCGATGATACTCGGCACTATTATGAAAACTAACATCATTTTGATTATAATAGCTGTGGCAGAAAGCGCGATTTCGAATGTCGACATTGAAATTTTTCTGAAAATTTTTCTAAGTGTCAGAATTCAACGAAATTTTACCCAGCTTAAAAATGTCTGATATCGATGATACTCGGCACTATTATGAAAACAAACATCATTTTGATTATAATAGATGTGGCAGAAAGCGCGTTTTCGAATGTCGATATTTGAGAATTTTCGGAGTCGTCCGTTCAACGAGATTTTTAACCCAGCTTAAAAATGTCTGATATCGATGATACTCGGCACTATTATGAAAACGAACATCATTTTGATTATAATAGCTGTGGCAGAAAGCGCGATTTCGAATGTCGATATTTGAGAATTTTCGGAGTCGTCCGTTCAACGAGATTTTTAACCCAGCTTAAAAATGTCTGATATCGATGATACTCGGCACTATTATGAAAACAAACATCATTTTGATTATAATAGCTGTGGCAGAAAGCGCGATTTCGAATGTCGACATTGAAATTTTTCTGAAAATTTTTCTAAGTGTTAGAATTCAACGAAATTTTACCCAGCTTAAAAATGTCTGATATCGATGATACTCGGCACTATTATGAAAACAAACATCATTTTGATTATAATAGCTGTGGCAGAAAGCGCGTTTTCGAATGTCGATATTTGAGAATTTTCGGAGTCGTCCGTTCAACGAGATTTTTAACCCAGCTTAAAAATGTCTGATATCGATGATACTCGGCACTATTATGAAAACGAACATCATTTTGATTATAATAGCTGTGGCAGAAAGCGCGATTTCGAATGTCGACATTGAAATTTTTCTGAAAATTTTTCTAAGTGTTAGAATTCAACGAAATTTTACCCAGCTTAAAAATGTCTGATATCGATGATACTCGGCACTATTATGAAAACGAACATCATTTTGATTATAATAGCTGTGGCAGAAAGCGCGATTTCGAATGTCGACATTGAAATTTTTCTGAGAATTTTTCTAAGTGTTAGAATTCAACGAAATTTTACCCAGCTTAAAAATGTCTGATATCGATGATACTCGGCACTATTATGAAAACGAACATCATTTTGATTATAATAGCTGTGGCAGAAAGCGCGATTTCGAATGTCGATATTTGAGAATTTTCGGAGTCGTCCGTTCAACGAGATTTTTAACCCAGCTTAAAAATGTCTGATATCGATGACACTCGGCACTATTATGAAAACAAACATCATTTTGATTATAATAGCTGTGGCAGAAAGCGCGTTTTCGAATGTCGATATTTGAGTATTTTCGGAATCGTCCGTTCAACGAAATTTTACCCAGCTTAAAAATGTCTGATATCGATGATACTCGGCACTATTATGAAAACAAACATCATTTTGATTATAATAGCTGTGGCAGAAAGCGCGATTTCGAATGTCGACATTGAAATTTTTCTGAGAATTTTTCTAAGTGTTAGAATTCAACGAAATTTTACCCAGCTTAAAAATGTCTGATATCGATGATACTCGGCACTATTATGAAAACAAACATCATTTTGATTATAATAGCTGTGGCAGAAAGCGCGATTTCGAATGTCGACATTGAAATTTTTCTGAAAATTTTTCTAAGTGTTAGAATTCAACGAAATTTTACCCAGCTTAAAAATGTCTGATATCGATGATACTCGGCACTATTATGAAAACGAACATCATTTTGATTATAATAGCTGTGGCAGAAAGCGCGATTTCGAATGTCGACATTGAAATTTTTCTGAAAATTTTTCTAAGTGTTAGAATTCAACGAAATTTTACCCAGCTTAAAAATGTCTGATATCGATGATACTCGGCACTATTATGAAAACAAACATCATTTTGATTATAATAGCTGTGGCAGAAAGCGCGTTTTCGAATGTCGATATTTGAGAATTTTCGGAGTCGTCCGTTCAACGAGATTTTTAACCCAGCTTAAAAATGTCTGATATCGATGATACTCGGCACTATTATGAAAACGAACATCATTTTGATTATAATAGCTGTGGCAGAAAGCGCGATTTCGAATGTCGACATTGAAATTTTTCTGAAAATTTTTCTAAGTGTTAGAATTCAACGAAATTTTACCCAGCTTAAAAATGTCTGATATCGATGATACTCGGCACTATTATGAAAACAAACATCATTTTGATTATAATAGCTGTGGCAGAAAGCGCGTTTTCGAATGTCGATATTTGAGAATTTTCGGAGTCGTCCGTTCAACGAGATTTTTAACCCAGCTTAAAAATGTCTGATATCGATGATACTCGGCACTATTATGAAAACGAACATCATTTTGATTATAATAGCTGTGGCAGAAAGCGCGATTTCGAATGTCGACATTGAAATTTTTCTGAAAATTTTTCTAAGTGTTAGAATTCAACGAAATTTTACCCAGCTTAAAAATGTCTGATATCGATGATACTCGGCACTATTATGAAAACAAACATCATTTTGATTATAATAGCTGTGGCAGAAAGCGCGTTTTCGAATGTCGATATTTGAGAATTTTCGGAGTCGTCCGTTCAACGAGATTTTTAACCCAGCTTAAAAATGTCTGATATCGATGATACTCGGCACTATTATGAAAACAAACATCATTTTGATTATAATAGCTGTGGCAGAAAGCGCGTTTTCGAATGTCGATATTTGAGAATTTTCGGAGTCGTCCGTTCAACGAGATTTTTAACCCAGCTTAAAAATGTCTGATATCGATGATACTCGGCACTATTATGAAAACGAACATCATTTTGATTATAATAGCTGTGGCAGAAAGCGCGATTTCGAATGTCGACATTGAAATTTTTCTGAGAATTTTTCTAAGTGTTAGAATTCAACGAAATTTTACCCAGCTTAAAAATGTCTGATATCGATGATACTCGGCACTATTATGAAAACGAACATCATTTTGATTATAATAGCTGTGGCAGAAAGCGCGATTTCGAATGTCGATATTTGAGAATTTTCGGAGTCGTCCGTTCAACGAGATTTTTAACCCAGCTTAAAAATGTCTGATATCGATGATACTCGGCACTATTATGAAAACAAACATCATTTTGATTATAATAGCTGTGGCAGAAAGCGCGATTTCGAATGTCGACATTGAAATTTTTCTGAAAATTTTTCTAAGTGTTAGAATTCAACGAAATTTTACCCAGCTTAAAAATGTCTGATATCGATGATACTCGGCACTATTATGAAAACAAACATCATTTTGATTATAATAGCTGTGGCAGAAAGCGCGTTTTCGAATGTCGATATTTGAGAATTTTCGGAGTCGTCCGTTCAACGAGATTTTTAACCCAGCTTAAAAATGTCTGATATCGATGATACTCGGCACTATTATGAAAACGAACATCATTTTGATTATAATAGCTGTGGCAGAAAGCGCGATTTCGAATGTCGACATTGAAATTTTTCTGAGAATTTTTTTAAGTGTTAGAATTCAACGAAATTTTACCCAGCTTAAAAATGTCTGATATCGATGATACTCGGCACTATTATGAAAACAAACATCATTTTGATTATAATAGCTGTGGCAGAAAGCGCGTTTTCGAATGTCGATATTTGAGAATTTTCGGAGTCGTCCGTTCAACGAGATTTTTAACCCAGCTTAAAAATGTCTGATATCGATGATACTCGGCACTATTATGAAAACAAACATCATTTTGATTATAATAGCTGTGGCAGAAAGCGCGATTTCGAATGTCGATATTTGAGAATTTTCGGAGTCGTCCGTTCAACGAGATTTTTAACCCAGCTTAAAAATGTCTGATATCGATGATACTCGGCACTATTATGAAAACGAACATCATTTTGATTATAATAGCTGTGGCAGAAAGCGCGATTTCGAATGTCGACATTGAAATTTTTCTGAAAATTTTTCTAAGTGTTAGAATTCAACGAAATTTTACCCAGCTTAAAAATGTCTGATATCGATGATACTCGGCACTATTATGAAAACGAACATCATTTTGATTATAATAGCTGTGGCAGAAAGCGCGTTTTCGAATGTCGATATTTGAGAATTTTCGGAGTCGTCCGTTCAACGAGATTTTTAACCCAGCTTAAAAATGTCTGATATCGATGATACTCGGCACTATTATGAAAACTAACATCATTTTGATTATAATAGCTGTGGCAGAAAGCGCGATTTCGAATGTCGACATTGAAATTTTTCTGAGAATTTTTCTAAGTGTTAGAATTCAACGAAATTTTACCCAGCTTAAAAATGTCTGATATCGATGATACTCGGCACTATTATGAAAACGAACATCATTTTGATTATAATAGCTGTGGCAGAAAGCGCGATTTCGAATGTCGACATTGAAATTTTTCTGAGAATTTTTTTAAGTGTTAGAATTCAACGAAATTTTACCCAGCTTAAAAATGTCTGATATCGATGATACTCGGCACTATTATGAAAACGAACATCATTTTGATTATAATAGCTGTGGCAGAAAGCGCGATTTCGAATGTCGACATTGAAATTTTTCTGAAAATTTTTCTAAGTGTTAGAATTCAACGAAATTTTACCCAGCTTAAAAATGTCTGATATCCATGATACTCGGCACTATTATGAAAACGAACATCATTTTGATTATAATAGCTGTGGCAGAAAGCGCGATTTCGAATGTCGACATTGAAATTTTTCTGAGAATTTTTCTAAGTGTTAGAATTCAACGAAATTTTACCCAGCTTAAAAATGTCTGATATCGATGATACTCGGCACTATTATGAAAACGAACATCATTTTGATTATAATAGCTGTGGCAGAAAGCGCGATTTCGAATGTCGATATTTGAGAATTTTCGGAGTCGTCCGTTCAACGAGATTTTTAACCCAGCTTAAAAATGTCTGATATCGATGATACTCGGCACTATTATGAAAACAAACATCATTTTGATTATAATAGCTGTGGCAGAAAGCGCGTTTTCGAATGTCGATATTTGAGAATTTTCGGAGTCGTCCGTTCAACGAGATTTTTAACCCAGCTTAAAAATGTCTGATATCGATGATACTCGGCACTATTATGAAAGCGAACATCATTTTGATTATAATAGCTGTGGCAGAAAGCGCGATTTCGAATGTCGACATTGAAATTTTTCTGAAAATTTTTCTAAGTGTTAGAATTCAACGAAATTTTACCCAGCTTAAAAATGTCTGATATCGATGATACTCGGCACTATTATGAAAACGAACATCATTTTGATTATAATAGCTGTGGCAGAAAGCGCGATTTCGAATGTCGACATTGAAATTTTTCTGAAAATTTTTCTAAGTGTTAGAATTCAACGAAATTTTACCCAGCTTAAAAATGTCTGATATCGATGATACTCGGCACTATTATGAAAACAAACATCATTTTGATTATAATAGCTGTGGCAGAAAGCGCGTTTTCGAATGTCGATATTTGAGAATTTTCGGAGTCGTCCGTTCAACGAGATTTTTAACCCAGCTTAAAAATGTCTGATATCGATGATACTCGGCACTATTATGAAAACGAACATCATTTTGATTATAATAGCTGTGGCAGAAAGCGCGATTTCGAATGTCGACATTGAAATTTTTCTGAGAATTTTTCTAAGTGTTAGAATTCAACGAAATTTTACCCAGCTTAAAAATGTCTGATATCGATGATACTCGGCACTATTATGAAAACGAACATCATTTTGATTATAATAGCTGTGGCAGAAAGCGCGATTTCGAATGTCGATATTTGAGAATTTTCGGAGTCGTCCGTTCAACGAGATTTTTAACCCAGCTTAAAAATGTCTGATATCGATGATACTCGGCACTATTATGAAAACAAACATCATTTTGATTATAATAGCTGTGGCAGAAAGCGCGATTTCGAATGTCGACATTGAAATTTTTCTGAAAATTTTTCTAAGTGTTAGAATTCAACGAAATTTTACCCAGCTTAAAAATGTCTGATATCGATGATACTCGGCACTATTATGAAAACAAACATCATTTTGATTATAATAGCTGTGGCAGAAAGCGCGTTTTCGAATGTCGATATTTGAGAATTTTCGGAGTCGTCCGTTCAAAGAGATTTTTAACCCAGCTTAAAAATGTCTGATATCGATGATACTCGGCACTATTATGAAAACGAACATCATTTTGATTATAATAGCTGTGGCAGAAAGCGCGATTTCGAATGTCGACATTGAAATTTTTCTGAGAATTTTTTTAAGTGTTAGAATTCAACGAAATTTTACCCAGCTTAAAAATGTCTGATATCGATGATACTCGGCACTATTATGAAAACAAACATCATTTTGATTATAATAGCTGTGGCAGAAAGCGCGTTTTCGAATGTCGATATTTGAGAATTTTCGGAGTCGTCCGTTCAACGAGATTTTTAACCCAGCTTAAAAATGTCTGATATCGATGATACTCGGCACTATTATGAAAACAAACATCATTTTGATTATAATAGCTGTGGCAGAAAGCGCGATTTCGAATGTCGATATTTGAGAATTTTCGGAGTCGTCCGTTCAACGAGATTTTTAACCCAGCTTAAAAATGTCTGATATCGATGATACTCGGCACTATTATGAAAACGAACATCATTTTGATTATAATAGCTGTGGCAGAAAGCGCGATTTCGAATGTCGACATTGAAATTTTTCTGAAAATTTTTCTAAGTGTTAGAATTCAACGAAATTTTACCCAGCTTAAAAATGTCTGATATCGATGATACTCGGCACTATTATGAAAACGAACATCATTTTGATTATAATAGCTGTGGCAGAAAGCGCGTTTTCGAATGTCGATATTTGAGAATTTTCGGAGTCGTCCGTTCAACGAGATTTTTAACCCAGCTTAAAAATGTCTGATATCGATGATACTCGGCACTATTATGAAAACTAACATCATTTTGATTATAATAGCTGTGGCAGAAAGCGCGATTTCGAATGTCGACATTGAAATTTTTCTGAGAATTTTTCTAAGTGTTAGAATTCAACGAAATTTTACCCAGCTTAAAAATGTCTGATATCGATGATACTCGGCACTATTATGAAAACGAACATCATTTTGATTATAATAGCTGTGGCAGAAAGCGCGATTTCGAATGTCGACATTGAAATTTTTCTGAGAATTTTTTTAAGTGTTAGAATTCAACGAAATTTTACCCAGCTTAAAAATGTCTGATATCGATGATACTCGGCACTATTATGAAAACGAACATCATTTTGATTATAATAGCTGTGGCAGAAAGCGCGATTTCGAATGTCGACATTGAAATTTTTCTGAAAATTTTTCTAAGTGTTAGAATTCAACGAAATTTTACCCAGCTTAAAAATGTCTGATATCCATGATACTCGGCACTATTATGAAAACGAACATCATTTTGATTATAATAGCTGTGGCAGAAAGCGCGATTTCGAATGTCGACATTGAAATTTTTCTGAGAATTTTTCTAAGTGTTAGAATTCAACGAAATTTTACCCAGCTTAAAAATGTCTGATATCGATGATACTCGGCACTATTATGAAAACGAACATCATTTTGATTATAATAGCTGTGGCAGAAAGCGCGATTTCGAATGTCGATATTTGAGAATTTTCGGAGTCGTCCGTTCAACGAGATTTTTAACCCAGCTTAAAAATGTCTGATATCGATGATACTCGGCACTATTATGAAAACAAACATCATTTTGATTATAATAGCTGTGGCAGAAAGCGCGTTTTCGAATGTCGATATTTGAGAATTTTCGGAGTCGTCCGTTCAACGAGATTTTTAACCCAGCTTAAAAATGTCTGATATCGATGATACTCGGCACTATTATGAAAGCGAACATCATTTTGATTATAATAGCTGTGGCAGAAAGCGCGATTTCGAATGTCGACATTGAAATTTTTCTGAAAATTTTTCTAAGTGTTAGAATTCAACGAAATTTTACCCAGCTTAAAAATGTCTGATATCGATGATACTCGGCACTATTATGAAAACGAACATCATTTTGATTATAATAGCTGTGGCAGAAAGCGCGATTTCGAATGTCGACATTGAAATTTTTCTGAAAATTTTTCTAAGTGTTAGAATTCAACGAAATTTTACCCAGCTTAAAAATGTCTGATATCGATGATACTCGGCACTATTATGAAAACAAACATCATTTTGATTATAATAGCTGTGGCAGAAAGCGCGTTTTCGAATGTCGATATTTGAGAATTTTCGGAGTCGTCCGTTCAACGAGATTTTTAACCCAGCTTAAAAATGTCTGATATCGATGACACTCGGCACTATTATGAAAACAAACATCATTTTGATTATAATAGCTGTGGCAGAAAGCGCGTTTTCGAACGTCGATATTTGAGTATTTTCGGAATCGTCCGTTCAACGAAATTTTACCCAGCTTAAAAATGTCTGATATCGATGATACTCGGCACTATTATGAAAACAAACATCATTTTGATTATAATAGCTGTGGCAGAAAGCGCGATTTCGAATGTCGACATTGAAATTTTTCTGAGAATTTTTCTAAGTGTTAGAATTCAACGAAATTTTACCCAGCTTAAAAATGTCTGATATCGATGATACTCGGCACTATTATGAAAACGAACATCATTTTGATTATAATAGCTGTGGCAGAAAGCGCGATTTCGAATGTCGACATTGAAATTTTTCTGAAAATTTTTCTAAGTGTTAGAATTCAACGAAATTTTACCCAGCTTAAAAATGTCTGATATCGATGATACTCGGCACTATTATGAAAACAAACATCATTTTGATTATAATAGCTGTGGCAGAAAGCGCGTTTTCGAATGTCGATATTTGAGAATTTTCGGAGTCGTCCGTTCAACGAGATTTTTAACCCAGCTTAAAAAAGTCTGATATCGATGATACTCGGCACTATTATGAAAACGAACATCATTTTGATTATAATAGCTGTGGCAGAAAGCGCGATTTCGAATGTCGACATTGAAATTTTTCTGAAAATTTTTCTAAGTGTTAGAATTCAACGAAATTTTACCCAGCTTAAAAATGTCTGATATCGATGATACTCGGCACTATTATGAAAACAAACATCATTTTGATTATAATAGCTGTGGCAGAAAGCGCGTTTTCGAATGTCGATATTTGAGAATTTTCGGAGTCGTCCGTTCAACGAGAATTTTAACCCAGCTTAAAAATGTCTGATATCGATGATACTCGGCACTATTATGAAAACGAACATCATTTTGATTATAATAGCTGTGGCAGAAAGCGCGATTTCGAATGTCGACATTGAAATTTTTCTGAAAATTTTTCTAAGTGTTAGAATTCAACGAAATTTTACCCAGCTTAAAAATGTCTGATATCGATGATACTCGGCACTATTATGAAAACAAACATCATTTTGATTATAATAGCTGTGGCAGAAAGCGCGTTTTCGAATGTCGATATTTGAGAATTTTCGGAGTCGTCCGTTCAACGAGATTTTTAACCCAGCTTAAAAATGTCTGATATCGATGATACTCGGCACTATTATGAAAACAAACATCATTTTGATTATAATAGCTGTGGCAGAAAGCGCGTTTTCGAATGTCGATATTTGAGAATTTTCGGAGTCGTCCGTTCAACGAGATTTTTAACCCAGCTTAAAAATGTCTGATATCGATGATACTCGGCACTATTATGAAAACGAACATCATTTTGATTATAATAGCTGTGGCAGAAAGCGCGATTTCGAATGTCGACATTGAAATTTTTCTGAGAATTTTTCTAAGTGTTAGAATTCAACGAAATTTTACCCAGCTTAAAAATGTCTGATATCGATGATACTCGGCACTATTATGAAAATGAACATCATTTTGATTATAATAGCTGTGGCAGAAAGCGCGATTTCGAATGTCGATATTTGAGAATTTTCGGAGTCGTCCGTTCAACGAGATTTTTAACCCAGCTCAAAAATTTCTGATATCGATGATACTCGGCACTATTATGAAAACAAACATCATTTTGATTATAATAGCTGTGGCAGAAAGCGCGTTTTCGAATGTCGATATTTGAGAATTTTCGGAGTCGTCCGTTCAACGAGATTTTTAACCCAGCTTAAAAATGTCTGATATCGATGATACTCGGCACTATTATGAAAACGAACATCATTTTGATTATAATAGCTGTGGCAGAAAGCGCGATTTCGAATGTCGACATTGAAATTTTTCTGAGAATTTTTTTAAGTGTTAGAATTCAACGAAATTTTACCCAGCTTAAAAATGTCTGATATCGATGATACTCGGCACTATTATGAAAACGAACATCATTTTGATTATAATAGCTGTGGCAGAAAGCGCGATTTCGAATGTCGACATTGAAATTTTTCTGAAAATTTTTCTAAGTGTTAGAATTCAACGAAATTTTACCCAGCTTAAAAATGTCTGATATCGATGATACTCGGCACTATTATGAAAACAAACATCATTTTGATTATAATAGCTGTGGCAGAAAGCGCGTTTCCGAATGTCGATATTTGAGAATTTTCGGAGTCGTCCGTTCAACGAGATTTTTAACCCAGCTTAAAAATGTCTGATATCGATGATACTCGGCACTATTATGAAAACGAACATCATTTTGATTATAATAGCTGTGGCAGAAAGCGCGATTTCGAATGTCGACATTGAAATTTTTCTGAGAATTTTTCTAAGTGTTAGAATTCAACGAAATTTTAACCAGCTTAAAAATGTCTGATATCGATGATACTCGGCACTATTATGAAAACGAACATCATTTTGATTATAATAGCTGTGGCAGAAAGCGCGATTTCGAATGTCGATATTTGAGAATTTTCGGAGTCGTCCGTTCAACGAGATTTTTAACCCAGCTTAAAAATGTCTGATATCGATGATACTCGGCACTATTATGAAAACAAACATCATTTTGATTATAATAGCTGTGGCAGAAAGCGCGATTTCGAATGTCGACATTGAAATTTTTCTGAAAATTTTTCTAAGTGTTAGAATTCAACGAAATTTTACCCAGCTTAAAAATGTCTGATATCGATGATACTCGGCACTATTATGAAAACAAACATCATTTTGATTATAATAGCTGTGGCAGAAAGCGCGTTTTCGAATGTCGATATTTGAGAATTTTCGGAGTCGTCCGTTCAACGAGATTTTTAACCCAGCTTAAAAATGTCTGATATCGATGATACTCGGCACTATTATGAAAACGAACATCATTTTGATTATAATAGCTGTGGCAGAAAGCGCGATTTCGAATGTCGACATTGAAATTTTTCTGAAAATTTTTCTAAGTGTTAGAATTCAACGAAATTTTACCCAGCTTAAAAATGTCTGATATCGATGATACTCGGCACTATTATGAAAACGAACATCATTTTGATTATAATAGCTGTGGCAGAAAGCGCGATTTCGAATGTCGACATTGAAATTTTTCTGAAAATTTTTCTAAGTGTTAGAATTCAACGAAATTTTACCCAGCTTAAAAATGTCTGATATCGATGATACTCGGCACTATTATGAAAACGAACATCATTTTGATTATAATAGCTGTGGCAGAAAGCGCGTTTTCGAATGTCGATATTTGAGAATTTTCGGAGTCGTCCGTTCAACGAGATTTTTAACCCAGCTTAAAAATGTCTGATATCGATGATACTCGGCACTATTATGAAAACTAACATCATTTTGATTATAATAGCTGTGGCAGAAAGCGCGATTTCGAATGTCGACATTGAAATTTTTCTGAGAATTTTTCTAAGTGTTAGAATTCAACGAAATTTTACCCAGCTTAAAAATGTCTGATATCGATGATACTCGGCACTATTATGAAAACGAACATCATTTTGATTATAATAGCTGTGGCAGAAAGCGCGATTTCGAATGTCGACATTGAAATTTTTCTGAGAATTTTTTTAAGTGTTAGAATTCAACGAAATTTTACCCAGCTTAAAAATGTCTGATATCGATGATACTCGGCACTATTATGAAAACGAACATCATTTTGATTATAATAGCTGTGGCAGAAAGCGCGATTTCGAATGTCGACATTGAAATTTTTCTGAAAATTTTTCTAAGTGTTAGAATTCAACGAAATTTTACCCAGCTTAAAAATGTCTGATATCCATGATACTCGGCACTATTATGAAAACGAACATCATTTTGATTATAATAGCTGTGGCAGAAAGCGCGATTTCGAATGTCGACATTGAAATTTTTCTGAGAATTTTTCTAAGTGTTAGAATTCAACGAAATTTTACCCAGCTTAAAAATGTCTGATATTGATGATACTCGGCACTATTATGAAAACGAACATCATTTTGATTATAATAGCTGTCTCAGAAAGCGCGATTTCGAATGTCGATATTTGAGAATTTTCGGAGTCGTCCGTTCAACGAGATTTTTAACCCAGCTTAAAAATGTCTGATATCGATGATACTCGGCACTATTATGAAAACAAACATCATTTTGATTATAATAGCTGTGGCAGAAAGCGCGTTTTCGAATGTCGATATTTGAGAATTTTCGGAGTCGTCCGTTCAACGAGATTTTTAACCCAGCTTAAAAATGTCTGATATCGATGATACTCGGCACTATTATGAAAACGAACATCATTTTGATTATAATAGCTGTGGCAGAAAGCGCGATTTCGAATGTCGATATTTGAGAATTTTCGGAGTCGTCCGTTCAACGAGATTTTTAACCCAGCTTAAAAATGTCTGATATCGATGATACTCGGCACTATTATGAAAACAAACATCATTTTGATTATAATAGCTGTGGCAGAAAGCGCGATTTCGAATGTCGACATTGAAATTTTTCTGAGAATTTTTCTAAGTGTTAGAATTCAACGAAATTTTACCCAGCTTAAAAATGTCTGATATCGATGATACTCGGCACTATTATGAAAACAAACATCATTTTGATTATAATAGCTGTGGCAGAAAGCGCGTTTTCGAATGTCGATATTTGAGAATTTTCGGAGTCGTCCGTTCAACGAGATTTTTAACCCTGCTTAAAAATGTCTGATATCGATGATACTCGGCACTATTATGAAAACGAACATCATTTTGATTATAATAGCTGTGGCAGAAAGCGCGATTTCGAATGTCGACATTGAAATTTTTCTGAAAATTTTTTTAAGTGTTAGAATTCAACGAAATTTTACCCAGCTTAAAAATGTCTGATATCGATGATACTCGGCACTATTATGAAAACGAACATCATTTTGATTATAATAGCTGTGGCAGAAAGCGCGATTTCGAATGTCGACATTGAAATTTTTCTGAGAATTTTTCTAAGTGTTAGAATTCAACGAAATTTTACCCAGCTTAAAAATGTCTGATATTGATGATACTCGGCACTATTATGAAAACGAACATCATTTTGATTATAATAGCTGTGGCAGAAAGCGCGATTTCGAATGTCGATATTTGAGAATTTTCGGAGTCGTCCGTTCAACGAGATTTTTAACCCAGCTTAAAAATGTCTGATATCGATGATACTCGGCACTATTATGAAAACAAACATCATTTTGATTATAATAGCTGTGGCAGAAAGCGCGTTTTCGAATGTCGATATTTGAGAATTTTCGGAGTCGTCCGTTCAACGAGATTTTTAACCCAGCTTAAAAATGTCTGATATCGATGATACTCGGCACTATTATGAAAACGAACATCATTTTGATTATAATAGCTGTGGCAGAAAGCGCGATTTCGAATGTCGATATTTGAGAATTTTCGGAGTCGTCCGTTCAACGAGATTTTTAACCCAGCTTAAAAATGTCTGATATCGATGATACTCGGCACTATTATGAAAACAAACATCATTTTGATTATAATAGCTGTGGCAGAAAGCGCGATTTCGAATGTCGACATTGAAATTTTTCTGAGAATTTTTCTAAGTGTTAGAATTCAACGAAATTTTACCCAGCTTAAAAATGTCTGATATCGATGATACTCGGCACTATTATGAAAACAAACATCATTTTGATTATAATAGCTGTGGCAGAAAGCGCGTTTTCGAATGTCGATATTTGAGAATTTTCGGAGTCGTCCGTTCAACGAGATTTTTAACCCTGCTTAAAAATGTCTGATATCGATGATACTCGGCACTATTATGAAAACGAACATCATTTTGATTATAATAGCTGTGGCAGAAAGCGCGATTTCGAATGTCGACATTGAAATTTTTCTGAAAATTTTTCTAAGTGTTAGAATTCAACGAAATTTTACCCAGCTTAAAAATGTCTGATATCGATGATACTCGGCACTATTATGAAAACGAACATCATTTTGATTATAATAGCTGTGGCAGAAAGCGCGATTTCGAATGTCGACATTGAAATTTTTCTGAGAATTTTTCTAAGTGTTAGAATTCAACGAAATTTTACCCAGCTTAAAAATGTCTGATATCGATGATACTCGGCACTATTATGAAAACGAACATCATTTTGATTATAATAGCTGTGGCAGAAAGCGCGATTTCGAATGTCGATATTTGAGAATTTTCGGAGTCGTCCGTTCAACGAGATTTTTAACCCAGCTTAAAAATGTCTGATATCGATGACACTCGGCACTATTATGAAAACAAACATCATTTTGATTATAATAGCTGTGGCAGAAAGCGCGTTTTCGAATGTCGATATTTGAGTATTTTCGGAATCGTCCGTTCAACGAAATTTTACCCAGCTTAAAAATGTCTGATATCGATGATACTCGGCACTATTATGAAAACAAACATCATTTTGATTATAATAGCTGTGGCAGAAAGCGCGATTTCGAATGTCGACATTGAAATTTTTCTGAGAATTTTTCTAAGTGTTAGAATTCAACGAAATTTTACCCAGCTTAAAAATGTCTGATATCGATGATACTCGGCACTATTATGAAAACAAACATCATTTTGATTATAATAGCTGTGGCAGAAAGCGCGATTTCGAATGTCGACATTGAAATTTTTCTGAAAATTTTTCTAAGTGTTAGAATTCAACGAAATTTTACCCAGCTTAAAAATGTCTGATATCGATGATACTCGGCACTATTATGAAAACGAACATCATTTTGATTATAATAGCTGTGGCAGAAAGCGCGATTTCGAATGTCGACATTGAAATTTTTCTGAAAATTTTTCTAAGTGTTAGAATTCAACGAAATTTTACCCAGCTTAAAAATGTCTGATATCGATGATACTCGGCACTATTATGAAAACAAACATCATTTTGATTATAATAGCTGTGGCAGAAAGCGCGTTTTCGAATGTCGATATTTGAGAATTTTCGGAGTCGTCCGTTCAACGAGATTTTTAACCCAGCTTAAAAATGTCTGATATCGATGATACTCGGCACTATTATGAAAACGAACATCATTTTGATTATAATAGCTGTGGCAGAAAGCGCGATTTCGAATGTCGACATTGAAATTTTTCTGAAAATTTTTCTAAGTGTTAGAATTCAACGAAATTTTACCCAGCTTAAAAATGTCTGATATCGATGATACTCGGCACTATTATGAAAACAAACATCATTTTGATTATAATAGCTGTGGCAGAAAGCGCGTTTTCGAATGTCGATATTTGAGAATTTTCGGAGTCGTCCGTTCAACGAGATTTTTAACCCAGCTTAAAAATGTCTGATATCGATGATACTCGGCACTATTATGAAAACGAACATCATTTTGATTATAATAGCTGTGGCAGAAAGCGCGATTTCGAATGTCGACATTGAAATTTTTCTGAAAATTTTTCTAAGTGTTAGAATTCAACGAAATTTTACCCAGCTTAAAAATGTCTGATATCGATGATACTCGGCACTATTATGAAAACAAACATCATTTTGATTATAATAGCTGTGGCAGAAAGCGCGTTTTCGAATGTCGATATTTGAGAATTTTCGGAGTCGTCCGTTCAACGAGATTTTTAACCCAGCTTAAAAATGTCTGATATCGATGATACTCGGCACTATTATGAAAACAAACATCATTTTGATTATAATAGCTGTGGCAGAAAGCGCGTTTTCGAATGTCGATATTTGAGAATTTTCGGAGTCGTCCGTTCAACGAGATTTTTAACCCAGCTTAAAAATGTCTGATATCGATGATACTCGGCACTATTATGAAAACGAACATCATTTTGATTATAATAGCTGTGGCAGAAAGCGCGATTTCGAATGTCGACATTGAAATTTTTCTGAGAATTTTTCTAAGTGTTAGAATTCAACGAAATTTTACCCAGCTTAAAAATGTCTGATATCGATGATACTCGGCACTATTATGAAAACGAACATCATTTTGATTATAATAGCTGTGGCAGAAAGCGCGATTTCGAATGTCGATATTTGAGAATTTTCGGAGTCGTCCGTTCAACGAGATTTTTAACCCAGCTTAAAAATGTCTGATATCGATGATACTCGGCACTATTATGAAAACAAACATCATTTTGATTATAATAGCTGTGGCAGAAAGCGCGATTTCGAATGTCGACATTGAAATTTTTCTGAAAATTTTTCTAAGTGTTAGAATTCAACGAAATTTTACCCAGCTTAAAAATGTCTGATATCGATGATACTCGGCACTATTATGAAAACAAACATCATTTTGATTATAATAGCTGTGGCAGAAAGCGCGTTTTCGAATGTCGATATTTGAGAATTTTCGGAGTCGTCCGTTCAACGAGATTTTTAACCCAGCTTAAAAATGTCTGATATCGATGATACTCGGCACTATTATGAAAACGAACATCATTTTGATTATAATAGCTGTGGCAGAAAGCGCGATTTCGAATGTCGACATTGAAATTTTTCTGAGAATTTTTTTAAGTGTTAGAATTCAACGAAATTTTACCCAGCTTAAAAATGTCTGATATCGATGATACTCGGCACTATTATGAAAACAAACATCATTTTGATTATAATAGCTGTGGCAGAAAGCGCGTTTTCGAATGTCGATATTTGAGAATTTTCGGAGTCGTCCGTTCAACGAGATTTTTAACCCAGCTTAAAAATGTCTGATATCGATGATACTCGGCACTATTATGAAAACAAACATCATTTTGATTATAATAGCTGTGGCAGAAAGCGCGATTTCGAATGTCGATATTTGAGAATTTTCGGAGTCGTCCGTTCAACGAGATTTTTAACCCAGCTTAAAAATGTCTGATATCGATGATACTCGGCACTATTATGAAAACTAACATCATTTTGATTATAATAGCTGTGGCAGAAAGCGCGATTTCGAATGTCGACATTGAAATTTTTCTGAGAATTTTTCTAAGTGTTAGAATTCAACGAAATTTTACCCAGCTTAAAAATGTCTGATATCGATGATACTCGGCACTATTATGAAAACGAACATCATTTTGATTATAATAGCTGTGGCAGAAAGCGCGATTTCGAATGTCGACATTGAAATTTTTCTGAGAATTTTTTTAAGTGTTAGAATTCAACGAAATTTTACCCAGCTTAAAAATGTCTGATATCGATGATACTCGGCACTATTATGAAAACGAACATCATTTTGATTATAATAGCTGTGGCAGAAAGCGCGATTTCGAATGTCGACATTGAAATTTTTCTGAAAATTTTTCTAAGTGTTAGAATTCAACGAAATTTTACCCAGCTTAAAAATGTCTGATATCCATGATACTCGGCACTATTATGAAAACGAACATCATTTTGATTATAATAGCTGTGGCAGAAAGCGCGATTTCGAATGTCGACATTGAAATTTTTCTGAGAATTTTTCTAAGTGTTAGAATTCAACGAAATTTTACCCAGCTTAAAAATGTCTGATATCGATGATACTCGGCACTATTATGAAAACGAACATCATTTTGATTATAATAGCTGTGGCAGAAAGCGCGATTTCGAATGTCGACATTGAAATTTTTCTGAAAATTTTTCTAAGTGTTAGAATTCAACGAAATTTTACCCAGCTTAAAAATGTCTGATATCGATGATACTCGGCACTATTATGAAAACAAACATCATTTTGATTATAATAGCTGTGGCAGAAAGCGCGTTTTCGAATGTCGATATTTGAGAATTTTCGGAGTCGTCCGTTCAACGAGATTTTTAACCCAGCTTAAAAATGTCTGATATCGATGATACTCGGCACTATTATGAAAACGAACATCATTTTGATTATAATAGCTGTGGCAGAAAGCGCGATTTCGAATGTCGACATTGAAATTTTTCTGAAAATTTTTCTAAGTGTTAGAATTCAACGAAATTTTACCCAGCTTAAAAATGTCTGATATCGATGATACTCGGCACTATTATGAAAACAAACATCATTTTGATTATAATAGCTGTGGCAGAAAGCGCGTTTTCGAATGTCGATATTTGAGAATTTTCGGAGTCGTCCGTTCAACGAGAATTTTAACCCAGCTTAAAAATGTCTGATATCGATGATACTCGGCACTATTATGAAAACGAACATCATTTTGATTATAATAGCTGTGGCAGAAAGCGCGATTTCGAATGTCGACATTGAAATTTTTCTGAAAATTTTTCTAAGTGTTAGAATTCAACGAAATTTTACCCAGCTTAAAAATGTCTGATATCGATGATACTCGGCACTATTATGAAAACAAACATCATTTTGATTATAATAGCTGTGGCAGAAAGCGCGTTTTCGAATGTCGATATTTGAGAATTTTCGGAGTCGTCCGTTCAACGAGATTTTTAACCCAGCTTAAAAATGTCTGATATCGATGATACTCGGCACTATTATGAAAACAAACATCATTTTGATTATAATAGCTGTGGCAGAAAGCGCGTTTTCGAATGTCGATATTTGAGAATTTTCGGAGTCGTCCGTTCAACGAGATTTTTAACCCAGCTTAAAAATGTCTGATATCGATGATACTCGGCACTATTATGAAAACGAACATCATTTTGATTATAATAGCTGTGGCAGAAAGCGCGATTTCGAATGTCGACATTGAAATTTTTCTGAGAATTTTTCTAAGTGTTAGAATTCAACGAAATTTTAACCAGCTTAAAAATGTCTGATATCGATGATACTCGGCACTATTATGAAAACGAACATCATTTTGATTATAATAGCTGTGGCAGAAAGCGCGATTTCGAATGTCGATATTTGAGAATTTTCGGAGTCGTCCGTTCAACGAGATTTTTAACCCAGCTTAAAAATGTCTGATATCGATGACACTCGGCACTATTATGAAAACAAACATCATTTTGATTATAATAGCTGTGGCAGAAAGCGCGTTTTCGAATGTCGATATTTGAGTATTTTCGGAATCGTCCGTTCAACGAAATTTTACCCAGCTTAAAAATGTCTGATATCGATGATACTCGGCACTATTATGAAAACAAACATCATTTTGATTATAATAGCTGTGGCAGAAAGCGCGATTTCGAATGTCGACATTGAAATTTTTCTGAGAATTTTTCTAAGTGTTAGAATTCAACGAAATTTTACCCAGCTTAAAAATGTCTGATATCGATGATACTCGGCACTATTATGAAAACGAATATCATTTTGATTATAATAGCTGTGGCAGAAAGCGCGATTTCGAATGTCGACATTGAAATTTTTCTGAAAATTTTTCTAAGTGTTAGAATTCAACGAAATTTTACCCAGCTTAAAAATGTCTGATATCGATGATACTCGGCACTATTATGAAAACAAACATCATTTTGATTATAATAGCTGTGGCAGAAAGCGCGTTTTCGAATGTCGATATTTGAGAATTTTCGGAGTCGTCCGTTCAACGAGATTTTTAACCCAGCTTAAAAATGTCTGATATCGATGATACTCGGCACTATTATGAAAACGAACATCATTTTGATTATAATAGCTGTGGCAGAAAGCGCGATTTCGAATGTCGACATTGAAATTTTTCTGAAAATTTTTCTAAGTGTTAGAATTCAACGAAATTTTACCCAGCTTAAAAATGTCTGATATCGATGATACTCGGCACTATTATGAAAACAAACATCATTTTGATTATAATAGCTGTGGCAGAAAGCGCGTTTTCGAATGTCGATATTTGAGAATTTTCGGAGTCGTCCGTTCAACGAGATTTTTAACCCAGCTTAAAAATGTCTGATATCGATGATACTCGGCACTATTATGAAAACGAACATCATTTTGATTATAATAGCTGTGGCAGAAAGCGCGATTTCGAATGTCGACATTGAAATTTTTCTGAGAATTTTTCTAAGTGTTAGAATTCAACGAAATTTTAACCAGCTTAAAAATGTCTGATATCGATGATACTCGGCACTATTATGAAAACGAACATCATTTTGATTATAATAGCTGTGGCAGAAAGCGCGATTTCGAATGTCGATATTTGAGAATTTTCGGAGTCGTCCGTTCAACGAGATTTTTAACCCAGCTTAAAAATGTCTGATATCGATGATACTCGGCACTATTATGAAAACGAACATCATTTTGATTATAATAGCTGTGGCAGAAAGCGCGATTTCGAATGTCGATATTTGAGAATTTTCGGAGTCGTCCGTTCAACGAGATTTTTAACCCAGCTTAAAAATGTCTGATATCGATGATACTCGGCACTATTATGAAAACAAACATCATTTTGATTATAATAGCTGTGGCAGAAAGCGCGTTTTCGAATGTCGATATTTGAGAATTTTCGGAGTCGTCCGTTCAACGAGATTTTTAACCCAGCTTAAAAATGTCTGATATCGATGATACTCGGCACTATTATGAAAGCGAACATCATTTTGATTATAATAGCTGTGGCAGAAAGCGCGATTTCGAATGTCGATATTTGAGTATTTTCGGAATCGTCCGTTCAACGAAATTTTACCCAGCTTAAAACTGTCTGATATCGATGATACTCGGCACTATTATGAAAACGAACATCATTTTGATTATAATAGCTGTGGCAGAAAGCGCGATTTCGAATGTCGACATTGAAATTTTTCTGAAAATTTTTCTAAGTGTTAGAATTCAACGAAATTTTACCCAGCTTAAAAATGTCTGATATCGATGATACTCGGCACTATTATGAAAACAAACATCATTTTGATTATAATAGCTGTG
Source organism: Serrognathus titanus (assembly GCA_039766575.1). Taxonomy (NCBI): domain Eukaryota; kingdom Metazoa; phylum Arthropoda; class Insecta; order Coleoptera; family Lucanidae; genus Serrognathus; species Serrognathus titanus. The sequence continues at coordinate 951,861 of JBCDWJ010000007.1, forward strand.
GCAGAAAGCGCGTTTTCGAATGTCGATATTTGAGAATTTTCGGAGTCGTCCGTTCAACGAGATTTTTAACCCAGCTTAAAAATGTCTGATATCGATGACACTCGGCACTATTATGAAAACAAACATCATTTTGATTATAATAGCTGTGGCAGAAAGCGCGTTTTCGAATGTCGATATTTGAGTATTTTCGGAATCGTCCGTTCAACGAAATTTTACCCAGCTTAAAAATGTCTGATATCGATGATACTCGGCACTATTATGAAAACAAACATCATTTTGATTATAATAGCTGTGGCAGAAAGCGCGATTTCGAATGTCGACATTGAAATTTTTCTGAGAATTTTTCTAAGTGTTAGAATTCAACGAAATTTTACCCAGCTTAAAAATGTCTGATATCGATGATACTCGGCACTATTATGAAAACGAACATCATTTTGATTATAATAGCTGTGGCAGAAAGCGCGATTTCGAATGTCGACATTGAAATTTTTCTGAAAATTTTTCTAAGTGTTAGAATTCAACGAAATTTTACCCAGCTTAAAAATGTCTGATATCGATGATACTCGGCACTATTATGAAAACAAACATCATTTTGATTATAATAGCTGTGGCAGAAAGCGCGTTTTCGAATGTCGATATTTGAGAATTTTCGGAGTCGTCCGTTCAACGAGATTTTTAACCCAGCTTAAAAATGTCTGATATCGATGATACTCGGCACTATTATGAAAACGAACATCATTTTGATTATAATAGCTGTGGCAGAAAGCGCGATTTCGAATGTCGACATTGAAATTTTTCTGAAAATTTTTCTAAGTGTTAGAATTCAACGAAATTTTACCCAGCTTAAAAATGTCTGATATCGATGATACTCGGCACTATTATGAAAACAAACATCATTTTGATTATAATAGCTGTGGCAGAAAGCGCGTTTTCGAATGTCGATATTTGAGAATTTTCGGAGTCGTCCGTTCAACGAGAATTTTAACCCAGCTTAAAAATGTCTGATATCGATGATACTCGGCACTATTATGAAAACGAACATCATTTTGATTATAATAGCTGTGGCAGAAAGCGCGATTTCGAATGTCGACATTGAAATTTTTCTGAAAATTTTTCTAAGTGTTAGAATTCAACGAAATTTTACCCAGCTTAAAAATGTCTGATATCGATGATACTCGGCACTATTATGAAAACAAACATCATTTTGATTATAATAGCTGTGGCAGAAAGCGCGTTTTCGAATGTCGATATTTGAGAATTTTCGGAGTCGTCCGTTCAACGAGATTTTTAACCCAGCTTAAAAATGTCTGATATCGATGATACTCGGCACTATTATGAAAACAAACATCATTTTGATTATAATAGCTGTGGCAGAAAGCACGTTTTCGAATGTCGATATTTGAGAATTTTCGGAGTCGTCCGTTCAACGAGATTTTTAACCCAGCTTAAAAATGTCTGATATCGATGATACTCGGCACTATTATGAAAACGAACATCATTTTGATTATAATAGCTGTGGCAGAAAGCGCGATTTCGAATGTCGACATTGAAATTTTTCTGAGAATTTTTCTAAGTGTTAGAATTCAACGAAATTTTACCCAGCTTAAAAATGTCTGATATCGATGATACTCGGCACTATTATGAAAACGAACATCATTTTGATTATAATAGCTGTGGCAGAAAGCGCGATTTCGAATGTCGATATTTGAGAATTTTCGGAGTCGTCCGTTCAACGAGATTTTTAACCCAGCTCAAAAATTTCTGATATCGATGATACTCGGCACTATTATGAAAACAAACATCATTTTGATTATAATAGCTGTGGCAGAAAGCGCGTTTTCGAATGTCGATATTTGAGAATTTTCGGAGTCGTCCGTTCAACGAGATTTTTAACCCAGCTTAAAAATGTCTGATATCGATGATACTCGGCACTATTATGAAAACGAACATCATTTTGATTATAATAGCTGTGGCAGAAAGCGCGATTTCGAATGTCGACATTGAAATTTTTCTGAAAATTTTTCTAAGTGTTAGAATTCAACGAAATTTTACCCAGCTTAAAAATGTCTGATATCGATGATACTCGGCACTATTATGAAAACAAACATCATTTTGATTATAATAGCTGTGGCAGAAAGCGCGTTTTCGAATGTCGATATTTGAGAATTTTCGGAGTCGTCCGTTCAACGACATTTTTAACCCAGCTTAAAAATGTCTGATATCGATGACACTCGGCACTATTATGAAAACAAACATCATTTTGATTATAATAGCTGTGGCAGAAAGCGCGTTTTCGAATGTCGATATTTGAGAATTTTCGGAGTCGTCCGTTCAACGAGATTTTTAACCCAGCTTAAAAATGTCTGATATCGATGATACTCGGCACTATTATGAAAACAAACATCATTTTGATTATAATAGCTGTGGCAGAAAGCGCGTTTTCGAATGTCGATATTTGAGAATTTTCGGAGTCGTCCGTTCAACGAGATTTTTAACCCAGCTTAAAAATGTCTGATATCGATAATACTCGGCACTATTATGAAAACGAACATCATTTTGATTATAATAGCTGTGGCAGAAAGCGCGATTTCGAATGTCGACATTGAAATTTTTCTGAGAATTTTTCTAAGTGTTAGAATTCAACGAAATTTTACCCAGCTTAAAAATGTCTGATATCGATGATACTCGGCACTATTATGAAAACGAACATCATTTTGATTATAATAGCTGTGGCAGAAAGCGCGATTTCGAATGTCGATATTTGAGAATTTTCGGAGTCGTCCGTTCAACGAGATTTTTAACCCAGCTCAAAAATTTCTGATATCGATGATACTCGGCACTATTATGAAAACAAACATCATTTTGATTATAATAGCTGTGGCAGAAAGCGCGTTTTCGAATGTCGATATTTGAGAATTTTCGGAGTCGTCCGTTCAACGAGATTTTTAACCCAGCTTAAAAATGTCTGATATCGATGATACTCGGCACTATTATGAAAACGAACATCATTTTGATTATAATAGCTGTGGCAGAAAGCGCGATTTCGAATGTCGACATTGAAATTTTTCTGAGAATTTTTTTAAGTGTTAGAATTCAACGAAATTTTACCCAGCTTAAAAATGTCTGATATCGATGATACTCGGCACTATTATGAAAACGAACATCATTTTGATTATAATAGCTGTGGCAGAAAGCGCGATTTCGAATGTCGACATTGAAATTTTTCTGAAAATTTTTCTAAGTGTTAGAATTCAACGAAATTTTACCCAGCTTAAAAATGTCTGATATCGATGATACTCGGCACTATTATGAAAACAAACATCATTTTGATTATAATAGCTGTGGCAGAAAGCGCGTTTTCGAATGTCGATATTTGAGAATTTTCGGAGTCGTCCGTTCAACGAGATTTTTAACCCAGCTTAAAAATGTCTGATATCGATGATACTCGGCACTATTATGAAAACGAACATCATTTTGATTATAATAGCTGTGGCAGAAAGCGCGATTTCGAATGTCGACATTGAAATTTTTCTGAGAATTTTTCTAAGTGTTAGAATTCAACGAAATTTTAACCAGCTTAAAAATGTCTGATATCGATGATACTCGGCACTATTATGAAAACGAACATCATTTTGATTATAATAGCTGTGGCAGAAAGCGCGATTTCGAATGTCGATATTTGAGAATTTTCGGAGTCGTCCGTTCAACGAGATTTTTAACCCAGCTTAAAAATGTCTGATATCGATGATACTCGGCACTATTATGAAAACAAACATCATTTTGATTATAATAGCTGTGGCAGAAAGCGCGATTTCGAATGTCGACATTGAAATTTTTCTGAAAATTTTTCTAAGTGTTAGAATTCAACGAAATTTTACCCAGCTTAAAAATGTCTGATATCGATGATACTCGGCACTATTATGAAAACAAACATCATTTTGATTATAATAGCTGTGGCAGAAAGCGCGTTTTCGAATGTCGATATTTGAGAATTTTCGGAGTCGTCCGTTCAACGAGATTTTTAACCCAGCTTAAAAATGTCTGATATCGATGATACTCGGCACTATTATGAAAACGAACATCATTTTGATTATAATAGCTGTGGCAGAAAGCGCGATTTCGAATGTCGACATTGAAATTTTTCTGAGAATTTTTTTAAGTGTTAGAATTCAACGAAATTTTACCCAGCTTAAAAATGTCTGATATCGATGATACTCGGCACTATTATGAAAACAAACATCATTTTGATTATAATAGCTGTGGCAGAAAGCGCGTTTTCGAATGTCGATATTTGAGAATTTTCGGAGTCGTCCGTTCAACGAGATTTTTAACCCAGCTTAAAAATGTCTGATATCGATGATACTCGGCACTATTATGAAAACAAACATCATTTTGATTATAATAGCTGTGGCAGAAAGCGCGATTTCGAATGTCGATATTTGAGAATTTTCGGAGTCGTCCGTTCAACGAGATTTTTAACCCAGCTTAAAAATGTCTGATATCGATGATACTCGGCACTATTATGAAAACGAACATCATTTTGATTATAATAGCTGTGGCAGAAAGCGCGATTTCGAATGTCGATATTTGAGAATTTTCGGAGTCGTCCGTTCAACGAGATTTTTAACCCAGCTTAAAAATGTCTGATATCGATGACACTCGGCACTATTATGAAAACAAACATCATTTTGATTATAATAGCTGTGGCAGAAAGCGCGTTTTCGAATGTCGATATTTGAGTATTTTCGGAATCGTCCGTTCAACGAAATTTTACCCAGCTTAAAAATGTCTGATATCGATGATACTCGGCACTATTATGAAAACAAACATCATTTTGATTATAATAGCTGTGGCAGAAAGCGCGATTTCGAATGTCGACATTGAAATTTTTCTGAGAATTTTTCTAAGTGTTAGAATTCAACGAAATTTTACCCAGCTTAAAAATGTCTGATATCGATGATACTCGGCACTATTATGAAAACGAACATCATTTTGATTATAATAGCTGTGGCAGAAAGCGCGATTTCGAATGTCGACATTGAAATTTTTCTGAAAATTTTTCTAAGTGTTAGAATTCAACGAAATTTTACCCAGCTTAAAAATGTCTGATATCGATGATACTCGGCACTATTATGAAAACAAACATCATTTTGATTATAATAGCTGTGGCAGAAAGCGCGTTTTCGAATGTCGATATTTGAGAATTTTCGGAGTCGTCCGTTCAACGAGATTTTTAACCCAGCTTAAAAATGTCTGATATCGATGATACTCGGCACTATTATGAAAACGAACATCATTTTGATTATAATAGCTGTGGCAGAAAGCGCGATTTCGAATGTCGACATTGAAATTTTTCTGAAAATTTTTCTAAGTGTTAGAATTCAACGAAATTTTACCCAGCTTAAAAATGTCTGATATCGATGATACTCGGCACTATTATGAAAACAAACATCATTTTGATTATAATAGCTGTGGCAGAAAGCGCGTTTTCGAATGTCGATATTTGAGAATTTTCGGAGTCGTCCGTTCAACGAGATTTTTAACCCAGCTTAAAAATGTCTGATATCGATGATACTCGGCACTATTATGAAAACGAACATCATTTTGATTATAATAGCTGTGGCAGAAAGCGCGATTTCGAATGTCGACATTGAAATTTTTCTGAGAATTTTTCTAAGTGTTAGAATTCAACGAAATTTTAACCAGCTTAAAAATGTCTGATATCGATGATACTCGGCACTATTATGAAAACGAACATCATTTTGATTATAATAGCTGTGGCAGAAAGCGCGATTTCGAATGTCGATATTTGAGAATTTTCGGAGTCGTCCGTTCAACGAGATTTTTAACCCAGCTTAAAAATGTCTGATATCGATGATACTCGGCACTATTATGAAAACGAACATCATTTTGATTATAATAGCTGTGGCAGAAAGCGCGATTTCGAATGTCGATATTTGAGAATTTTCGGAGTCGTCCGTTCAACGAGATTTTTAACCCAGCTTAAAAATGTCTGATATCGATGATACTCGGCACTATTATGAAAACAAACATCATTTTGATTATAATAGCTGTGGCAGAAAGCGCGTTTTCGAATGTCGATATTTGAGAATTTTCGGAGTCGTCCGTTCAACGAGATTTTTAACCCAGCTTAAAAATGTCTGATATCGATGATACTCGGCACTATTATGAAAGCGAACATCATTTTGATTATAATAGCTGTGGCAGAAAGCGCGATTTCGAATGTCGATATTTGAGTATTTTCGGAATCGTCCGTTCAACGAAATTTTACCCAGCTTAAAACTGTCTGATATCGATGATACTCGGCACTATTATGAAAACGAACATCATTTTGATTATAATAGCTGTGGCAGAAAGCGCGATTTCGAATGTCGACATTGAAATTTTTCTGAAAATTTTTCTAAGTGTTAGAATTCAACGAAATTTTACCCAGCTTAAAAATGTCTGATATCGATGATACTCGGCACTATTATGAAAACAAACATCATTTTGATTATAATAGCTGTGGCAGAAAGCGCGTTTTCGAATGTCGATATTTGAGAATTTTCGGAGTCGTCCGTTCAACGAGATTTTTAACCCAGCTTAAAAATGTCTGATATCGATGACACTCGGCACTATTATGAAAACAAACATCATTTTGATTATAATAGCTGTGGCAGAAAGCGCGTTTTCGAATGTCGATATTTGAGTATTTTCGGAATCGTCCGTTCAACGAAATTTTACCCAGCTTAAAAATGTCTGATATCGATGATACTCGGCACTATTATGAAAACAAACATCATTTTGATTATAATAGCTGTGGCAGAAAGCGCGATTTCGAATGTCGACATTGAAATTTTTCTGAGAATTTTTCTAAGTGTTAGAATTCAACGAAATTTTACCCAGCTTAAAAATGTCTGATATCGATGATACTCGGCACTATTATGAAAACGAACATCATTTTGATTATAATAGCTGTGGCAGAAAGCGCGATTTCGAATGTCGACATTGAAATTTTTCTGAAAATTTTTCTAAGTGTTAGAATTCAACGAAATTTTACCCAGCTTAAAAATGTCTGATATCGATGATACTCGGCACTATTATGAAAACAAACATCATTTTGATTATAATAGCTGTGGCAGAAAGCGCGTTTTCGAATGTCGATATTTGAGAATTTTCGGAGTCGTCCGTTCAACGAGATTTTTAACCCAGCTTAAAAATGTCTGATATCGATGATACTCGGCACTATTATGAAAACGAACATCATTTTGATTATAATAGCTGTGGCAGAAAGCGCGATTTCGAATGTCGACATTGAAATTTTTCTGAAAATTTTTCTAAGTGTTAGAATTCAACGAAATTTTACCCAGCTTAAAAATGTCTGATATCGATGATACTCGGCACTATTATGAAAACAAACATCATTTTGATTATAATAGCTGTGGCAGAAAGCGCGTTTTCGAATGTCGATATTTGAGAATTTTCGGAGTCGTCCGTTCAACGAGAATTTTAACCCAGCTTAAAAATGTCTGATATCGATGATACTCGGCACTATTATGAAAACGAACATCATTTTGATTATAATAGCTGTGGCAGAAAGCGCGATTTCGAATGTCGACATTGAAATTTTTCTGAAAATTTTTCTAAGTGTTAGAATTCAACGAAATTTTACCCAGCTTAAAAATGTCTGATATCGATGATACTCGGCACTATTATGAAAACAAACATCATTTTGATTATAATAGCTGTGGCAGAAAGCGCGTTTTCGAATGTCGATATTTGAGAATTTTCGGAGTCGTCCGTTCAACGAGATTTTTAACCCAGCTTAAAAATGTCTGATATCGATGATACTCGGCACTATTATGAAAACAAACATCATTTTGATTATAATAGCTGTGGCAGAAAGCGCGTTTTCGAATGTCGATATTTGAGAATTTTCGGAGTCGTCCGTTCAACGAGATTTTTAACCCAGCTTAAAAATGTCTGATATCGATGATACTCGGCACTATTATGAAAACGAACATCATTTTGATTATAATAGCTGTGGCAGAAAGCGCGATTTCGAATGTCGACATTGAAATTTTTCTGAGAATTTTTCTAAGTGTTAGAATTCAACGAAATTTTACCCAGCTTAAAAATGTCTGATATCGATGATACTCGGCACTATTATGAAAACGAACATCATTTTGATTATAATAGCTGTGGCAGAAAGCGCGATTTCGAATGTCGATATTTGAGAATTTTCGGAGTCGTCCGTTCAACGAGATTTTTAACCCAGCTCAAAAATTTCTGATATCGATGATACTCGGCACTATTATGAAAACAAACATCATTTTGATTATAATAGCTGTGGCAGAAAGCGCGTTTTCGAATGTCGATATTTGAGAATTTTCGGAGTCGTCCGTTCAACGAGATTTTTAACCCAGCTTAAAAATGTCTGATATCGATGATACTCGGCACTATTATGAAAACGAACATCATTTTGATTATAATAGCTGTGGCAGAAAGCGCGATTTCGAATGTCGACATTGAAATTTTTCTGAAAATTTTTCTAAGTGTTAGAATTCAACGAAATTTTACCCAGCTTAAAAATGTCTGATATCGATGATACTCGGCACTATTATGAAAACAAACATCATTTTGATTATAATAGCTGTGGCAGAAAGCGCGTTTTCGAATGTCGATATTTGAGAATTTTCGGAGTCGTCCGTTCAACGACATTTTTAACCCAGCTTAAAAATGTCTGATATCGATGACACTCGGCACTATTATGAAAACAAACATCATTTTGATTATAATAGCTGTGGCAGAAAGCGCGTTTTCGAATGTCGATATTTGAGAATTTTCGGAGTCGTCCGTTCAACGAGATTTTTAACCCAGCTTAAAAATGTCTGATATCGATGATACTCGGCACTATTATGAAAACAAACATCATTTTGATTATAATAGCTGTGGCAGAAAGCGCGTTTTCGAATGTCGATATTTGAGAATTTTCGGAGTCGTCCGTTCAACGAGATTTTTAACCCAGCTTAAAAATGTCTGATATCGATAATACTCGGCACTATTATGAAAACGAACATCATTTTGATTATAATAGCTGTGGCAGAAAGCGCGATTTCGAATGTCGACATTGAAATTTTTCTGAGAATTTTTCTAAGTGTTAGAATTCAACGAAATTTTACCCAGCTTAAAAATGTCTGATATCGATGATACTCGGCACTATTATGAAAACGAACATCATTTTGATTATAATAGCTGTGGCAGAAAGCGCGATTTCGAATGTCGATATTTGAGAATTTTCGGAGTCGTCCGTTCAACGAGATTTTTAACCCAGCTCAAAAATTTCTGATATCGATGATACTCGGCACTATTATGAAAACAAACATCATTTTGATTATAATAGCTGTGGCAGAAAGCGCGTTTTCGAATGTCGATATTTGAGAATTTTCGGAGTCGTCCGTTCAACGAGATTTTTAACCCAGCTTAAAAATGTCTGATATCGATGATACTCGGCACTATTATGAAAACGAACATCATTTTGATTATAATAGCTGTGGCAGAAAGCGCGATTTCGAATGTCGACATTGAAATTTTTCTGAGAATTTTTTTAAGTGTTAGAATTCAACGAAATTTTACCCAGCTTAAAAATGTCTGATATCGATGATACTCGGCACTATTATGAAAACGAACATCATTTTGATTATAATAGCTGTGGCAGAAAGCGCGATTTCGAATGTCGACATTGAAATTTTTCTGAAAATTTTTCTAAGTGTTAGAATTCAACGAAATTTTACCCAGCTTAAAAATGTCTGATATCGATGATACTCGGCACTATTATGAAAACAAACATCATTTTGATTATAATAGCTGTGGCAGAAAGCGCGTTTTCGAATGTCGATATTTGAGAATTTTCGGAGTCGTCCGTTCAACGAGATTTTTAACCCAGCTTAAAAATGTCTGATATCGATGATACTCGGCACTATTATGAAAACGAACATCATTTTGATTATAATAGCTGTGGCAGAAAGCGCGATTTCGAATGTCGACATTGAAATTTTTCTGAGAATTTTTCTAAGTGTTAGAATTCAACGAAATTTTAACCAGCTTAAAAATGTCTGATATCGATGATACTCGGCACTATTATGAAAACGAACATCATTTTGATTATAATAGCTGTGGCAGAAAGCGCGATTTCGAATGTCGATATTTGAGAATTTTCGGAGTCGTCCGTTCAACGAGATTTTTAACCCAGCTTAAAAATGTCTGATATCGATGATACTCGGCACTATTATGAAAACAAACATCATTTTGATTATAATAGCTGTGGCAGAAAGCGCGATTTCGAATGTCGACATTGAAATTTTTCTGAAAATTTTTCTAAGTGTTAGAATTCAACGAAATTTTACCCAGCTTAAAAATGTCTGATATCGATGATACTCGGCACTATTATGAAAACAAACATCATTTTGATTATAATAGCTGTGGCAGAAAGCGCGTTTTCGAATGTCGATATTTGAGAATTTTCGGAGTCGTCCGTTCAACGAGATTTTTAACCCAGCTTAAAAATGTCTGATATCGATGATACTCGGCACTATTATGAAAACGAACATCATTTTGATTATAATAGCTGTGGCAGAAAGCGCGATTTCGAATGTCGACATTGAAATTTTTCTGAGAATTTTTTTAAGTGTTAGAATTCAACGAAATTTTACCCAGCTTAAAAATGTCTGATATCGATGATACTCGGCACTATTATGAAAACAAACATCATTTTGATTATAATAGCTGTGGCAGAAAGCGCGTTTTCGAATGTCGATATTTGAGAATTTTCGGAGTCGTCCGTTCAACGAGATTTTTAACCCAGCTTAAAAATGTCTGATATCGATGATACTCGGCACTATTATGAAAACAAACATCATTTTGATTATAATAGCTGTGGCAGAAAGCGCGATTTCGAATGTCGATATTTGAGAATTTTCGGAGTCGTCCGTTCAACGAGATTTTTAACCCAGCTTAAAAATGTCTGATATCGATGATACTCGGCACTATTATGAAAACGAACATCATTTTGATTATAATAGCTGTGGCAGAAAGCGCGATTTCGAATGTCGACATTGAAATTTTTCTGAAAATTTTTCTAAGTGTTAGAATTCAACGAAATTTTACCCAGCTTAAAAATGTCTGATATCGATGATACTCGGCACTATTATGAAAACGAACATCATTTTGATTATAATAGCTGTGGCAGAAAGCGCGTTTTCGAATGTCGATATTTGAGAATTTTCGGAGTCGTCCGTTCAACGAGATTTTTAACCCAGCTTAAAAATGTCTGATATCGATGATACTCGGCACTATTATGAAAACTAACATCATTTTGATTATAATAGCTGTGGCAGAAAGCGCGATTTCGAATGTCGACATTGAAATTTTTCTGAGAATTTTTCTAAGTGTTAGAATTCAACGAAATTTTACCCAGCTTAAAAATGTCTGATATCGATGATACTCGGCACTATTATGAAAACGAACATCATTTTGATTATAATAGCTGTGGCAGAAAGCGCGATTTCGAATGTCGACATTGAAATTTTTCTGAGAATTTTTTTAAGTGTTAGAATTCAACGAAATTTTACCCAGCTTAAAAATGTCTGATATCGATGATACTCGGCACTATTATGAAAACGAACATCATTTTGATTATAATAGCTGTGGCAGAAAGCGCGATTTCGAATGTCGACATTGAAATTTTTCTGAAAATTTTTCTAAGTGTTAGAATTCAACGAAATTTTACCCAGCTTAAAAATGTCTGATACCCATGATACTCGGCACTATTATGAAAACGAACATCATTTTGATTATAATAGCTGTGGCAGAAAGCGCGATTTCGAATGTCGACATTGAAATTTTTCTGAGAATTTTTCTAAGTGTTAGAATTCAACGAAATTTTACCCAGCTTAAAAATGTCTGATATCGATGATACTCGGCACTATTATGAAAACGAACATCATTTTGATTATAATAGCTGTGGCAGAAAGCGCGATTTCGAATGTCGACATTGAAATTTTTCTGAGAATTTTTCTAAGTGTTAGAATTCAACGAAATTTTACCCAGCTTAAAAATGTCTGATATCGATGATACTCGGCACTATTATGAAAACAAACATCATTTTGATTATAATAGCTGTGGCAGAAAGCGCGTTTTCGAATGTCGATATTTGAGAATTTTCGGAGTCGTCCGTTCAACGAGATTTTTAACCCAGCTTAAAAATGTCTGATATCGATGACACTCGGCACTATTATGAAAACAAACATCATTTTGATTATAATAGCTGTGGCAGAAAGCGCGTTTTCGAATGTCGATATTTGAGTATTTTCGGAATCGTCCGTTCAACGAAATTTTACCCAGCTTAAAAATGTCTGATATCGATGATACTCGGCACTATTATGAAAACAAACATCATTTTGATTATAATAGCTGTGGCAGAAAGCGCGATTTCGAATGTCGACATTGAAATTTTTCTGAGAATTTTTCTAAGTGTTAGAATTCAACGAAATTTTACCCAGCTTAAAAATGTCTGATATCGATGATACTCGGCACTATTATGAAAACGAACATCATTTTGATTATAATAGCTGTGGCAGAAAGCGCGATTTCGAATGTCGACATTGAAATTTTTCTGAAAATTTTTCTAAGTGTTAGAATTCAACGAAATTTTACCCAGCTTAAAAATGTCTGATATCGATGATACTCGGCACTATTATGAAAACAAACATCATTTTGATTATAATAGCTGTGGCAGAAAGCGCGTTTTCGAATGTCGATATTTGAGAATTTTCGGAGTCGTCCGTTCAACGAGATTTTTAACCCAGCTTAAAAATGTCTGATATCGATGATACTCGGCACTATTATGAAAACGAACATCATTTTGATTATAATAGCTGTGGCAGAAAGCGCGTTTTCGAATGTCGATATTTGAGAATTTTCGGAGTCGTCCGTTCAACGAGATTTTTAACCCAGCTTAAAAATGTCTGATATCGATGATACTCGGCACTATTATGAAAACGAACATCATTTTGATTATAATAGCTGTGGCAGAAAGCGCGATTTCGAATGTCGACATTGAAATTTTTCTGAGAATTTTTCTAAGTGTTAGAATTCAACGAAATTTTACCCAGCTTAAAAATGTCTGATATCGATGATACTCGGCACTATTATGAAAACGAACATCATTTTGATTATAATAGCTGTGGCAGAAAGCGCGATTTCGAATGTCGATATTTGAGAATTTTCGGAGTCGTCCGTTCAACGAGATTTTTAACCCAGCTCAAAAATTTCTGATATCGATGATACTCGGCACTATTATGAAAACAAACATCATTTTGATTATAATAGCTGTGGCAGAAAGCGCGTTTTCGAATGTCGATATTTGAGAATTTTCGGAGTCGTCCGTTCAACGAGATTTTTAACCCAGCTTAAAAATGTCTGATATCGATGATACTCGGCACTATTATGAAAACGAACATCATTTTGATTATAATAGCTGTGGCAGAAAGCGCGATTTCGAATGTCGACATTGAAATTTTTCTGAGAATTTTTTTAAGTGTTAGAATTCAACGAAATTTTACCCAGCTTAAAAATGTCTGATATCGATGATACTCGGCACTATTATGAAAACGAACATCATTTTGATTATAATAGCTGTGGCAGAAAGCGCGATTTCGAATGTCGACATTGAAATTTTTCTGAAAATTTTTCTAAGTGTTAGAATTCAACGAAATTTTACCCAGCTTAAAAATGTCTGATATCGATGATACTCGGCACTATTATGAAAACAAACATCATTTTGATTATAATAGCTGTGGCAGAAAGCGCGTTTTCGAATGTCGATATTTGAGAATTTTCGGAGTCGTCCGTTCAACGAGATTTTTAACCCAGCTTAAAAATGTCTGATATCGATGATACTCGGCACTATTATGAAAACGAACATCATTTTGATTATAATAGCTGTGGCAGAAAGCGCGATTTCGAATGTCGACATTGAAATTTTTCTGAGAATTTTTCTAAGTGTTAGAATTCAACGAAATTTTAACCAGCTTAAAAATGTCTGATATCGATGATACTCGGCACTATTATGAAAACGAACATCATTTTGATTATAATAGCTGTGGCAGAAAGCGCGATTTCGAATGTCGATATTTGAGAATTTTCGGAGTCGTCCGTTCAACGAGATTTTTAACCCAGCTTAAAAATGTCTGATATCGATGATACTCGGCACTATTATGAAAACAAACATCATTTTGATTATAATAGCTGTGGCAGAAAGCGCGATTTCGAATGTCGACATTGAAATTTTTCTGAAAATTTTTCTAAGTGTTAGAATTCAACGAAATTTTACCCAGCTTAAAAATGTCTGATATCGATGATACTCGGCACTATTATGAAAACAAACATCATTTTGATTATAATAGCTGTGGCAGAAAGCGCGTTTTCGAATGTCGATATTTGAGAATTTTCGGAGTCGTCCGTTCAACGAGATTTTTAACCCAGCTTAAAAATGTCTGATATCGATGATACTCGGCACTATTATGAAAACGAACATCATTTTGATTATAATAGCTGTGGCAGAAAGCGCGATTTCGAATGTCGACATTGAAATTTTTCTGAGAATTTTTTTAAGTGTTAGAATTCAACGAAATTTTACCCAGCTTAAAAATGTCTGATATCGATGATACTCGGCACTATTATGAAAACAAACATCATTTTGATTATAATAGCTGTGGCAGAAAGCGCGTTTTCGAATGTCGATATTTGAGAATTTTCGGAGTCGTCCGTTCAACGAGATTTTTAACCCAGCTTAAAAATGTCTGATATCGATGATACTCGGCACTATTATGAAAACAAACATCATTTTGATTATAATAGCTGTGGCAGAAAGCGCGATTTCGAATGTCGATATTTGAGAATTTTCGGAGTCGTCCGTTCAACGAGATTTTTAACCCAGCTTAAAAATGTCTGATATCGATGATACTCGGCACTATTATGAAAACGAACATCATTTTGATTATAATAGCTGTGGCAGAAAGCGCGATTTCGAATGTCGACATTGAAATTTTTCTGAAAATTTTTCTAAGTGTTAGAATTCAACGAAATTTTACCCAGCTTAAAAATGTCTGATATCGATGATACTCGGCACTATTATGAAAACGAACATCATTTTGATTATAATAGCTGTGGCAGAAAGCGCGTTTTCGAATGTCGATATTTGAGAATTTTCGGAGTCGTCCGTTCAACGAGATTTTTAACCCAGCTTAAAAATGTCTGATATCGATGATACTCGGCACTATTATGAAAACTAACATCATTTTGATTATAATAGCTGTGGCAGAAAGCGCGATTTCGAATGTCGACATTGAAATTTTTCTGAGAATTTTTCTAAGTGTTAGAATTCAACGAAATTTTACCCAGCTTAAAAATGTCTGATATCGATGATACTCGGCACTATTATGAAAACAAACATCATTTTGATTATAATAGCTGTGGCAGAAAGCGCGATTTCGAATGTCGACATTGAAATTTTTCTGAGAATTTTTCTAAGTGTTAGAATTCAACGAAATTTTACCCAGCTTAAAAATGTCTGATATCGATGATACTCGGCACTATTATGAAAACGAACATCATTTTGATTATAATAGCTGTGGCAGAAAGCGCGATTTCGAATGTCGACATTGAAATTTTTCTGAAAATTTTTCTAAGTGTTAGAATTCAACGAAATTTTACCCAGCTTAAAAATGTCTGATATCGATGATACTCGGCACTATTATGAAAACAAACATCATTTTGATTATAATAGCTGTGGCAGAAAGCGCGTTTTCGAATGTCGATATTTGAGAATTTTCGGAGTCGTCCGTTCAACGAGATTTTTAACCCAGCTTAAAAATGTCTGATATCGATGATACTCGGCACTATTATGAAAACAAACATCATTTTGATTATAATAGCTGTGGCAGAAAGCGCGTTTTCGAATGTCGATATTTGAGAATTTTCGGAGTCGTCCGTTCAACGAGATTTTTAACCCAGCTTAAAAATGTCTGATATCGATGATACTCGGCACTATTATGAAAACGAACATCATTTTGATTATAATAGCTGTGGCAGAAAGCGCGATTTCGAATGTCGACATTGAAATTTTTCTGAGAATTTTTCTAAGTGTTAGAATTCAACGAAATTTTACCCAGCTTAAAAATGTCTGATATCGATGATACTCGGCACTATTATGAAAACGAACATCATTTTGATTATAATAGCTGTGGCAGAAAGCGCGATTTCGAATGTCGATATTTGAGAATTTTCGGAGTCGTCCGTTCAACGAGATTTTTAACCCAGCTCAAAAATTTCTGATATCGATGATACTCGGCACTATTATGAAAACAAACATCATTTTGATTATAATAGCTGTGGCAGAAAGCGCGTTTTCGAATGTCGATATTTGAGAATTTTCGGAGTCGTCCGTTCAACGAGATTTTTAACCCAGCTTAAAAATGTCTGATATCGATGATACTCGGCACTATTATGAAAACGAACATCATTTTGATTATAATAGCTGTGGCAGAAAGCGCGATTTCGAATGTCGACATTGAAATTTTTCTGAGAATTTTTTTAAGTGTTAGAATTCAACGAAATTTTACCCAGCTTAAAAATGTCTGATATCGATGATACTCGGCACTATTATGAAAACGAACATCATTTTGATTATAATAGCTGTGGCAGAAAGCGCGATTTCGAATGTCGACATTGAAATTTTTCTGAAAATTTTTCTAAGTGTTAGAATTCAACGAAATTTTACCCAGCTTAAAAATGTCTGATATCGATGATACTCGGCACTATTATGAAAACAAACATCATTTTGATTATAATAGCTGTGGCAGAAAGCGCGTTTTCGAATGTCGATATTTGAGAATTTTCGGAGTCGTCCGTTCAACGAGATTTTTAACCCAGCTTAAAAATGTCTGATATCGATGATACTCGGCACTATTATGAAAACGAACATCATTTTGATTATAATAGCTGTGGCAGAAAGCGCGATTTCGAATGTCGACATTGAAATTTTTCTGAGAATTTTTCTAAGTGTTAGAATTCAACGAAATTTTAACCAGCTTAAAAATGTCTGATATCGATGATACTCGGCACTATTATGAAAACGAACATCATTTTGATTATAATAGCTGTGGCAGAAAGCGCGATTTCGAATGTCGATATTTGAGAATTTTCGGAGTCGTCCGTTCAACGAGATTTTTAACCCAGCTTAAAAATGTCTGATATCGATGATACTCGGCACTATTATGAAAACAAACATCATTTTGATTATAATAGCTGTGGCAGAAAGCGCGATTTCGAATGTCGACATTGAAATTTTTCTGAAAATTTTTCTAAGTGTTAGAATTCAACGAAATTTTACCCAGCTTAAAAATGTCTGATATCGATGATACTCGGCACTATTATGAAAACAAACATCATTTTGATTATAATAGCTGTGGCAGAAAGCGCGTTTTCGAATGTCGATATTTGAGAATTTTCGGAGTCGTCCGTTCAACGAGATTTTTAACCCAGCTTAAAAATGTCTGATATCGATGATACTCGGCACTATTATGAAAACGAACATCATTTTGATTATAATAGCTGTGGCAGAAAGCGCGATTTCGAATGTCGACATTGAAATTTTTCTGAGAATTTTTTTAAGTGTTAGAATTCAACGAAATTTTACCCAGCTTAAAAATGTCTGATATCGATGATACTCGGCACTATTATGAAAACAAACATCATTTTGATTATAATAGCTGTGGCAGAAAGCGCGTTTTCGAATGTCGATATTTGAGAATTTTCGGAGTCGTCCGTTCAACGAGATTTTTAACCCAGCTTAAAAATGTCTGATATCGATGATACTCGGCACTATTATGAAAACAAACATCATTTTGATTATAATAGCTGTGGCAGAAAGCGCGATTTCGAATGTCGATATTTGAGAATTTTCGGAGTCGTCCGTTCAACGAGATTTTTAACCCAGCTTAAAAATGTCTGATATCGATGATACTCGGCACTATTATGAAAACGAACATCATTTTGATTATAATAGCTGTGGCAGAAAGCGCGATTTCGAATGTCGACATTGAAATTTTTCTGAAAATTTTTCTAAGTGTTAGAATTCAACGAAATTTTACCCAGCTTAAAAATGTCTGATATCGATGATACTCGGCACTATTATGAAAACGAACATCATTTTGATTATAATAGCTGTGGCAGAAAGCGCGTTTTCGAATGTCGATATTTGAGAATTTTCGGAGTCGTCCGTTCAACGAGATTTTTAACCCAGCTTAAAAATGTCTGATATCGATGATACTCGGCACTATTATGAAAACTAACATCATTTTGATTATAATAGCTGTGGCAGAAAGCGCGATTTCGAATGTCGACATTGAAATTTTTCTGAGAATTTTTCTAAGTGTTAGAATTCAACGAAATTTTACCCAGCTTAAAAATGTCTGATATCGATGATACTCGGCACTATTATGAAAACGAACATCATTTTGATTATAATAGCTGTGGCAGAAAGCGCGATTTCGAATGTCGACATTGAAATTTTTCTGAGAATTTTTTTAAGTGTTAGAATTCAACGAAATTTTACCCAGCTTAAAAATGTCTGATATCGATGATACTCGGCACTATTATGAAAACGAACATCATTTTGATTATAATAGCTGTGGCAGAAAGCGCGATTTCGAATGTCGACATTGAAATTTTTCTGAAAATTTTTCTAAGTGTTAGAATTCAACGAAATTTTACCCAGCTTAAAAATGTCTGATATCCATGATACTCGGCACTATTATGAAAACGAACATCATTTTGATTATAATAGCTGTGGCAGAAAGCGCGATTTCGAATGTCGACATTGAAATTTTTCTGAGAATTTTTCTAAGTGTTAGAATTCAACGAAATTTTACCCAGCTTAAAAATGTCTGATATCGATGATACTCGGCACTATTATGAAAACGAACATCATTTTGATTATAATAGCTGTGGCAGAAAGCGCGATTTCGAATGTCGATATTTGAGAATTTTCGGAGTCGTCCGTTCAACGAGATTTTTAACCCAGCTTAAAAATGTCTGATATCGATGATACTCGGCACTATTATGAAAACAAACATCATTTTGATTATAATAGCTGTGGCAGAAAGCGCGTTTTCGAATGTCGATATTTGAGAATTTTCGGAGTCGTCCGTTCAACGAGATTTTTAACCCAGCTTAAAAATGTCTGATATCGATGATACTCGGCACTATTATGAAAGCGAACATCATTTTGATTATAATAGCTGTGGCAGAAAGCGCGATTTCGAATGTCGACATTGAAATTTTTCTGAAAATTTTTCTAAGTGTTAGAATTCAACGAAATTTTACCCAGCTTAAAAATGTCTGATATCGATGATACTCGGCACTATTATGAAAACGAACATCATTTTGATTATAATAGCTGTGGCAGAAAGCGCGTTTTCGATTGTCGATATTTAAGAATTTTCGGAGTCGTCCGTTCAACGAGATTTTTAACCCAGCTTAAAAATGTCTGATATCGATGATACTCGGCACTATTATGAAAACGAACATCATTTCGATTATAATAGCTGTGGCAGAAAGCGCGATTTCGAATATCGACATTAAAAATTTTTCTGAAAATTTTTCCAAGTCCCAGAATTCAACGAAATTTTACCCAGCTTAAAAATGTCTGATATCGATGATACTCGGCACTATTATGAAAACGAACATCATTTTGATTATAATAGCTGTGGCAGAAAGCGCGTTTTCGATTGTCGATATTTGAGAATTTTCGGAGTCGTCCGTTCAACGAGATTTTTAACCCAGCTTAAAAATGTCTGATATCGATGATACTCGGCACTATTATGAAAACGAACATCATTTCGATTATAATAGCTGTGGCAGAAAGCGCGATTTCGAATATCGACATTAAAAATTTTACCCAGCTTAAAAATGTCTGATATCGATGATACTCGGCACTATTATGAAAACGAACATCATTTTGATTATAATAGCTGTGGCAGAAAGCGCGTTTTCGATTGTCGATATTTGAGAATTTTCG
>JBCDWJ010000009.1:0-37500 GCA_039766575.1 Serrognathus titanus
TTTGAGAATTTTCAGAGTCGTCACTTCAACGAAATTTTACCCAGCTTAAAAATGTCTCATATCGATGATACTCGGCACTATTATGAAAACAAACATCATTTTGATTATAATAGCTGTGGCAGAAAGCGCGATATCGAATGTTGATATTTGAGAATTTTTATAGTCGTCAGATCAACGAGATTTTTAACCCAGCTTAAAAATGTTTGATATCGATGATACTCGGCACTATTATGAAAACAAACATCATTTTGATTATAATAGCTGTGGCAGAAAGCGCGATTTCGAATGTCGACATTGATAGTTTTTCTGAAAATTTTTCTATGTCCCAGAATTCAACGAAATTTTACCCAGCTTAAATATGTCTGATATCGATGATACTCGGCACTATTATGAAAACAAACATCATTTTGATTATAATAGCTGTGGCAGAAAGCGCGATTTCGAATGTTGATATTTGAGAATTTTTATAGTCGTCAGATCAACGAGATTTTTAACCCAGCTTAAAAATGTTTGATATCGATGATACTCGGCACTATTATGAAAACAAACATCATTTTGATTATAATAGCTGTGGCAGAAAGCGCGATTTCGAATGTTGATATTTGAGAATGAAAACAAACATCATTTTGATTATAATAGCTGTGGCAGAAAGTGCGATTTCGAATGTCGACATTGATAATTTTTCTGAAAATTTTTCTGTCCCAGAATTCAACGAAATCTTACCCACCTTAAATATGTCTGATATCGATGATACTCGGCACTATTATGAAAACGAACATCATTTTGATTATAATAGCTGTGGCAGAAAGCGCGATTTCGAATGTTGATATTTGAGAATTTTCAGAGTCGTCAGTTCAACGAGATATTTAACAAAGCTTAAAAATGTCTGATATCGATGATACTCGGCACTATTATGAAAACAAACATCATTTTGATTATAATAGCTGTGGCAGAAAGCGTGATTTCGAATGTCGACATGATAATTTTTCTGAAAATTTTTCTATGTCCCAGAATTCAACGAAATTTTACCCAGCTTAAATATGTCTGATATCGATGATACTCGGCACTATTATGAAAACAAACATCATTTTGATTATAATAGCTGTGGCAGAAAGCGCGATTTCGAATGTTGATATTTGAGAATTTTCAGAGTCGTCTGTTCAACGAGATTTTTAACCCAGCTTAAAAATGTCTGATATCGATGATACTCGGCACTATTATGAAAACAAACATCATTTTGATTATAATAGCTGTGGCAGAAATCGCGTTTTCGAATGTCGATATTTGAGAATTTTCAGAGTCGTCAGTTCAACGAGATTTTTAACCCAGCTTAAAAATGTCTGATATCGATGATACTCGGCACTATTATGAAAACAAACATCATTTTGAATATAATAGCTGTGGCAGAAAGCGCGTTTTCGAATGTTGATATTTGAGAATTTTCAGAGTCGTCAGTTCAACGAGATTTTTAACCCAGCTTAAAAATGTCTGATATCAATGACACTCGGCACTATTATGAAAACAAACATCATTTTGATTATAATAGCTGTGGCAGAAAGCGCTATTTCGAATATCGACATTGAAAATTTTTCTGAAAACTTTTCTATGTCCGAGAATTCAACGAAATTTTACCCAGCTTAAATATGTCTGATATCGATAATACTGGGCACTATTATGAAAACAAACATCATTTTGAATATAATAGCTGTGGCAGAAAGCGCGTTTTCGAATGTCGATATTTGAGAATTTTCAGAGTCGTCAGTTCAACGAGATTTTTAACCCAGCTTAAAAATGTCTGATATCGATGATACTCGGCACTATTATGAAAACAAACATCATTTTGGTTATAATAGCTGTGGCAGAAAGCGCGATTTCGAAAGTCGACATTGAAAATTTTTCTGAAAATTTTTCTAAGTCCGAGAATTCAACGAAATTTTACCCAGCTTAAATATGTCTGATATCGATAATACTGGGCACTATTATGAAATAAACATCATTTTGATTATAATAGCTGTGGCAGAAAGCGCGATTTCGAATGTTGATATTTGAGAATTTTCAGAGTCGTCAGTTCAACGAGATTTTTAACCCAGCTTAAAAATGTCTGATATCGATGATACTCGGCACTATTATGAAAACAAACATCATTTTGATTATAATAGCTGTGGCAGAAAGCGCGATTTCGAATGTTGATATTTGAGAATTTTCAGAGTCGTCAGTTCAACGAGATTTTTAACCCAGCTTAAAAATGTCTGATATCGATGATACTCGGCACTATTATGAAAACAAACATCATTTTGATTATAATAGCTGTGGCAGAAAGCGCGATTGAAAATTTTTCTGAAAATTTTTCTATGTCCAAGAATTCAACGAAATTTTACCCAGCTTAAATATGTTTGATATCGATGATACTCGGCACTATTATGAAAACAAACATCATTTTGATTATAATAGCTGTGGCAGAAAGCGTGATTTCGAATATTGATATTTGAGAATTTTCAGAGTCGTCACTTCAACGAGATTTTTAACCCAGCTTAAAAATGTCTCATATCGATGATACTCGGCACTATTATGAAAACAAACATCATTTTGATTATAATAGCTGTGGCAGAAAGCGCGATTTCGAATGTCGACATTGATAATTTTTCTGAAAATTTTTCTATGTCCCAGAATTCAACGAAATTTTACCCAGCTTAAATATGTCTGATATCGATGATACTCGGCACTATTATGAAAACAAACATCATTTTGATTATAATAGCTGTGGCAGAAAGCGCGATTTCGAATATTGATATTTGTGAATTTTTATAGTCGTCAGATCAACGAGATTTTTAACCCAGCTTAAAAATGTTTGATATCGATGATACTCGGCACTATTATGAAAACAAACATCATTTTGATTATAATAGCTGTGGCAGAAAGCGCGATTTCGAATGTTGATATTTGAGAATTTTCAGAGTCGTCTGTTCAACGAGATTTTTAACCTAGCTTAAAAATGTCTGATATCGATGATACTCGGCAGTATTATGAAAACAAACATCATGTTGATTAAAATAGCTGTGGCAGAAAGCTAGATTTCGAATGTCGACATTGAAAATTTTTCTGAAAATTTTTCTATGTCCTAGAATTCAACGAAATTTTACCCAGCTTAAATATGTCTAATACCGATGATACTGGGCACTATTATGAAAACAAACATCATTTTGATTATAATAGCTGTGGCAGAAAGCGCGTTTTCGAATGTCGATATTTGAGAATTTTCAGAGTCGTCAGTTCAACGAGATTTTTAACCCAGCTTAAAAATGTCTGATATCGATGATACTCTGCACTATTATGAAAACAAACATCATTTTGATTAAAATAGCTGTGGCAGAAAGCGCGATTGAAAATTTTAATGAAAATTTTTCTATGTCCAAGAATTCAACGAAATTTTACCCAGCTTAAATATGTCTGATATCGATGATACTGGGCACTATTATGAAAACAAACATCATTTTGAATATAATAGCTGTGGCAGAAAGCGCGTTTTCGAATGTTGATATTTGAGAATTTTCATAGTCGTCAGTTCAACGAGATTTTTAACCCAGCTTAAAAATGTCTGATATCGATGATACTCGGCACTATTATGAAAACGAACATCATTTTGATTATAATAGCTGTTGCAGATATCGCGTTTTCGAATGTCGATATTTGAGAATTTTCAGAGTCGTCAGTTCAACGAAATTTTTAACCCAGCTTAAAAATGTCTGATATCGATGATACTCTTCACTATTATGAGAACAAACATCATTTTGATTATAATAGCTGTGGCAGAAAGTGCTATTTCGAATGTCGACATTGAAAATTTTTCTGAAAATTTTTCTATGTCCGAGAATTCAACGAAATTTCACCCAGCTTAAATATGTCTGATATCGATGATACTGGGCACTATTATGAAAATAAACATCATTTAGATTATAACAGCTGTGGCAGAAAGCGCGTTTTCGAATGTCGATATTTGAGAATTTTCAGAGTCGTCAGTTCAACGAGATTTTTAACCCAGCTTAAAAATGTCTGATATCGATGATACTCGGCACTATTATGAAAACAAACATCATTTTGAATATAATAGCTGTGGCAGAAAACGCGTTCTCGAATGTTGATATTTGAGAATTTTCAGAGTCGTCAGTTCAACGAGATTTTTAACCCAACTTAAAAATGTCTGATATCGATGATACTCGGCACTATTATGAAAACTAATATCATTTTGATTATAATAGCTGTGGCAGAAAGCGCTATTTCGAATGTCGACATTGAAAATTTTTCTGAAAATTCTTCAATGTCCGAGAATTCAACGAAATTTTACCCAGCTTAAATATGTCTGATATCGATGATACTGGGCACTATTATGAAAACAAACATCATTTAGATTATAATAGCTGTGGCAGAAAGCGCGTTTTCGAATGTCGATATTTGAGAATTTTCAGAGTCGTCAGTTCAACGAGATTTTTAACCCAGCTTAAAAATGTCTGATATCGATGATACTGGGCACTATTATGAAAACAAACATCATTTTGAATATAATAGCTGTGGCAGAAAGCGCGATTTCGAATGCCGACATTGAAATTTTTATATAGTAGTACCTAGTATCATCGATATCAGACATATTTAAGCTTTGTTAAAAATTTCGTTGAACTGACGACTTCGAAAATTTTCAATTATCGACTTTCGAAATCGCGCATTCTGCCACAGCTATAATAATCAAAATGATGTTTTTTTTCATAAGAGTGGCGAGTATCATCGATATCAGACATATTTTTAAACTTTGTTAAAAATCTCGTTGAACTGACGACCTATAAAATTTACAAATACCGACATTCGAAATCGCGCTTTCTGCCAGAGCTATAATAATCAAAATGATGTTTTTTTTTCATAACAGTAGCGAGTATCATCGATATCAGACATATTTTTAAGCTTTGTTAAAAATCTCGTTGAATTGACGCACTAGAAAATTTTCAAAGATCGACATTCGAAATCGCGCTTTCTGCCACAGCTATTATAATCCATATGATGTTTGTTTACATAATAGTACCTAGTATCATCGATATCAGACATATTTAAGCTTTGTTAAAAATCTCGTTGAACTGACGACCTAGAAAATTTTCAAATATCGACATTCGAAATCGCGCTTTCTGCCACAGCTATTATAATCCATATGATGTTTGTTTTCATAAGAGTAGCGAGTATCATCGATATCAGACATATTTAAACTTTGTTAAAAGTCTCGTTGAACTGACGACCTAGAAAATTTTCAAATATCGACATTCGAAATCGCGCTTTCTGCCACAGCTATTATAATCCATATGATGTTTGTTTATATAATAGTATCATCGATATCAGACATATTTGAGCTTTATTAAAAATCTCGTTGAACTGACGACCTAGAAAATTTTCAGTTATCGACATTCGAAATGGCACTTTCTGTCACAGCTATTATAATCCAAATGATGTTTGTTAACATAATAGTGCCTAGTATCATCGATATCAGACATATTTAAGCTTTGTTTAAAGTCTCGTTGAACTGACGACCTAGAAAATTTTCAAATATCGACATTCGAAATCGCGCTTTCTGCCACAGCTATTATAATCCATATGATGTTTGTTTATATAATAGTATCATCGATATCAGACATATTTAAGCTTTGTTAAAAATCTCGTTGAACTGACGACCTATAAAATTTTCAGTTATCGACAGAATAAATGGCACTTTCTGCCACAGCTATCATAATCCATATGATGTTTGTTAACATAATAGTACCTAGTATCATCGATATCAGACATATATAAGCCTTATTAAAAATCTCGTTGAACTGACGACCTAGAAAATTTTCAGTTATCAACAGTCGAAATGGCACTTTCTGCCACAGCTATTATAACCCATATGATGTTTGTTTATATAATAGTATCATCGATATCAGACATATTTAAGCTTTATTAAAAATCTCGTTGAACTGACGACCTAGAAAATTTTCAGTTAACGACAGTCGAAATGGCACTTTCTGCCACAGCTGTTATAATCCAAATGATGTTTGTTAACATAATAGTACCTAGTATCATCGATATCGGACATATATAAGCCATATTAAAAATCTCGTTGAACTGACGAACTGATAAAATTATAGAGAACAATTTTTAAACCAATTTCCTAATACCTTTCTTAAACTTTTCTTCCTTTCAAATTTGTCATAACAAAAAAATTTTCAAATATCGACATTCGAAATCCCGCTTTCTGCCACAGCTATAATAATCAAAATGATGTTTGGTTTCATAAGAGTAGCTAGTATCATCGATATCAGACATAATTAAGCTTTGTTAAAAATTTCGTTGAACTGACGACTTCGAAAATTTTCAATTATCGACATTCGAAATCGCGCTTTCTGCACCAGCTATTATTATCCACATGATGTTTGTTTACATAATAGTACCTAGTATCATCGATATCAGACATATTTAAGCTTTGTTAAAAATCTCGTTGAATTGACGACTAGAAAATTTTCAAATATCGACATTCGAAATCGCGCTTTCTGCCACAGCTATTATAATCCATATGATGTTTGTTTATATAATAGTATCATCGATATCAGACATATTTGAGCTTTATTAAAAATCTCGTTGAACTGACGACCTAGAAAATTTTCAGTTATCGACATTCGAAATGGCACTTTCTGTCACAGCTATTATAATCCAAATGATGTTTGTTAACATAATAGTGCCTAGTATCATCGATATCAGACATATTTAAGCTTTGTTTAAAGTCTCGTTGAACTGACGACCTAGAAAATTTACAAATATCGACATTCGAAATCGCGCTTTCTGCCACAGCTATAATAATCAAAATGATGTTTTTTTTCATAAGAGTAGCGAGTATCGTCGATATCAGACATATTTTTAAGCTTTGTTAAAAATCTCGTTGAACTGACGACCTAGAAAATTTTCATATATCGACATTCGAAATCGCGCTTACTGCCACAGCTATAATAATCAGAATGATGTTTGTTTTCATAGGAGTAGCGAGTATCATCGATATCAGACATATTTAGGCTTTGTTAAAAATCTCGTTGAACTGACGACCTAGAAAATTTTCAAGTGTCGACATTCGAAATCGCGCTTTCTGCCATAGCTATAATAATCAGAATGATGTTTGTTTTCATAAGAGTAGCGAGTATCATCGATATCAGACATATTTAAGCTTTGTTAAAAATTTCGTTGAACTGACGACTTCGAAAATTTTCAATTATCGACTTTCGAAATCGTGCTTTCTGCCACAGCTATAATAATCAAAATGATGTTTTTTTTCATAAGAGTAGCGAGTATCATCGATATCAGACATATTTTTAAGCTTTGTTAAATATCTCGTTGAACTGACGACCTATAAAATTTTCAAGTATCGACATTCGAAATCGCGCTTTCTGCCAGAGCTATAATAATCAAAATGATGTTTTTTTTTCATAAGAGTAGCGAGTATCATCGATATCAGACATATTTTTAAGCTTTGTTAAAAATCTCGTTGAATTGACGTACTAGAAAATTTTCAAAGTTCGACATTCGAAATCGCCCTTTCTGCCACAGCTATTATAATCCATATGATGTTTGTTTACATAATAGTACCTAGTATCATCGATATCAGACATATTTAAGCTTTGTTAAAAATCTCGTTGAACTGACAACCTAGAAAATTTTCAAATATCGACATTCGAAATCGCGCTTTCTGCCACAGCTATTAAAATCCATATGATGTTTGTTTATATAATAGTAAATAGTATCATCGATATCAGACATATATAAGCCTTATTAAAAATCTCGTTGAACTGACGAACTAGAAAATTTTCAAATATCGACATTCGAAATCGCGCTTTCTGCCACAGCTATAATAATCAAAATGATGTTTAGTTTCATAAGAGTAGCGAGTATCATCGATATCAGACATATTTAAGCTTTGTTAAAAATTTCGTTGAACTGAGGACTTCGAAAATTTTCAATTATCGACTTCGAAATCGCGCTTTCTGCCACAGCTATAATAATCAAAATGATGTTTTTTTTCATAAGAGTAGCGAGTATTATCGATATCAGACATATTTAAGCTTTGTTAAAAATCTCGTTGAACTGACGACCTAGAAAATTTTCAGTTATCGACATTCGAAATGGCACTTTCTGTCACAGCTATTATAATCCAAATGATGTTTGTCAACATAATAGTGCCTAGTATCATCGATATCAGACATATTTAAGCTTTGTTTAAAGTCTCGTTGAACTGACGACCTAGAAAATTTTCAAATATCGACATTCGGAATCGCGCTTTCTGCCACAGCTATAATAATCAAAATGATGTTTGTTTTCATAAGAGTAGCGAGTATCATCGATATCAGTCATATTTAAGCTTTGTTAAAAATCTCGTTGAACCGATGACCTAGAAAATTTTCAGATATCGACATTCGAAATCGCGCTTTCTGTCACAGCTATAATAATCAAAATGATGTTTGTTTTCATAAGAGTAGCGAGTAACATCGATATCAGTCATATTTAAGCTTTGTTAAAAATCTCGTTGAACTGAGGACCTAGAAAATTTTCAAATATCGACATTCGAAATCGCGCTTTCTGCCATAGCTATAATAATCAAAATCTTTTTTTTTTTCGTAAGAGTAGCGAGTATCATCGATATCAGACATATTTAAGCTTTGTTAAAAATCTCGAACTGACGACCTAGAAAATTTTCAAATATCGACATTCGAAATCTGCATAATCAATATGATGTTTGTTTTCATAAGAGTAGCGAATATCATCGATATCAGACATATTTTTAAGCTTTGTTAAAAATCTCGTTGAACAGACGACCTAGAAAATTTTCAATTATCGACTTTCGAAATCGCGCTTTCTGAAACAGCTCTAATAATCAAAATGGTGTTTGTTTTCATAAGAGTAGCGAGTATCAACGATATCAGACATGTTTAAGCTTTGTTAAAAATTTCGATGTACTGACGACTTCGAAAATTTTCAATTATCGACTTTCGAAATCGCGCTTTCTGCCACAGCTATAATAATCAAAATTGTGTTTGTTTTCATAAGAGTAGCGAATATCATCGATATCAGACATATTTAAGCTTTGTTAAAAATCTCGTTGAACTGACGACCTAGAAAATTTTCAAATATCGACATTCCACATCGCGCTTTCTGCCACAGCTATTATAATCCATATGATGTTTGTTTACTTAATAGTACCTAGTATCATCGATATCAGACATATTTTAGCTTTGTTAAAAATCTCGTTGAACTGACGACCTATAAAATTTTCAAGTATCGACTTTCGAAATCGCGATTTCTGCCAAAGCCATAATAATCAAAATGATATTTTTTTTCATAAGAGTAGCGAGTATCATCGATATCAGACATATTTTAAGCTTTGTTAAAAATCTCGTTGAACTGACGACTTCGAAAATTTTCAATTATCGACATTCCAAATCGCGCTTTCTGCCACAGCTATTATAATCCATATGATGTTTGTTTATATTATAGTACCTAGTATCATCGATATCAGATATATTTAAGCTTTGTTAAAAATTTCGTTGAACTGACGACTTCGAAAATTTTCAATTATCGACTTTCGAAATCGTGCTTTCTGCCACAGCTATAATAATCAAAATGATGTTTTTTTTCATAAGAGTAGCGAGTATCATCGATATCAGACATATTTTTAAGCTTTGTTAAAAATCTCGTTGAACTGACGACCTATAAAATTTTCAAGTATCGACATTCGAAATCGCGCTTTCTGCCAGAGCTATAATAATCAAAATGGTGTTTGTTTTCATAAGAGTAGCGAGTATCATCGATATCAGACATATTTAAGCTTTGTTAAAAATCTCGTTGAACTGACGACCTAGAAAATTTTCAAATATCGACATTCGAAATCGCGCTTTCTGCTACAGCTATTATAATCCATATGATGTTTGTTTACATAATAGTATCTAGTATCATCGATATCAGACATATTTTAGCTTTGTTAAAATTCTCGTTGAACTGACGACCTATAAAATTTTCAAGTATCGACATTCGAAATCGCGATTTCGGCCAAAGCCATAATAATCAAAATGATATTTTTTTTCATAAGAGTAGCGAGTATCATCGATATCAGACATATTTTAAGCTTTGTTAAAAATCTCGTTGAACTGACGACCTAGAAAATTTTCAAATATCGACATTCGAAATCGTGCTTTCTGCCACAGCTATAATAATCAAAATGATGTTTGTTTTCATAAGAGTAGCGAGTATCAACGATATCAGACATATTTAAGCTTTGTTAAAAATTTCGTTGAACTGACGACTTCGAAAATTTTCAATTATCGACTTTCGAAATCGCGCTTTCTGAAACAGCTATAATAATCAAAATGGTGTTTGTTTTCATAAGAGTAGCGAGTATCATCGATATCAGACATATTTAAGCTTTGTTAAAAATCTCGTTGAACTGACGACCTATAAAATTTTCAAGTATCGACATTCCAAATCGCGCTTTCTGCCACAGCTATTATAATCCATATGATGTTTGTTTATATAATAGTACCTAGTATCATCGATATCAGACATATTTAAGCTTTGTTAAAAATTTCGTTGAACTGACGACTTCGAAAATTTTCAATTATCGACTTTCGAAATCGTGCTTTCTGCCACAGCTATAATAATCAAAATGATGTTTTTTTTTCATAAGAGTAGCGAGTATCATCGATATAAGACATATTTTTAAGCTTTGTTAAAAATCTCGTTGAATTGACGTACTAGAAAATTTTCAAAGTTCGACATTCGAAATCGCCCTTTCTGCCACAGCTATTATAATCCATATGATGTTTGTTTACATAATAGTACCTATCAGACATATTTAAGCTTTGTTAAAAATCTCGTTGAACTGACGACCTAGAAAATTTTCAAATATCGACATTCGAAATCGCGCTTTCTGCCACAGCTAAAATAATCAAAATGATGTTTGGTTTCATAAGAGTAGCGTGTATCATCGATATCAGACATATTTAGGCTTTGTTAAAAATCTCGTTGAACTGACGACCTAGAAAATTTTCAAGTATCGACATACGAAATCGCGCTTTCTGCCATAGCTATAATAATCAAAATCTTTTTTTTTTTCGTAAGAGTAGCGAGTATCATCGATATCAGACATATTTAAGCTTTGTTAAAAATCTCGAACTGACGACCTAGAAAATTTTCAAATATCGACATTCGAAATCGCGCTTTCTGCCACAGCTATAATAATCAAAATGATATTTGTTTTCATAAGAGTAGCGAGTATCATCGATATCAGACATATTTTTAAGCTTTGTTAAAAATCTCGTTGAACAGACGACCTAGAAAATTTTCAATTATCGACTTTCGAAATCGCGCTTTCTGAAACAGCTATAATAATCAAAATGGTGTTTGTTTTCATAAGAATAGCGAGTATCATCGATATCAGACATATTTAAGCTTTGTTAAAAATCTCGTTGAACTGACGACCTAGAAAATTTTCAAATATCGACATTCGAAATCGCGCTTTCTGCCACAGCTATTATAATCCATATGATGTTTGTTTACATAATAGTACCTAGTATCATCGATATCAGACATATATAAGCCATATTAAAAATCTCGTTGAACTGACGAACTGATAAAATTATAGAGAACAATTTTTAAACCAATTTCCTAATACCTTTCTTAAACTTTTCTTCCTTTCAAATTTGTCATAACAAAAAAATTTTCAAATATCGACATTCGAAATCCCGCTTTCTGCCACAGCTATAATAATCAAAATGATGTTTGGTTTCATAAGAGTAGCTAGTATTATCGATATCAGACATAATTAAGCTTTGTTAAAAATTTCGTTGAACTGACGACTTCGAAAATTTTCAATTATCGACATTCGAAATCGCGCTTTCTGCACCAGCTATTATTATCCACATGATGTTTGTTTATATAATAGTATCATCGATATCAGACATATTTGAGCTTTATTAAAAATCTCGTTGAACTGACGACCTAGAAAATTTTCAGTTATCGACATTCGAAATGGCACTTTCTGTCACAGCTATTATAATCCAAATGATGTTTGTTAACATAATAGTGCCTAGTATCATCGATATCAGACATATTTAAGCTTTGTTTAAAGTCTCGTTGAACTGACGACCTAGAAAATTTTCAAATATCGACATTCGAAATCGCGCCTTCTGCCACAGCTATAATAATCAAAATGATGTTTTTTTTCATAAGAGTAGCGAGTATCGTCGATATCAGACATATTTTTAAGCTTTGTTAAAAATCTCGTTGAACTGGCGACCTAGAAAATTTTCAAATATCGACATTCGAAATCGCGCTTTCTGCCACAGCTATTAAAATCCATATGATGTTTGTTTATATAATAGTAAATAGTATCATCGATATCAGACATATATAAGCCTTATTAAAAATCTCGTTGAACTGACGAACTAGAAAATTTTCAAATATCGACATTCGAAATCGCGCTTTCTGCCACAGCTATAATAATCAAAATGATGTTTGGTTTCATAAGAGTAGCGAGTATCATCGATATCAGACATATTTAAGCTTTGTTAAAAATTTCGTTGAACTGACGACTTCGAAAATTTTCAATTATCGACTTCGAAATCGCGCTTTCTGCCACAGCTATAATAATCAAAATGATGTTTTTTTTCATAAGAGTAGCGAGTATTATCGATATCAGACATATTTAAGCTTTGTTAAAAATCTCGTTGAACTGACGACTTCGAAAATTTTCAATTATCTACATTCCAAATCGCGCTTTCTGCCACAGCTATTATAATCCATATGATGTTTGTTTATATTATAGTACCTAGTATCATCGATATCAGACATATTTAAGCTTTGTTAAAAATTTCGTTGAACTGACGACTTCGAAAATTTTCAATTATCGACTTTCGAAATCGTGCTTTCTGCCACAGCTATAATAATCAAAATGATGTTTTTTTTCATAAGAGTAGCGAGTATCATCGATATCAGACATATTTTTAAGCTTTGTTAAAAATCTCGTTGAACTGACGACCTATAAAATTTTCAAGTATCGACATTCGGAATCGCGCTTTCTGCCACAGCTATAATAATCAAAATGATGTTTGTTTTCATAAGAGTAGCGAGTAACATCGATATCGGTCATATTTAAGCTTTGTTAAAAATCTCGTTGAACTGAGGACCTAGAAAATTTTCAAATATCGACATTCGAAATCGCGCTTTCTGCCATAGCTATAATAATCAAAATCTTTTTTTTTTTCGTAAGAGTAGCGAGTATCATCGATATCAGACATATTTAAGCTTTGTTAAAAATCTCGAACTGACGACCTAGAAAATTTTCAAATATCGACATTCGAAATCTGCATAATCAAAATGATGTTTGTTTTCATAAGAGTAGCGAATATCATCGATATCAGACATATTTTTAAGCTTTGTTAAAAATCTCGTTGAACAGACGACCTAGAAAATTTTCAATTATCGACTTTCGAAATCGCGCTTTCTGAAACAGCTATAATAATCAAAATGGTGTTTGTTTTCATAAGAGTAGCGAGTATCAACGATATCAGACATGTTTAAGCTTTGTTAAAAATTTCGATGTACTGACGACTTCGAAAATTTTCAATTATCGACTTTCGAAATCGCGCTTTCTGCCACAGCTATAATAATCAAAATTGTGTTTGTTTTCATAAAAGTAGCGAATATCATCGATATCAGACATATTTAAGCTTTGTTAAAAATCTCGTTGAACTGACGACCTAGAAAATTTTCAAATATCGACATTCCAAATCGCGCTTTCTGCCACAGCTATTATAATCCATATGATGTTTGTTTATATTATAGTACCTAGTATCATCGATATCAGACATATTTAAGCTTTGTTAAAAATTTCGTTGAACTGACGACTTCGAAAATTTTCAATTATCGACTTTCGAAATCGTGCTTTCTGCCACAGCTATAATAATCAAAATGACGTTTTTTTTCATAAGAGTAGCGAGTATCATCGATATCAGACATATTTTTAAGCTTTGTTAAAAATCTCGTTGAACTGACGACCTATAAAATTTTCAAGTATCGACATTCGAAATCGCGCTTTCTGCCAGAGCTATAATAATCAAAATGGTGTTTGTTTTCATAAGAGTAGCGAGTATCATCGATATCAGACATATTTAAGCTTTGTTAAAAATCTCGTTGAACTGACGACCTAGAAAATTTTCAAATATCGACATTCGAAATCGCGCTTTCTGCTACAGCTATTATAATCCATATGATGTTTGTTTACATAATAGTATCTAGTATCATCGATATCAGACATATTTTAGCTTTGTTAAAATTCTCGTTGAACTGACGACCTATAAAATTTTCAAGTATCGACATTCGAAATCGCGATTTCGGCCAAAGCCATAATAATCAAAATGATATTTTTTTTCATAAGAGTAGCGAGTATCATCGATATCAGACATATTTTAAGCTTTGTTAAAAATCTCGTTGAACTGACGACCTAGAAAATTTTCAAATATCGACATTCGAAATCGTGCTTTCTGCCACAGCTATAATAATCAAAACGATGTTTGTTTTCATAAGAGTAGCGAGTATCAACGATATCAGACATATTTAAGCTTTGTTAAAAATTTCGTTGAACTGACGACTTCGAAAATTTTCAATTATCGACTTTCGAAATCGCGCTTTCTGAAACAGCTATAATAATCAAAATGGTGTTTGTTTTCATAAGAGTAGCGAGTATCATCGATATCAGACATATTTAAGCTTTGTTAAAAATCTCGTTGAACTGACGACCTAGAAAATTTTCAATTATCGACTTTCGAAATCGCGCTTTCTGAAACAGCTATAATAATCAAAATGGTGTTTGTTTTCATAAGAATAGCGAGTATCATCGATATCAGACATATTTAAGCTTTGTTAAAAATCTCGTTGAACTGACGACCTAGAAAATTTTCAAATATCGACATTCGAAATCGCGCTTTCTGCCACAGCTATTATAATCCATATGATGTTTGTTTACATAATAGTACCTAGTATCATCGATATCAGACATATATAAGCCATATTAAAAATCTCGTTGAACTGACGAACTGATAAAATTATAGAGAACAATTTTTAAACCAATTTCCTAATACCTTTCTTAAACTTTTCTTCCTTTCAAATTTGTCATAACAAAAAAATTTTCAAATATCGACATTCGAAATCCCGCTTTCTGCCACAGCTATAATAATCAAAATGATGTTTGGTTTCATAAGAGTAGCTAGTATTATCGATATCAGACATAATTAAGCTTTGTTAAAAATTTCGTTGAACTGACGACTTCGAAAATTTTCAATTATCGACATTCGAAATCGCGCTTTCTGCACCAGCTATTATTATCCACATGATGTTTGTTTATATAATAGTATCATCGATATCAGACATATTTGAGCTTTATTAAAAATCTCGTTGAACTGACGACCTAGAAAATTTTCAGTTATCGACATTCGAAATGGCACTTTCTGTCACAGCTATTATAATCCAAATGATGTTTGTTAACATAATAGTGCCTAGTATCATCGATATCAGACATATTTAAGCTTTGTTTAAAGTCTCGTTGAACTGACGACCTAGAAAATTTTCAAATATCGACATTCGAAATCGCGCCTTCTGCCACAGCTATAATAATCAAAATGATGTTTTTTTTCATAAGAGTAGCGAGTATCGTCGATATCAGACATATTTTTAAGCTTTGTTAAAAATCTCGTTGAACTGGCGACCTAGAAAATTTTCAAATATCGACATTCGAAATCGCGCTTTCTGCCACAGCTATTAAAATCCATATGATGTTTGTTTATATAATAGTAAATAGTATCATCGATATCAGACATATATAAGCCTTATTAAAAATCTCGTTGAACTGACGAACTAGAAAATTTTCAAATATCGACATTCGAAATCGCGCTTTCTGCCACAGCTATAATAATCAAAATGATGTTTGGTTTCATAAGAGTAGCGAGTATCATCGATATCAGACATATTTAAGCTTTGTTAAAAATTTCGTTGAACTGACGACTTCGAAAATTTTCAATTATCGACTTCGAAATCGCGCTTTCTGCCACAGCTATAATAATCAAAATGATGTTTTTTTTCATAAGAGTAGCGAGTATTATCGATATCAGACATATTTAAGCTTTGTTAAAAATCTCGTTGAACTGACGACTTCGAAAATTTTCAATTATCTACATTCCAAATCGCGCTTTCTGCCACAGCTATTATAATCCATATGATGTTTGTTTATATTATAGTACCTAGTATCATCGATATCAGACATATTTAAGCTTTGTTAAAAATTTCGTTGAACTGACGACTTCGAAAATTTTCAATTATCGACTTTCGAAATCGTGCTTTCTGCCACAGCTATAATAATCAAAATGATGTTTTTTTTCATAAGAGTAGCGAGTATCATCGATATCAGACATATTTTTAAGCTTTGTTAAAAATCTCGTTGAACTGACGACCTATAAAATTTTCAAGTATCGACATTCGGAATCGCGCTTTCTGCCACAGCTATAATAATCAAAATGATGTTTGTTTTCATAAGAGTAGCGAGTAACATCGATATCGGTCATATTTAAGCTTTGTTAAAAATCTCGTTGAACTGAGGACCTAGAAAATTTTCAAATATCGACATTCGAAATCGCGCTTTCTGCCATAGCTATAATAATCAAAATCTTTTTTTTTTTCGTAAGAGTAGCGAGTATCATCGATATCAGACATATTTAAGCTTTGTTAAAAATCTCGAACTGACGACCTAGAAAATTTTCAAATATCGACATTCGAAATCTGCATAATCAAAATGATGTTTGTTTTCATAAGAGTAGCGAATATCATCGATATCAGACATATTTTTAAGCTTTGTTAAAAATCTCGTTGAACAGACGACCTAGAAAATTTTCAATTATCGACTTTCGAAATCGCGCTTTCTGAAACAGCTATAATAATCAAAATGGTGTTTGTTTTCATAAGAGTAGCGAGTATCAACGATATCAGACATGTTTAAGCTTTGTTAAAAATTTCGATGTACTGACGACTTCGAAAATTTTCAATTATCGACTTTCGAAATCGCGCTTTCTGCCACAGCTATAATAATCAAAATTGTGTTTGTTTTCATAAAAGTAGCGAATATCATCGATATCAGACATATTTAAGCTTTGTTAAAAATCTCGTTGAACTGACGACCTAGAAAATTTTCAAATATCGACATTCCAAATCGCGCTTTCTGCCACAGCTATTATAATCCATATGATGTTTGTTTATATTATAGTACCTAGTATCATCGATATCAGACATATTTAAGCTTTGTTAAAAATTTCGTTGAACTGACGACTTCGAAAATTTTCAATTATCGACTTTCGAAATCGTGCTTTCTGCCACAGCTATAATAATCAAAATGACGTTTTTTTTCATAAGAGTAGCGAGTATCATCGATATCAGACATATTTTTAAGCTTTGTTAAAAATCTCGTTGAACTGACGACCTATAAAATTTTCAAGTATCGACATTCGAAATCGCGCTTTCTGCCAGAGCTATAATAATCAAAATGGTGTTTGTTTTCATAAGAGTAGCGAGTATCATCGATATCAGACATATTTAAGCTTTGTTAAAAATCTCGTTGAACTGACGACCTAGAAAATTTTCAAATATCGACATTCGAAATCGCGCTTTCTGCTACAGCTATTATAATCCATATGATGTTTGTTTACATAATAGTATCTAGTATCATCGATATCAGACATATTTTAGCTTTGTTAAAATTCTCGTTGAACTGACGACCTATAAAATTTTCAAGTATCGACATTCGAAATCGCGATTTCGGCCAAAGCCATAATAATCAAAATGATATTTTTTTTCATAAGAGTAGCGAGTATCATCGATATCAGACATATTTTAAGCTTTGTTAAAAATCTCGTTGAACTGACGACCTAGAAAATTTTCAAATATCGACATTCGAAATCGTGCTTTCTGCCACAGCTATAATAATCAAAACGATGTTTGTTTTCATAAGAGTAGCGAGTATCAACGATATCAGACATATTTAAGCTTTGTTAAAAATTTCGTTGAACTGACGACTTCGAAAATTTTCAATTATCGACTTTCGAAATCGCGCTTTCTGAAACAGCTATAATAATCAAAATGGTGTTTGTTTTCATAAGAGTAGCGAGTATCATCGATATCAGACATATTTAAGCTTTGTTAAAAATCTCGTTGAACTGACGACCTATAAAATTTTCAAGTATCGACATTCCAAATCGCGCTTTCTGCCACAGCTATTATAATCCATATGATGTTTGTTTATATAATAGTACCTAGTATCATCGATATCAGACATATTTAAGCTATGTTAAAAATTTCGTTGAACTGACGACTTCGAAAATTTTCAATTATCGACTTTCGAAATCGTGCTTTCTGCCACAGCTATAATAATCAAAATGATGTTTTTTTTCATAAGAGTAGCGAGTATCATCGATATCAGACATATTTAAGCTTTGTTAAAAATCTCGTTGAACTGACGACCTATAAAATTTTCAAGTATCGACATTCGAAATCGCGCTTTCTGCCAGAGCTATAATAATCAAAATGATGTTTTTTTTTCATAAGAGTAGCGAGTATCATCGATATCAGACATATTTTTAAGCTTTGTTAAAAATCTCGTTGAATTGACGTACTAGAAAATTTTCAAAGTTCGACATTCGAAATCGCCCTTTCTGCCACAGCTATTATAATCCATATGATGTTTGTTTACATAATAGTACCTAGTATCATTGATATCAGACATATTTAAGCTTTGTTAAAAATCTCGTTGAACTGACGACCTAGAAAATTTTCAAATATCGACATTCGAAATTGCGCTTTCTGCCACAGCTATTAAAATCCATATGATGCTTGTTTACATAATAGTACCTAGTATCATCGATATCAGACATATATAAGCCTTATTAAAAATCTCGTTGAACTGACGAACTAGAAAATTTTCAAATATCGACATTCGAAATCGCGCTTTCTGCCACAGCTAAAATAATCAAAATAATGTTTGGTTTCATAAGAGTAGCGTGTATCATCGATATCAGACATATTTAGGCTTTGTTAAAAATCTCGTTGAACTGACGACCTAGAAAATTTTCAAGTATCGACATTCGAAATCGCGCTTTCTGCCATAGCTATAATAATCAAAATCTTTTTTTTTTCGTAAGAGTAGCGAGTATCATCGATATCAGACATATTTAAGCTTTGTTAAAAATCTCGAACTGACGACCTAGAAAATTTTCAAATATCGACATTCGAAATCTGCATAATCAAAATGATGTTTGTTTTCATAAGAGTAGCGAATATCATCGATATCAGACATATTTAAGTTTTGTTAAAAATCTCGTTGAACTGATGATCTAGAAAATTTTCAATTATCGACATTCGAAATCGCGCTTTCTGCCACAGCTATAATAATCAAAATGATATTTGTTTTCATAAGAGTAGCGAGTATCATCGATATCAGACATATTTTTAAGCTTTGTTAAAAATCTCGTTGAACAGACGACCTAGAAAATTTTCAATTATCGACTTTCGAAATCGCGCTTTCTGAAACAGCTATAATAATCAAAATGGTGTTTGTTTTCATAAGAGAAGCGAGTATCATCGATATCAGACATATTTAAGCTTTGTTAAAATTTTCGTTGAACTGACGACCTAGAAAATTTTCAAATATCGACATTCGAAATCGCGCTTTCTGCCACAGCTATTATAATCCATATGATGTTTGTTTATATAATAGTACCTAGTATCATCGATATCAGACATATTTAAGCTTTGTTAAAAATTTCGTTGAACTGACGACCTAGAAAATTTTCAAATATCGACATTCGAAATCGCGCTTTCTGCCACAGCTATTATAATCCAAATGATGTTTGTTTTCATAAGAGTAGCGAGTATCATCGATATCAGACATATTTAAGCTTTGTTAAAATCTCGAACTGACGACCTAGAAAATTTTCAAATATCGACATTCGAAATCGCTCTTTCTGCCACAGCTATTATAATCCATATGATGTTTGTTTACATAATAGTACCTAGTATCATCGATATCAGACATATATAAGCCTTATTAAAAATCTCGTTGAACTGACGACCTAGAAAATTTTCAAGTATCGACTTTCGAAATCGCGCTTTCTGCCACAGCTATAATAATCAAAATTGTGTTTGTTTTCATAAGAGTAGCGAGTATCATCGATATCAGACATATTTAAGGTTTGTTAAAAATTTCGTTGAACTAACGACTTCGAAAATTTTCAATTATCGACTTTCGAAATCGCGCTTTCTGCCACAACTATAATAATCAAAATGATGTTTTTTTCATAAGAGTAGCGAGTATCATCGGTATCAGACATATTTTTAAGCTTTGTTAAAAATCTCGTTGAACTGACGACCTAGAAAATTTTCAAATATCGACATTCAAAATCGCGCTTTCTGCCACAGCTATTATAATCCATGTGATGTTTGTTTACTTAATAGTACCTAGTATCATCGATATCAGACATATTTAAGCTTTGTTAAAAGTCTCGTTGAATTGACGACCTAGAAAATTTTTAAATATCGACATTCGAAATCGCGCTTTCTGCTACAGCTATTATAATCCATATGATGTTTGTTTACATAATAGTACCTAGTATCATCGATATCAGACATATTTAAGCTTTGTTAAAAATCTCGTTGAACTGACGACCTAGAAAATCTTCAAATATCGACATTCGAAATCGCGCTTTCTGCCACAGCTATTATAATCCATATGATGTTTATTTTCATAAGAGTAGCGAGTATCATCGATATCAGATATATTTAAACTTTGTTAAAAGTCTCGTTGAACTGACGACCTAGAAAATTTTCAAATATCGACATTCGAAATCGCGCTTTCTGCCACAGCTATTATAATCCATATGATGTTTATTTTCATAAGAGTAGCGAGTATCATCGATATCAGATATATTTAAACTTTGTTAAAAGTCTCGTTGAACTGACGACCTAGAAAATTTTCAAATATCGACATTCGAAATCGCGCTTTCTGCCACAGCTATTATAATCCATATGATGTTTATTTTCATAAGAGTAGCGAGTATCATCGATATCAGATATATTTAAACTTTGTTAAAAATCTCGTTGAACTGACGAATTAGAATATTTTCAAATATCGACATTCGAAATTGCGCTTTCTGCCACAGCTATAATAATCAAAATGATGTTTGTTTTCATAAGAGTAGCGAGTATCATCGATATCAGACATATTTAAGGTTTGTTAAAAATTTCGTTGAACTAACGACTTCGAAAATTTTCAATTATCGACTTTCGAAATCGCGCTTTCTGCCACAACTATAATAATCAAAATGATGTTTTTTTCATAAGAGTAGCGAGTATCATCGGTATCAGACATATTTTTAAGCTTTGTTAAAAATCTCGTTGAACTGACGACCTAGAAAATTTTCAAATATCGACATTCAAAATCGCGCTTTCTGCCACAGCTATTATAATCCATGTGATGTTTGTTTACTTAATAGTACCTAGTATCATCGATATCAGACATATTTAAGCTTTGTTAAAAGTCTCGTTGAATTGACGACCTAGAAAATTTTTAAATATCGACATTCGAAATCGCGCTTTCTGCTACAGCTATTATAATCCATATGATGTTTGTTTACATAATAGTACCTAGTATCATCGATATCAGACATATTTAAGCTTTGTTAAAAATCTCGTTGAACTGACGACCTAGAAAATCTTCAAATATCGACATTCGAAATCGCGCTTTCTGCCACAGCTATTATAATCCATATGATGTTTATTTTCATAAGAGTAGCGAGTATCATCGATATCAGATATATTTAAACTTTGTTAAAAGTCTCGTTGAACTGACGACCTAGAAAATTTTCAAATATCGACATTCGAAATCGCGCTTTCTGCCACAGCTATTATAATCCATATGATGTTTTTTTCATAAGAGTAGCGAGTATTATCGATATCGGACATATTTTAAGCTTTGTAAAAAATCTCGTTGAACTGACGACCTAGAAAATTTTAAAATATCGACATTCGAAATCGCACTTTCTGCCACAGCTATAATAATCAAAATGATGTTTGTTTTCATAAGAGTAGCGAGTATCATCGATATCAGACATATTTAAGCTTTGTTAAAAATTTCGTTGAACTGACGACTTCGAAAATTTTCAATTATCGACTTTCGAAATCGCGCTTTCTGAAACAGCTGTAATAATCAAAATGGTGTTTTTTTTCATAAGAGTAGCGAGTATTATCGATATCAGACATATTTAAGCTTTGTTAAAAATCTCGTTGAACTGACGACTTCGAAAATTTTCAATTATCTACATTCCAAATCGCGCTTTCTGCCACAGCTATTATAATCCATATGATGTTTGTTTATATTATAGTAAATAGTATCATCGATATCAGACATATATAAGCCTTATTAAAAATCTCGTTGAACTGACGAACTAGAAAATTTTCAAATATCGACATTCGAAATCGCGCTTTCTGCCACAGCTATAATAATCAAAATGATGTTTGGTTTCATAAGAGTAGCGAGTATCATCGATATCAGACATATTTAAGCTTTGTTAAAAATTTCGTTGAACTGACGACTTCGAAAATTTTCAATTATCGACTTCGAAATCGCGCTTTCTGCCACAGCTATAATAATCAAAATGATGTTTTTTTTCATAAGAGTAGCGAGTATTATCGATATCAGACATATTTAAGCTTTGTTAAAAATCTCGTTGAACTGACGACTTCGAAAATTTTCAATTATCTACATTCCAAATCGCGCTTTCTGCCACAGCTATTATAATCCATATGATGTTTGTTTATATTATAGTACCTAGTATCATCGATATCAGACATATTTAAGCTTTGTTAAAAATTTCGTTGAACTGACGACTTCGAAAATTTTCAATTATCGACTTTCGAAATCGTGCTTTCTGCCACAGCTATAATAATCAAAATGATGTTTTTTTTCATAAGAGTAGCGAGTATCATCGATATCAGACATATTTTTAAGCTTTGTTAAAAATCTCGTTGAACTGACGACCTATAAAATTTTCAAGTATCGACATTCGGAATCGCGCTTTCTGCCACAGCTATAATAATCAAAATGATGTTTGTTTTCATAAGAGTAGCGAGTATCATCGATATCAGTCATATTTAAGCTTTGTTAAAAATCTCGTTGAACTGACGACCTAGAAAATTTTCAGATATCGACATTCGAAATCGCGCTTTCTGTCACAGCTATAATAATCAAAATGATGTTTGTTTTCATAAGAGTAGCGAGTAACATCGATATCGGTCATATTTAAGCTTTGTTAAAAATCTCGTTGAACTGAGGACCTAGAAAATTTTCAAATATCGACATTCGAAATCGCGCTTTCTGCCATAGCTATAATAATCAAAATCTTTTTTTTTTTCGTAAGAGTAGCGAGTATCATCGATATCAGACATATTTAAGCTTTGTTAAAAATCTCGAACTGACGACCTAGAAAATTTTCAAATATCGACATTCGAAATCTGCATAATCAAAATGATGTTTGTTTTCATAAGAGTAGCGAATATCATCGATATCAGACATATTTTTAAGCTTTGTTAAAAATCTCGTTGAACAGACGACCTAGAAAATTTTCAATTATCGACTTTCGAAATCGCGCTTTCTGAAACAGCTATAATAATCAAAATGGTGTTTGTTTTCATAAGAGTAGCGAGTATCAACGATATCAGACATGTTTAAGCTTTGTTAAAAATTTCGATGTACTGACGACTTCGAAAATTTTCAATTATCGACTTTCGAAATCGCGCTTTCTGCCACAGCTATAATAATCAAAATTGTGTTTGTTTTCATAAAAGTAGCGAATATCATCGATATCAGACATATTTAAGCTTTGTTAAAAATCTCGTTGAACTGACGACCTAGAAAATTTTCAAATATCGACATTCCAAATCGCGCTTTCTGCCACAGCTATTATAATCCATATGATGTTTGTTTATATTATAGTACCTAGTATCATCGATATCAGACATATTTAAGCTTTGTTAAAAATTTCGTTGAACTGACGACTTCGAAAATTTTCAATTATCGACTTTCGAAATCGTGCTTTCTGCCACAGCTATAATAATC
Source organism: Serrognathus titanus (assembly GCA_039766575.1). Classification (NCBI taxonomy): domain Eukaryota; kingdom Metazoa; phylum Arthropoda; class Insecta; order Coleoptera; family Lucanidae; genus Serrognathus; species Serrognathus titanus. The sequence goes on from JBCDWJ010000009.1 coordinate 24,254, forward strand.
AAAATGACGTTTTTTTTCATAAGAGTAGCGAGTATCATCGATATCAGACATATTTTTAAGCTTTGTTAAAAATCTCGTTGAACTGACGACCTATAAAATTTTCAAGTATCGACATTCGAAATCGCGCTTTCTGCCAGAGCTATAATAATCAAAATGGTGTTTGTTTTCATAAGAGTAGCGAGTATCATCGATATCAGACATATTTAAGCTTTGTTAAAAATCTCGTTGAACTGACGACCTAGAAAATTTTCAAATATCGACATTCGAAATCGCGCTTTCTGCTACAGCTATTATAATCCATATGATGTTTGTTTACATAATAGTATCTAGTATCATCGATATCAGACATATTTTAGCTTTGTTAAAATTCTCGTTGAACTGACGACCTATAAAATTTTCAAGTATCGACATTCGAAATCGCGATTTCGGCCAAAGCCATAATAATCAAAATGATATTTTTTTTCATAAGAGTAGCGAGTATCATCGATATCAGACATATTTTAAGCTTTGTTAAAAATCTCGTTGAACTGACGACCTAGAAAATTTTCAAATATCGACATTCGAAATCGTGCTTTCTGCCACAGCTATAATAATCAAAATGATGTTTGTTTTCATAAGAGTAGCGAGTATCAACGATATCAGACATATTTAAGCTTTGTTAAAAATTTCGTTGAACTGACGACTTCGAAAATTTTCAATTATCGACTTTCGAAATCGCGCTTTCTGAAACAGCTATAATAATCAAAATGGTGTTTGTTTTCATAAGAGTAGCGAGTATCATCGATATCAGACATATTTAAGCTTTGTTAAAAATCTCGTTGAACTGACGACCTATAAAATTTTCAAGTATCGACATTCGAAATCGCGCTTTCTGCCAGAGCTATTATAATCCATATGATGTTTGTTTATATAATAGTACCTAGTATCATCGATATCAGACATATTTAAGCTATGTTAAAAATTTCGTTGAACTGACGACTTCGAAAATTTTCAATTATCGACTTTCGAAATCGTGCTTTCTGCCACAGCTATAATAATCAAAATGATGTTTTTTTTCATAAGAGTAGCGAGTATCATCGATATCAGACATATTTAAGCTTTGTTAAAAATCTCGTTGAACTGACGACCTATAAAATTTTCAAGTATCGACATTCGAAATCGCGCTTTCTGCCACAGCTATTATAATCCATATGATGTTTGTTTATATAATAGTACCTAGTATCATCGATATCAGACATATTTAAGCTATGTTAAAAATTTCGTTGAACTGACGACTTCGAAAATTTTCAATTATCGACTTTCGAAATCGTGCTTTCTGCCACAGCTATAATAATCAAAATGATGTTTTTTTTCATAAGAGTAGCGAGTATCATCGATATCAGACATATTTAAGCTTTGTTAAAAATCTCGTTGAACTGACGACCTATAAAATTTTCAAGTATCGACATTCGAAATCGCGCTTTCTGCCAGAGCTATAATAATCAAAATGATGTTTTTTTTTCATAAGAGTAGCGAGTATCATCGATATCAGACATATTTTTAAGCTTTGTTAAAAATCTCGTTGAATTGACGTACTAGAAAATTTTCAAAGTTCGACATTCGAAATCGCCCTTTCTGCCACAGCTATTATAATCCATATGATGTTTGTTTACATAATAGTACCTAGTATCATTGATATCAGACATATTTAAGCTTTGTTAAAAATCTCGTTGAACTGACGACCTAGAAAATTTTCAAATATCGACATTCGAAATTGCGCTTTCTGCCACAGCTATTAAAATCCATATGATGCTTGTTTACATAATAGTACCTAGTATCATCGATATCAGACATATATAAGCCTTATTAAAAATCTCGTTGAACTGACGAACTAGAAAATTTTCAAATATCGACATTCGAAATCGCGCTTTCTGCCACAGCTAAAATAATCAAAATAATGTTTGGTTTCATAAGAGTAGCGTGTATCATCGATATCAGACATATTTAGGCTTTGTTAAAAATCTCGTTGAACTGACGACCTAGAAAATTTTCAAGTATCGACATTCGAAATCGCGCTTTCTGCCATAGCTATAATAATCAAAATCTTTTTTTTTTCGTAAGAGTAGCGAGTATCATCGATATCAGACATATTTAAGCTTTGTTAAAAATCTCGAACTGACGACCTAGAAAATTTTCAAATATCGACATTCGAAATCTGCATAATCAAAATGATGTTTGTTTTCATAAGAGTAGCGAATATCATCGATATCAGACATATTTAAGTTTTGTTAAAAATCTCGTTGAACTGATGATCTAGAAAATTTTCAATTATCGACATTCGAAATCGCGCTTTCTGCCACAGCTATAATAATCAAAATGATATTTGTTTTCATAAGAGTAGCGAGTATCATCGATATCAGACATATTTTTAAGCTTTGTTAAAAATCTCGTTGAACAGACGACCTAGAAAATTTTCAATTATCGACTTTCGAAATCGCGCTTTCTGAAACAGCTATAATAATCAAAATGGTGTTTGTTTTCATAAGAGAAGCGAGTATCATCGATATCAGACATATTTAAGCTTTGTTAAAATTTTCGTTGAACTGACGACCTAGAAAATTTTCAAATATCGACATTCGAAATCGCGCTTTCTGCCACAGCTATTATAATCCATATGATGTTTGTTTATATAATAGTACCTAGTATCATCGATATCAGACATATTTAAGCTTTGTTAAAAATTTCGTTGAACTGACGACCTAGAAAATTTTCAAATATCGACATTCGAAATCGCGCTTTCTGCCACAGCTATTATAATCCAAATGATGTTTGTTTTCATAAGAGTAGCGAGTATCATCGATATCAGACATATTTAAGCTTTGTTAAAATCTCGAACTGACGACCTAGAAAATTTTCAAATATCGACATTCGAAATCGCTCTTTCTGCCACAGCTATTATAATCCATATGATGTTTGTTTACATAATAGTACCTAGTATCATCGATATCAGACATATATAAGCCTTATTAAAAATCTCGTTGAACTGACGACCTAGAAAATTTTCAAGTATCGACTTTCGAAATCGCGCTTTCTGCCACAGCTATAATAATCAAAATTGTGTTTGTTTTCATAAGAGTAGCGAGTATCATCGATATCAGACATATTTTTAAGCTTTGTTAAAAATCTCGTTGAACTGACGAATTAGAATATTTTCAAATATCGACATTCGAAATCGCGCTTTCTGCCACAGCTATAATAATCAAAATGATGTTTGTTTTCATAAGAGTAGCGAGTATCATCGATATCAGACATATTTAAGGTTTGTTAAAAATTTCGTTGAACTAACGACTTCGAAAATTTTCAATTATCGACTTTCGAAATCGCGCTTTCTGCCACAACTATAATAATCAAAATGATGTTTTTTTCATAAGAGTAGCGAGTATCATCGGTATCAGACATATTTTTAAGCTTTGTTAAAAATCTCGTTGAACTGACGACCTAGAAAATTTTCAAATATCGACATTCAAAATCGCGCTTTCTGCCACAGCTATTATAATCCATGTGATGTTTGTTTACTTAATAGTACCTAGTATCATCGATATCAGACATATTTAAGCTTTGTTAAAAGTCTCGTTGAATTGACGACCTAGAAAATTTTTAAATATCGACATTCGAAATCGCGCTTTCTGCTACAGCTATTATAATCCATATGATGTTTGTTTACATAATAGTACCTAGTATCATCGATATCAGACATATTTAAGCTTTGTTAAAAATCTCGTTGAACTGACGACCTAGAAAATCTTCAAATATCGACATTCGAAATCGCGCTTTCTGCCACAGCTATTATAATCCATATGATGTTTATTTTCATAAGAGTAGCGAGTATCATCGATATCAGATATATTTAAACTTTGTTAAAAGTCTCGTTGAACTGACGACCTAGAAAATTTTCAAATATCGACATTCGAAATCGCGCTTTCTGCCACAGCTATTATAATCCATATGATGTTTTTTTCATAAGAGTAGCGAGTATTATCGATATCGGACATATTTTAAGCTTTGTAAAAAATCTCGTTGAACTGACGACCTAGAAAATTTTAAAATATCGACATTCGAAATCGCACTTTCTGCCACAGCTATAATAATCAAAATGATGTTTGTTTTCATAAGAGTAGCGAGTATCATCGATATCAGACATATTTAAGCTTTGTTAAAAATTTCGTTGAACTGACGACTTCGAAAATTTTCAATTATCGACTTTCGAAATCGCGCTTTCTGAAACAGCTGTAATAATCAAAATGGTGTTTTTTTTCATAAGAGTAGCGAGTATTATCGATATCAGACATATTTAAGCTTTGTTAAAAATCTCGTTGAACTGACGACTTCGAAAATTTTCAATTATCTACATTCCAAATCGCGCTTTCTGCCACAGCTATTATAATCCATATGATGTTTGTTTATATTATAGTAAATAGTATCATCGATATCAGACATATATAAGCCTTATTAAAAATCTCGTTGAACTGACGAACTAGAAAATTTTCAAATATCGACATTCGAAATCGCGCTTTCTGCCACAGCTATAATAATCAAAATGATGTTTGGTTTCATAAGAGTAGCGAGTATCATCGATATCAGACATATTTAAGCTTTGTTAAAAATTTCGTTGAACTGACGACTTCGAAAATTTTCAATTATCGACTTCGAAATCGCGCTTTCTGCCACAGCTATAATAATCAAAATGATGTTTTTTTTCATAAGAGTAGCGAGTATTATCGATATCAGACATATTTAAGCTTTGTTAAAAATCTCGTTGAACTGACGACTTCGAAAATTTTCAATTATCTACATTCCAAATCGCGCTTTCTGCCACAGCTATTATAATCCATATGATGTTTGTTTATATTATAGTACCTAGTATCATCGATATCAGACATATTTAAGCTTTGTTAAAAATTTCGTTGAACTGACGACTTCGAAAATTTTCAATTATCGACTTTCGAAATCGTGCTTTCTGCCACAGCTATAATAATCAAAATGATGTTTTTTTTCATAAGAGTAGCGAGTATCATCGATATCAGACATATTTTTAAGCTTTGTTAAAAATCTCGTTGAACTGACGACCTATAAAATTTTCAAGTATCGACATTCGGAATCGCGCTTTCTGCCACAGCTATAATAATCAAAATGATGTTTGTTTTCATAAGAGTAGCGAGTATCATCGATATCAGTCATATTTAAGCTTTGTTAAAAATCTCGTTGAACTGACGACCTAGAAAATTTTCAGATATCGACATTCGAAATCGCGCTTTCTGTCACAGCTATAATAATCAAAATGATGTTTGTTTTCATAAGAGTAGCGAGTAACATCGATATCGGTCATATTTAAGCTTTGTTAAAAATCTCGTTGAACTGAGGACCTAGAAAATTTTCAAATATCGACATTCGAAATCGCGCTTTCTGCCATAGCTATAATAATCAAAATCTTTTTTTTTTTCGTAAGAGTAGCGAGTATCATCGATATCAGACATATTTAAGCTTTGTTAAAAATCTCGAACTGACGACCTAGAAAATTTTCAAATATCGACATTCGAAATCTGCATAATCAAAATGATGTTTGTTTTCATAAGAGTAGCGAATATCATCGATATCAGACATATTTTTAAGCTTTGTTAAAAATCTCGTTGAACAGACGACCTAGAAAATTTTCAATTATCGACTTTCGAAATCGCGCTTTCTGAAACAGCTATAATAATCAAAATGGTGTTTGTTTTCATAAGAGTAGCGAGTATCAACGATATCAGACATGTTTAAGCTTTGTTAAAAATTTCGATGTACTGACGACTTCGAAAATTTTCAATTATCGACTTTCGAAATCGCGCTTTCTGCCACAGCTATAATAATCAAAATTGTGTTTGTTTTCATAAAAGTAGCGAATATCATCGATATCAGACATATTTAAGCTTTGTTAAAAATCTCGTTGAACTGACGACCTAGAAAATTTTCAAATATCGACATTCCAAATCGCGCTTTCTGCCACAGCTATTATAATCCATATGATGTTTGTTTATATTATAGTACCTAGTATCATCGATATCAGACATATTTAAGCTTTGTTAAAAATTTCGTTGAACTGACGACTTCGAAAATTTTCAATTATCGACTTTCGAAATCGTGCTTTCTGCCACAGCTATAATAATCAAAATGACGTTTTTTTTCATAAGAGTAGCGAGTATCATCGATATCAGACATATTTTTAAGCTTTGTTAAAAATCTCGTTGAACTGACGACCTATAAAATTTTCAAGTATCGACATTCGAAATCGCGCTTTCTGCCAGAGCTATAATAATCAAAATGGTGTTTGTTTTCATAAGAGTAGCGAGTATCATCGATATCAGACATATTTAAGCTTTGTTAAAAATCTCGTTGAACTGACGACCTAGAAAATTTTCAAATATCGACATTCGAAATCGCGCTTTCTGCTACAGCTATTATAATCCATATGATGTTTGTTTACATAATAGTATCTAGTATCATCGATATCAGACATATTTTAGCTTTGTTAAAATTCTCGTTGAACTGACGACCTATAAAATTTTCAAGTATCGACATTCGAAATCGCGATTTCGGCCAAAGCCATAATAATCAAAATGATATTTTTTTTCATAAGAGTAGCGAGTATCATCGATATCAGACATATTTTAAGCTTTGTTAAAAATCTCGTTGAACTGACGACCTAGAAAATTTTCAAATATCGACATTCGAAATCGTGCTTTCTGCCACAGCTATAATAATCAAAATGATGTTTGTTTTCATAAGAGTAGCGAGTATCAACGATATCAGACATATTTAAGCTTTGTTAAAAATTTCGTTGAACTGACGACTTCGAAAATTTTCAATTATCGACTTTCGAAATCGCGCTTTCTGAAACAGCTATAATAATCAAAATGGTGTTTGTTTTCATAAGAGTAGCGAGTATCATCGATATCAGACATATTTAAGCTTTGTTAAAAATCTCGTTGAACTGACGACCTATAAAATTTTCAAGTATCGACATTCGAAATCGCGCTTTCTGCCAGAGCTATTATAATCCATATGATGTTTGTTTATATAATAGTACCTAGTATCATCGATATCAGACATATTTAAGCTATGTTAAAAATTTCGTTGAACTGACGACTTCGAAAATTTTCAATTATCGACTTTCGAAATCGTGCTTTCTGCCACAGCTATAATAATCAAAATGATGTTTTTTTTCATAAGAGTAGCGAGTATCATCGATATCAGACATATTTAAGCTTTGTTAAAAATCTCGTTGAACTGACGACCTATAAAATTTTCAAGTATCGACATTCGAAATCGCGCTTTCTGCCACAGCTATTATAATCCATATGATGTTTGTTTATATAATAGTACCTAGTATCATCGATATCAGACATATTTAAGCTATGTTAAAAATTTCGTTGAACTGACGACTTCGAAAATTTTCAATTATCGACTTTCGAAATCGTGCTTTCTGCCACAGCTATAATAATCAAAATGATGTTTTTTTTCATAAGAGTAGCGAGTATCATCGATATCAGACATATTTAAGCTTTGTTAAAAATCTCGTTGAACTGACGACCTATAAAATTTTCAAGTATCGACATTCGAAATCGCGCTTTCTGCCAGAGCTATAATAATCAAAATGATGTTTTTTTTTCATAAGAGTAGCGAGTATCATCGATATCAGACATATTTTTAAGCTTTGTTAAAAATCTCGTTGAATTGACGTACTAGAAAATTTTCAAAGTTCGACATTCGAAATCGCCCTTTCTGCCACAGCTATTATAATCCATATGATGTTTGTTTACATAATAGTACCTAGTATCATTGATATCAGACATATTTAAGCTTTGTTAAAAATCTCGTTGAACTGACGACCTAGAAAATTTTCAAATATCGACATTCGAAATTGCGCTTTCTGCCACAGCTATTAAAATCCATATGATGCTTGTTTACATAATAGTACCTAGTATCATCGATATCAGACATATATAAGCCTTATTAAAAATCTCGTTGAACTGACGAACTAGAAAATTTTCAAATATCGACATTCGAAATCGCGCTTTCTGCCACAGCTAAAATAATCAAAATAATGTTTGGTTTCATAAGAGTAGCGTGTATCATCGATATCAGACATATTTAGGCTTTGTTAAAAATCTCGTTGAACTGACGACCTAGAAAATTTTCAAGTATCGACATTCGAAATCGCGCTTTCTGCCATAGCTATAATAATCAAAATCTTTTTTTTTTCGTAAGAGTAGCGAGTATCATCGATATCAGACATATTTAAGCTTTGTTAAAAATCTCGAACTGACGACCTAGAAAATTTTCAAATATCGACATTCGAAATCTGCATAATCAAAATGATGTTTGTTTTCATAAGAGTAGCGAATATCATCGATATCAGACATATTTAAGTTTTGTTAAAAATCTCGTTGAACTGATGATCTAGAAAATTTTCAATTATCGACATTCGAAATCGCGCTTTCTGCCACAGCTATAATAATCAAAATGATATTTGTTTTCATAAGAGTAGCGAGTATCATCGATATCAGACATATTTTTAAGCTTTGTTAAAAATCTCGTTGAACAGACGACCTAGAAAATTTTCAATTATCGACTTTCGAAATCGCGCTTTCTGAAACAGCTATAATAATCAAAATGGTGTTTGTTTTCATAAGAGAAGCGAGTATCATCGATATCAGACATATTTAAGCTTTGTTAAAATTTTCGTTGAACTGACGACCTAGAAAATTTTCAAATATCGACATTCGAAATCGCGCTTTCTGCCACAGCTATTATAATCCATATGATGTTTGTTTATATAATAGTACCTAGTATCATCGATATCAGACATATTTAAGCTTTGTTAAAAATTTCGTTGAACTGACGACCTAGAAAATTTTCAAATATCGACATTCGAAATCGCGCTTTCTGCCACAGCTATTATAATCCAAATGATGTTTGTTTTCATAAGAGTAGCGAGTATCATCGATATCAGACATATTTAAGCTTTGTTAAAATCTCGAACTGACGACCTAGAAAATTTTCAAATATCGACATTCGAAATCGCTCTTTCTGCCACAGCTATTATAATCCATATGATGTTTGTTTACATAATAGTACCTAGTATCATCGATATCAGACATATATAAGCCTTATTAAAAATCTCGTTGAACTGACGACCTAGAAAATTTTCAAGTATCGACTTTCGAAATCGCGCTTTCTGCCACAGCTATAATAATCAAAATTGTGTTTGTTTTCATAAGAGTAGCGAGTATCATCGATATCAGACATATTTTTAAGCTTTGTTAAAAATCTCGTTGAACTGACGAATTAGAATATTTTCAAATATCGACATTCGAAATCGCGCTTTCTGCCACAGCTATAATAATCAAAATGATGTTTGTTTTCATAAGAGTAGCGAGTATCATCGATATCAGACATATTTAAGGTTTGTTAAAAATTTCGTTGAACTAACGACTTCGAAAATTTTCAATTATCGACTTTCGAAATCGCGCTTTCTGCCACAACTATAATAATCAAAATGATGTTTTTTTCATAAGAGTAGCGAGTATCATCGGTATCAGACATATTTTTAAGCTTTGTTAAAAATCTCGTTGAACTGACGACCTAGAAAATTTTCAAATATCGACATTCAAAATCGCGCTTTCTGCCACAGCTATTATAATCCATGTGATGTTTGTTTACTTAATAGTACCTAGTATCATCGATATCAGACATATTTAAGCTTTGTTAAAAGTCTCGTTGAATTGACGACCTAGAAAATTTTTAAATATCGACATTCGAAATCGCGCTTTCTGCTACAGCTATTATAATCCATATGATGTTTGTTTACATAATAGTACCTAGTATCATCGATATCAGACATATTTAAGCTTTGTTAAAAATCTCGTTGAACTGACGACCTAGAAAATCTTCAAATATCGACATTCGAAATCGCGCTTTCTGCCACAGCTATTATAATCCATATGATGTTTATTTTCATAAGAGTAGCGAGTATCATCGATATCAGATATATTTAAACTTTGTTAAAAGTCTCGTTGAACTGACGACCTAGAAAATTTTCAAATATCGACATTCGAAATCGCGCTTTCTGCCACAGCTATTATAATCCATATGATGTTTTTTTCATAAGAGTAGCGAGTATTATCGATATCGGACATATTTTAAGCTTTGTAAAAAATCTCGTTGAACTGACGACCTAGAAAATTTTAAAATATCGACATTCGAAATCGCACTTTCTGCCACAGCTATAATAATCAAAATGATGTTTGTTTTCATAAGAGTAGCGAGTATCATCGATATCAGACATATTTAAGCTTTGTTAAAAATTTCGTTGAACTGACGACTTCGAAAATTTTCAATTATCGACTTTCGAAATCGCGCTTTCTGAAACAGCTGTAATAATCAAAATGGTGTTTGTTTTCATAAGAGTAGCGAGTATCATCGACATCAGACATATTTAAGCTTTGTTAAAAATCTCGTTGAACTGACGACCTATAAAATTTTCAAGTATCGACATTCCAAATCGTGCTTTCTGCCACAGCTATAATAATCAAAATGATGTTTTTTTTTCATAAGAGTAGCGAGTATCATCGATATCAGACATATTTTTAAGCTTTGTTAAAAATCTCGAACTGACGACCTAGAAAATTTTCAAATATCGACATTCGAAATCTGCATAATCAAAATGATGTTTGTTTTCATAAGAGTAGCGAATATCATCGATATCAGACATATTTAAGCTTTGTTAAAAATCTCGTTGAACTGATCTAGAAAATTTTCAAGTATCGACATTCGAAATCGCGCTTTCTGCCATAGCTATAATAATCAAAATCTTTTTTTTTTCGTAAGAGTAGCGAGTATCATCGATATCAGACATATTTAAGCTTTGTTAAAAATCTCGAACTGACGACCTAGAAAATTTTCAAATATCGACATTCGAAATCTGCATAATCAAAATGATGTTTGTTTTCATAAGAGTAGCGAATATCATCGATATCAGACATATTTAAGCTTTGTTAAAAATCTCGTTGAACTGATCTAGAAAATTTTCAAATATCGACATTCGAAATCTCGCTTTCTGCCACAGCTATTATAATCCATATGATGTTTGTTTATATAATAGTACCTAGTATCATCGATATCAGACATATTTAAGCTTTGTTAAAAATTTCGTTGAACTGACGACCTAGAAAATTTTCAAATATCGACATTCGAAAACGCGCTTTCTGCCACAACTATAATAATCAAAATGATGTTTGCTTTCATAAGAGTAGCTTGTATCATCGATATCAGACATATTTTTAAGCTTTGTTTAAAATCTCGTTGAACTGACGACCTAGAAAATTTTCAAATACAGACATTCGAAATCGCGCTTTCAGCCATAGCTATTATAATCCATATGATGTTTGTTTACATAATAGTACCTAATATCATCGATATCAGACATATTTAAGCTTTGTTAAAAATCTCGTTGAACTGACGACTTCGAAAATTTTCAATTATCGACATTCGAAATCGCGCTTTCTGCCACAGCTATTATAATCAAAACGATATTTTTTTTCATAAGAGTAGCGAGTGTCATCGATATCAGACATATTTTTAAGCTTTGTTAAAAATCTCGTTGAATTGACGTACTAGAAAATTTTCAAATATCGACATTCGAAAACGCGCTTTCTGCCACAACTATAATAATCAAAATGATGTTTGTTTACATAATAGTACCTAGTATCATCGATATCAGACATATTTAAGCTTTGTTAAAAATCTCGTTGAACTGACGACCTAGAAAATTTTCAAATATCGACATTCGAAATCGCGCTTTCTGCCACAGCTATTATAATCCATATGATGTTTGTTTACATAATAGTACCTAGTATCATCGATATCAGACATATATAAGCCTTATTAAAAATTTCGTTGAACTGACGACTTCGAAAATTTTCAATTATCGACTTTCGAAATCGCGCTTTCTGCCACAGCTATAATAATCAAAATGATTTTTTTTTCATAAGAGTAGCGAGTATCATCGATATCAGACATATTTTTAAGCTTTGCTAAAAATCTCGTTGAACTGACGAATTAGAATATTTTCAAATATCGACATTCGAAATCGCGCTTTCTGCCACAGCTATAATAATCAAAATGATGTTTGTTTTCATAAGAGTAGTGAGTATCATCGGTATCAGACACATTTTTAAGCTTTGTTAAAAATCTCGTTGAACTGACGACCTAGAAAATTTTCAAATATCGACATTCAAAATCGCGCTTTCTGCCACAGCTATTATAATCCATGTGATGTTTGTTTACATCATAGTACCTAGTATCATCGATATCAGACATATTTAAGCTTTGTTAAAAATCTCGTTGAATTGACGACCTAGAAAATTTTTAAATATCGACATTCGAAATCGCGCTTTCTGCCACAGCTATTATAATCCATGTGATGTTTGTTAACAAAATAGTGCCTAGTATCATCGATATCAGACATATTTAAGATTTGTTTAAAGTCTCGTTGAACTGACGACCTAGAAAATTTTCAAATATCGACATTCGAAATCGCGCTTTCTGCCACAGCTATAATAATCAAAATGATGTTTGTTTTCATAAGAGTAGCGAGTATCATCGATATCAGTCATATTTAAGCTTTGTTAAAAATCTCGTTGAACTGAAGACCTAGAAAATTTTCAAATATCGACATTCGAAATCGCGCTTTCTGCCACAGCTATAATAATCAAAATTATGTTTGTTTTCATAAGAGTAGCGAGTATTATCGATATCAGACATATTTTTAAGCTTTGTTAAAAATCTCGTTGAACTGACGACCTAGAAAATTTTCAAATATCGACATTCGAAATCGCGCTTTCTGCCACAGCTGTAATAATCAAAATGATGTTTGTTTTCATAAGAGTAAGCGAGTATCAACGATATCCGACATATTTAAGCTTTGTTAAAAATTTCGATGTACTGACGACTTCGAAAATTTTCAATTATCGACTTTCGAAATCGCGCTTTCTGCCACAGCTATAATAATCAAAATGGTGTTTGTTTTCATAAGAGTAGCGAGTATCATCGATATCAGACATATTTTAGCTTTGTCAAAAATCTCGTTGAACTGACGAACTATAAAATTTTCAAGTATCGACATTCGAAATCGCGATTTCTGCCAAAGCCATAATAATCAAAATGATCTT